>JARJHM010000004.1:0-600000 GCA_033356055.1 Carex pumila | reverse complement strand
TTTATTTTTGAAATTCGGATTTATTTTTAATAGGTTAAATAAAGAAGTTAGATTTTTTTTTTTTTGAATATGTGAAGTAATTACACTTGTTTTGAATAGGTTAGATTTTATTTTTGAAATTCGGATGTATTTTTAATAGGTTAATAAAAGATGTTAGATTTATTTTGTTGAATATGTGAAGTAATTAGATTTGTTTTGAATAAGTTAGATTTTATTTTTGAAATTCGGATTTATTTTTAATAGGTTAAATAAAGATGTTAGATTTTTTTTTTTAATATGAAATGTTAGATTTTATTTTTGAAATTCGGATTTATTTTTAATAGGTTAATAAAAGATGTTAGATTTATTTTGTTGAATATGTGAAGTAATTTGATTTGTTTTGAATAGGTTAGATTTTATTTTTGAAATTCGGATTTATTTTTAATAGGTTAAATAAAGATGTTAGATTTATTTTTTTGAATATGAAATGTTAGATTTTATTTTTGAAATTCAGATTTATTTTTAATAGGTTAATAAAAGATGTTAGATTTATTTTGTTGAATATGTGAAGTAATTTGATTTGTTTTGAATATGTTAGATTTTATTTTTGAAATTCGGATTTATTTTTAATAGGTTAAATAAAGATGTTAGATTTTTATTTTTTTGAATATGTGAAGTAATTAGACTTGTTTTGAATAGGTTAGATTTTATTTTTGAAATTCGGATTTATTTTTAATAGGTTAAATAAAGATGTTAGATTTTTATTTTTATTTTTTAATAGTTCCACTTCTAGGAGCACTAGCAGTGGTGGATTGTTAGCAGATTTTCAGTCGGAGAGCCAACCACACACATCCACAAATGAGATATTGAGCTATATGGCGATGCTGAATGAACCCGAAGATGTTGACATCGTTGGGTGGTGGAGGAGGCATGCAAGGATCTATCCAATCCTGGCGATAATGGCCCGTGATGTATTTACCGTGCCGGTGTCAAACCGTTCCTTCCAAAAGTTGTTTTAGTTTGGCGAACAGGATTCTCTCTGACAAACGCAGTAAGCTGGGTGCACATGTCTTTGAGAGACTTGTGTGCTTGAAAGACTGGATTGATGCTGAAGAGCGCACGCAACATCTGCCTCAACAACAATCATCACCCGAAGCCAACACTGAAGAAAGCGGTACCGAGGTGCGGCACAAGGGCGAGGCTAATTCGGATTCAGATGGTGCAGAAGAGAGCGAACAATGGTATAGAAATGCAAACTTCTAGATATGTAGTGTCGGTATATATTTCTAACATCTTTAATTTTTATGGTTATTTTTTAAATTATAAATTTCTAAATATTTCAATTAGTTTTTAAATTATTCATTTTAACAAAAAATTACTAACAAAAAAAAAGTTAGAACTCTGCCTATGTTATTTTACATAGCCGGTCCCAAGCCCGAAATAAAAGAGGAGGGTAACTTTTATTTTTTAATCTATTGTTTTAAAATAAGAGCTTAATTATTTTTAAAATAATTGATTTAAGAAATTTTTGATTTATATTTTATTATAACAAAAATTATTGAGTTCAAATATACAACCATGTCAAATGAGTTTAAATTGGTATGAATTTATATTTATAATTTATTGGTTTTCAAAAAAAAAAAACAGAAAAAAAAACAGCAAAAAAAAACAGAAAAAAAAACAGCAAAATAAAACAACAAAATAAAATAGAAAAAAAAAAAAACAAAAAACAAGGAACAAAAAAACAGAACGGAAAAAAAAACAGAACAAAAATAAATAGAACCGAAAAACCGAATAGAAAAACCAAAAAAAACAGAAACAAAAAACAGAAAAAAAAAAACAGAACCAAAAAAACCAAAAAAAAAACCAGAAGAAAAAAACCAGAACAGAAAAACAGAAACAAAAAACAGAAAAAAAATAAATAGAACCGAAAAACCGAACAGAAAAACCGAAAAAAAAACAGAAAAAAAAATAGAAAAAAAAAACAGAACCAAAAAAACAGAACCAAAAAAACTGAAAAAAAAAACAGAAGAAAAAAACCATAACAGAAAAACAGAAACAAAAAACAGGAAAAAAAAAAAAAAAAAAACCGGTCCGGACCCGGACCAGACCGGACCGCCCGGTCCCCGGTACCCGGACCGTCCTGCCCCCGAACCCGTGACGGGCACGGGTATTAAACGGGCGGGGCAAGATTTTTGAAAAAAAAATCCGTGACGCCCGGCCCGTTGTACCCGTGTGCCCGTGACGCCCGTGACCATGGCTACCCGTGCCCGTGCCCGGGTTTTGCCCGGACCGCCCAGCCTGGCCGTTTACCAATCACTATATGCAATGATATTTTAACTCTATTATCTATACGCTGCATGGAGTCCAAATCATGCTGTTAATATTTTTTACCCGAAGATTAACTGAAATAAAGATGGTGAACTGAGGTAATGGTGGAAAGGATATATCAAGTTTAACTAAAAACGGACCAAAAAGAAACCAATACCATTTGATTTTTAAATGGAAACAAAGTCAAATACTTGACTGCAAATTAATCGTCTGATTTAAATTCGAATTGAACGGTTTAAATATTCTGATGCTCAATGCCCAAAATATTTGTTTACAAATAATTAAACCCAAGATGCGCCGCACCGTATTGACCGGAATTTTCTTTTAAAAAGGAATGAAAAATATTGTATAATCATCATTAATATATATAGGTTTATGATTGGAGGATGCTTTAGATGGCAACAATTTTGTTAAGGAAAGTGTTATTTTGAAACAAATAATTCGATTATGGAGAGTAAAAAAGAATTTTCTCGTTATACTCAATTTATTCTTCATTTCAATTCTCTTATATATACTTCAAATATGTAAAAGAAAACTGTTAAATACTACTGAACGAGAATACAAGAATAGCATGGCTTATCTTCCTTTTTTATTTTATATGGGGATGTTGCTATTTTGAAAATTGAATGTTCAATGCAAATAAATTTTATATTTTTATAGCAAATTTAGTAGTTATCACATACAATCTTAATTTTTTTATGAAAAAAGAAATATCTACAAACTAAAATATTTCCGTAAATGTCTAAAAGGATAATACTTTATTTCATATATCAATGACAATTCACTAATGAACAAAAACTTGTATAAATAAATGTCTCACTGACTATTTACGCTGCTATAAGGTATCAATAAAATTTATGATGTTTTTTTTTTTAAAAGGCATGAGCCCGTTTCATATATCTGCAACTGGTAAATTACACAGACTCCATTGAAAAAGCATAGTGCTTAATCCATGGTGTCTGACAATATCTCAAATACATACCAAAATGCAGTAAAATAGTTTAGGAAAGATGTATAAATGGTCAAACATAGCAAGGTGCATGCAGGCACAATAAACGCATATATAGCAAGGATAGAACACACTCTAAAACAACATAAATGTCTGAAGATGTTGATAACAAAATGAGTGTGATCTATGGCTAAAGGATCAGTCTTCATTGTTGTCACCAATAACCCATTGCACCATCAAGTCATCAGCCGGCTCCACCACCTGAAGGGGAATCTCATCAAGGTTTTGAGAGACCCATTCTTGCACAGCCTCATGGATATCCTCCTTGATTGTGCCTAACCAATAAGAAACGAGAGACAAAATTTGTAAGATAAGATTGTGAGCAGTATATTCTCTAATATTATTAAAGCACAAGTCATTACGGTGTTTCCAAATACTCCAAATAACCACATAAATAATAATTAAAAATGCCATTTTTTTGGTATGTGTTAGAATACAACCAAATATGATAGCATCAAATATAGAAGACCAAGTTTGATAATGATAGGCCTAAATTATATACATATTCGATCTAATTTTTATTACGAAATAATACCAAATATCTTGTATTTTGAATATAAAATGAATAGATTACACTTAGGATTAAGTTACTGCGTTTGCTTGGTTTTAACTTACAGGAAATGAAGAAAAATGAAGAAAAACCGAAGAAAAATGCCCACTGCGAACACACGGTTTGGAATATGGCCAAAATAAGTACTTAGATGGATTTTTGGACGCGCGCCAATTTTAAAAAGGTATAATAAGCTATACATCAAAATCCGTGCGGATGCACGGATCTCGATGCAGCCGCACTCTGGTCGCACAGGAAAAGTCCGAGCCTAGTGCGGATCTCGATGCATCCGCAGTGCAGATCCCAGTGCGGATTGTGAGGACGCAGTGCGGATCCCAGCGCGGATGGTACTGTAGCGGTGCGGATCGCAGTGCGGATTGTACTGTAGCAGTGCGGGTTGCCTGGCCGCACTGTAGCAGAACGCATAAGTGCAGCCTGAACTTAAAATAGCCATAACTTTTGACTCGTGACTCCGATTAAGGCTTGCGACCACTTTTTGGAAAGCTAGGAAGAAGATCTACAACATGAGAAACTAAAAAAAGGAAATTTGGAGATAGTGGGACGCACTAAACTCGCAGACAGTCAGAAATACACATTTTTCAACACGGTTTCTATTTTTGGCGCACCAAGGACACGTTTTTACAGTCAAACGTGGACAAGGCATCCTGGGAAACAGTCCAAATATAACACCCACTAACTCCACTTCCTAGGCTCTTAATTGGGCACGGTCCTTGGCTATAAAAGAGGGGATTGATCTCTTCACATGAATCCATCAGCATCTCTTCGCAAAGATCAAAATCCATCATCCCTCATTCTTTCATTCTCTCTCTACACACACACACAATTCTTAGCGATAAATTCTGGAGAAAAGGAAAGCTTTCAAGCAAGGAGAAGAAGGGTTTCCTGAGCAAGAAGTCGGCAAGATAGAGGTTTTTGATTTGTCAAAGGGTGTAATTACTTCCTTTATTTCATTTCTTCTTATTTTGCCAATTTTTGTAATGGATCTCTCCATGAGGGAGTAGATCTCTCTCTAGGTGTTTTGGTCAATGCATGAACTTGTTTAATTCTATTTTATTCGGTTATTTGTTTTTATTATGATTGTTTTATGGGATTTGATTGTTAATTTATGTGATTTAATCATTTGTATTAATTACATAGTTAGTACTTGAATTGTAGTATCCCGTTTTGGATTCGAAAGAACCAAAATTGACTGTGATCAATAGGATAGTACCAAACTATGAATGCAAATACCTTAGGTTTAGGTTAAGATTGTAACCAATTTAATCTAAGCCGGAACTATAGAAATTAAGGTTAGGAATTTGGTGAAGAACCTAATCGTGAAGTCAAACCCTAATTAGGACATCTCAATTCAAATCGGGTATTGGTATGATGGACTTAATTGCGAAGTACCAATATTTGAGGAGAGGAGAGACTAACAAGAGCTTATAGGTCTAGGTAGCTAGGGTGGGGAACTTTATTGAGAAGTTCAAGTTACCTAGGCACGTTATTAATTTACGAAAGTAACCCTTAATAACATATTAGGTTAGAAACCTCGTCAAATCATACATGAATTCAAACAAATACCGAATTAATAGAGTTAGCAAGGAATTGTAGACCAAAGACCCCTAGATCTCTAAATCTTGAAAGCAAATCAATTCCTTTCTTTTACTTTTATTTACAATTATTGTTTCAAACTCCTTTCTTTTGGGTATTGAACCCAACCTTAGGAATTGTTAGAACAACCCCCCCCCCCCAATTTACTTTTATTGCACTTTACTTTATTTTATTTTCTGAAATTTATTACTAAAGTTTGAACTAAGTTTTTATCGTACTCCATGTGGATCGATACCTAAAATACTACTTTGATAGAATTGTGCACTTGCAATTTAACTCAAACGTGTGTTAAAGGTTTAAAAGGTACATCTTATTGTACTGAAACTTTGTGCATACGCTTTTGCGCGCATCAAATAACTGTGTCGACATCTTCCCATTCACATCATATTTGTTTAGCATAAAAACATATGAAAAATAGATGGTTAGAGCTCTCATCACAACTACAAAATTGACAAACAATATCACCATTCCAGCCCTTATTTTACAAGTTTTTCTTTGTCAAAATTTTGTGCTTAGTCACTAGCCACATGAAGGCTTGAATTTTTGGTGGGATTGGGAGATACCACCAAAGCAAAGGCTATTTAATCTTGACACCTGGAAAATTCAGAAAGGAATATAGGAATCTAACTGTAAAAAGTCCATTGCTGTCCCAACACCAAGAGACATTGTCTTGTTCATGTGTAAATGACACACCACTAATTATATTAAACAATTGGCCATACTCCTGTAACAGAACACCCCGTAGTGTCCTTTTAAATGAGATAGCAGTCCCTTGGGTAATCACAACTTCCTGACCTGAAATCATAGGGGTACTACAGATATCAAACAAGTTGGGGAATTTGATTTTGAGAGAACAATTGTCATGCCATTGGTCATGCCACAGCAAAGTTTGCCCCTGACTGCCCGGTACTACAGTACTACCTAGTGATGTAAATTGTTTAGTTTTTACTATATCAGCCCAAAAAGAGGAATATGGTAAAGGGTTGGGATTATCATAATATTTTGAGGTAATCACTGTTTTCCATAAGCTTGTGTATGTGGGGTCTTTGAATCTCCATAACCATTTAGCCAACAATGAAAAATTCATCTGTTGAATGTCAAGTATACCCATAAAATTTATAATGTTAATAGGCTAAACTTTGAATAGTTTATTATGTCTAACAAAGTTCATTCAACTTATTATTTCTCTAATGTTACTTATTAGTATTTAATTATTTATTCAATTCATGTATGGTTTTTTGTTTCCACAATTTAAAAAATCACTCGGCAATCTTGGTAGCCGCTATCACGTTTAAACAAAAAAATCACTCAGCAACATTAGATTTGTTTATTATCTAATTGATACGTAATCAAAGAAAAAGCCTAAGGAAATAAATTAAAAATGTACAAACGAAAAATCAGACATGAATTCAATCAAAAATTAATAAGTAACTTTGAAGAAATAATAAATTAAATGAATTTTGTTACAAAATAATTTGTTGTCTATGCGAACAATGTGACTTTGTATATAAAAGTTAGATGACAAAGTTTAGCCTAACATAATGAATTCTATTCATATTTGAGAGCATGAATAGTTTACGTTTTCAGTGTGATATTTTCTCTTGAATTAATTAATCGTCAACGACACATTCTTAAAGCTAACTTTGTTAAAAAAAAAAAAAATTGAGAGTCAATGACTTTAAATACACACTCTAAATTTTGTTGATAAAAAATAGACTTACAACAAGTCATGAAGTAATTATTCTTGCTAAATCTAAACTCATTTCTTCTCATGAAATTATGTAAACTACTTTAATCAATTAATGATACTTATCTATTTTAAAAAATACGATATTACTTCTTTCTTTATCCCTATTTATGACCGGACCCACTTTCGTCCAATAGCTGTTGTGCTCTGACAGTCGGATTGCACACTGTCGTGCTCCTATCAAGATGAGAGTAAAAACTCCATACTTCAAGCTCTCGGCTTCGAGCAGCTTCATTCGGCTTGGCTCCCTCTCCTTCTCCTAGTTCTCTTCTCTGTTGAGGAGATAGAGACGAGAGAGAGAAAATATTGCTATGTCAGATAAATAAACTAAAAGAAATAAAAGGAATGAAATAAAAAGAGGTGGAGAAGAAAAAAGAGAACGACCACGGTTATAATTTTTTCTCTTTTTTTTCTTCTTGAGCAAAAGGAGCGAATCTCTTTGACTCAATTTCAACTACTGAAGATTTTCACATATTAAAATTTCTTGTTTAATGTCAAATATATGATAATGCTTTATTTCAAATAATATACTTTATCTTCTTTATTTTATTTTAAGAATGCATCAATGCACCAATGCCCAGGACTTCTGCAAATAGAAAAATATTAATTACTGTTAAATTTAACAATTTAACATAAAAGTTTTTTTGAGTTGAGCACTCAGCTCTCAAAATAGCAGTGTCCTCATAAAAAAAAGAAGAAGAAGATAATAAGTCAAATTAATTTTGCATTCTTTTTCAATAAGTATTTACAAAAATTGCATATATGACACAAACTGAATTAAATTCCAATCATAACGAGAAAATTTTTTTTTTAAAAAAAAAGGTAAAGTGAATAGGCAGAAAGAAACTATTTTTTATCCTCAATAATTTATTTGTTGCTCCATTTTTTAAACACTCCTTTCATTTTTTTTCTAGACAGCGGTGCCGCATCTAATTAAAGATACAACAATTGAGATTGAAATACAGCTAGCGAGCATCTAATTAAAGATACAACAATTGAGATTGAAATATAGCTAGCGAGCATCTAATTTATTGGAAAAAAAAAAAACATTCTAAACTACTAGCTGATTGCGGTTAGAGTATTCACATTCTAACAACTAAAAAAAAAATTAAATAACAATTAACTACTTTTTAACAATTAAGGTCTCTAAAATTTTTAACTCTCACATCTCTAAAATTAATTTTAGAATTTCTATTAAGTTACATTAGTAATAAATTAAAAATAAAAAATAATTTGAGCTAATAATTTGACCGATATGAAGTTTATAGACGATTAATTCTTAATAAAAACTTTACTGCATGGTTTCTAAATAAATAAAAAAAACTCTTCCACATTCCTGAATCTGAATTAAAAACTGTCATATGAAATTAGAAACTCTAATAATGCTAGATATTAGAGTTCCGAATTATAGATGAGACAAATGTATGTTCCATTGTATATAGTGTGGGAGGACATTTGCTTATTTAGGACTCATCATTAAATTTTTTTTATCAGTATATTTATTGGATCATTAAAAAAAATATCATAGACAGTATTACGGATTTAATTATACAGGGTCCACCCCTGTATATATGATACATAATCGACATATGTTTCATAACGAATGGTTTGAATCTAATTAGCGTGGTCAGGTACTTTAGGGGACTTTAATTCACATGAAACATGCGAATCATGATATGTCATCGACATACTAGTCATTTTGTACTGTACCGAGCTGGTTAGGGACTTCTTTTTCCTCTCTGAATATAATGTTATAATGTAATTCTGATTTTGAGATGAACTTTGTAGACTTTAATATTATTTTGTTACTATGCGGATTATAAATGCAGTAGGTTTGTTGCTATAATTTTCACATTACTTAATATGTAATGACTTTCAGAAAGAAAAAAAAATTCAGACGTGGATAGATTTTACTTATTGCTCCAATTTTGTTGTTATATGTTCTAAAAAAGAGAAGTTTTACTTTCCAAATCTACCATACAAATTTCCAACTTTATTATTTTTCGGTACTATTTGTTGGGTTTTGGATATCACTTTTGGGATTTCGCGGTAACCAAAACTCGTTTAGGCTTAAGGTGCGGAATGACCGTAGAACAAAAATTTCTACGGCCAACTCAAGCTCAGGATTAAACGGGGTATGTCAGGAAACTTTCCAAGGCGGTCCACCTTCAGTATTCCTTTGGCATCAAAACCCAATTTAATCCTTTTACAGATCTACTCCATGATTGATTTCTAAAACTTTAATCTACTTACCAATTAAATAGATTAATATAACATATTTATACCTTGTTTCCAAATCACAGTTGGAATGCAAACCGAGCGTGTAGAGCTACATCACGGAAGGAATCGACTCGTCTCGGAGCATCAGATGTCTGATGCCTCTATCAGTTATCCACCAGGACTAACCAGAGAGCGGTTAATTTCTTCTGCCAGAAATACCGTAAACCGCGGAATTCTGCAAAAACACTATTCACGAGGAAAAGACGAAAACCCGTAAACACGAATTTTCGGTTACTCAGTTTCATCCAATGAGCAAAACTGACATACCGCTAAATTCGGTAAAACACTATTCATCGATCCCGTAAATATACTCCACAACAACCGGCAAGATTATACGTCAACTACGTATAATTTTCTTTTCTCAACCGAAACACTATTTGGGAGAGAAACCGAGAAAGAGAAAATACCGATTCGATTCTGCACGAAACGATACAAGTGAATTAGTGATTTTTCTCTCTACATGCACCCCTCTATTTATAGGCTTTTGAGGAGGTTCGCAAAAGACCGAAATATCCCTCAACATATGCCTATTTACAAGGTATGCCATTGACACCTCATCCTTTTATATGTGAAATGACCAAAATACCCCTTCCACACCCTTCCACACTCTTCTCCATGTTTCTACACATGCAAGGTGGCATAGGTGTGAAATGACCATTTTGCCTTTGTGGATAGGATTGATGACATGTCATCTGGATAGGATCAATGACACGTCATGCGGATAAGCACGAATCTGAAAAGACCCGAATGCCCTCGGTCCAAAGACAAATAATATTCGTATAATTATTCTGAACAATTATATATATATTTTTCTTACGGTTATTTGTTTCGGTATCGATGACGTGTCATCTGGATAGGATCGATGACATGTCATGCGAATAAGGACGAATCTGAAAAGATCCGAATGCCCTCGGCCCGAACACAAATAATGTTCGTATAATTATTCTGAATAATTATATATATTTTTCTTGCGATTGTTGTTTCGGTAATTTATACAATGTGTCCTGCACATTTATAAATTAACCGGTTAACTTTTATACAACGTGTCACACACACGTTTATAAATTAACCAATGTTTTTTGCTTGTTATTTTTACATAACATTTATAATTTAATTATAACACGTATAATTAATTATAACCATCTTATCATTGATCATAACCAATTTATAATCAATCAAAATAAGATTCTCCAATTAGCTCCTATATGGTGTGACCCAATAGAATCTGTGTTATGTTGGTAAATAGAGTTAAAACTGTTTTAACTTCTATAATCATGGGTGGCGTCTGGCAACACATCATGACCATCCAATTACACAGATGATGCTGTACTGTACAATATCACGATCCAGTAAACAATTTACTTGTGTCTGTTCTTCTGTCTCATAGCTATCAGATCAGTTTCAAGGTAGATGTGTGTCATCCTTGCTAACTGAATCTTTTCTTGATCTTGAGCAGATTATCAAATATAATTACTCTTGTAATTATACCGCTAGCAGATAATCTAACTCTATCAAGGGGCCCAGTGATGCTATAGCTCGTATAGAGATACGAGGGACAAATAGTACTTTTGGTAGACTATCACTTCCTCAGCTAAGCTATAGATATGGGAATGCTACCGTTATGACTGTTTTTTACGGACAGCGGTAGATAGCAATCACACATACATATTTCTTAGTGGGAATGATAAATACCTCATACTTTAGAACGTGACACTGAATGAGAAATATTAATGACACGAACACAATTCTATTTAATGTCTCATTCGGGGTCTGTCAAATTCCATGTTCCTAGAACATGTATCTATGTGATTAAAATGACATCTTGTGTCAGGTGGTTTGTAAAACTTAACCATCTTTTAATCCACATACTAACCTTTTCGCGGTAATTAGTGTTCCTGCTAATTACCTTGGTTAGTGGCCTTTTAAGAGTATATATCATCTATATTATGGAGTTTCACAATTTCAGTCATGAACTCGAAATGATCCATAAATGCAATAATACTCAAGGCAACAAAATGATATTAATCATCCAATTCATGAACAAAGCTTTATGATAAATTATCGTATTATTGACTTCTAGATTATTACAAACTAACACTATTTTGATTGATATATTTTCAAAACTGACTTAAGTTTTTTTTTGTTGGAACATAATACATATGCAGGAAACAACATTGAGAAAAGAAGAAAATGTGTCAAAGTACTGACACTTTGACTGGTGGGTTTAGCAAAATCGTAATTACAAGAATTTGTCCTAGATAGATACTAAATTTATACTCATGAACCAAAATTTGTTGAACCAACAAAACTTTCGTAGAACAAATTGACCGCTCATTGTGTAATTATCTCATATTAAATCTCTATATAAACCATGCATAATCAGTAGTTATCATCATCAACCACAGTAATCACAACATAAACATCAAAGAGAAAAAAAAAGATCAATTCATAACTTCCCGTTTCTCTCTTGTAATCTTCTTTGCTATCTCCATCTTTAATATTAGTGTCACCACGACCACCTCTAGTAATACAATTTTAGAACCTCTACTATCAGCATGTAGGCTGACACCTGAATCAAAAACATGCCTCAAGTACCTTTTGATGTTTCCAAATGGATTGATAGAAAATATCCATAATATCACTGCACTCAGTCTCAGGTAATACATACATTATTATGTAGATGAGGGTTCAAATGCCTCCACCATGTCTTCATTTTTAAAAACATTAATAAATCAAAATTTAAATCATACATCAACATAAAACGTTCGATATAATCTATGTTATTTTCTCTATGTGCTCATAAAAAATATCACATTTTGATTTTGTTTTTATATGAATAAATTATATAAAAATCTACATCTATAAATTATTTATATTAGTATGTTTTTTACAAGCTCTTGATGACAACCGAAACAAAGTTGAAATATCACAACTTTTTACACGTGCATAGATAAAATGATATATATCATATCCAATGATTTTAATTTGACTTTTAAGTTTTAAATTTTGATTTATTAACATTTTTAAAAGGAGAAATTTCATGTATACCCCTCAAAACCTTCAAAATTACATATTTTTCTCTCTAAATTTTGAAATTACATATCCCCCCCTCTAAACTTAAAAAACTCACAAATTTACTCATTTATTGTCTTTTATATTTTAGCTCATTCTAAATTTATAAAATACATATTTTACTCTTAATTAAAAGCATAAAACACCCATCAGACTTAAATTTGAATCACAAAAGATTCCTTATATCATTCGAATTGCTTGAAGATATGTGTACGCTAGATCAACACGAATCTTGAGGCAAACAAGCACATATCTTGAAGTGACGTGCACATATCTTAATGCAATGCGCACATACCAAAATTGCTTTAAGATCTATGCGCACTAGAACAACACAAATCTTGAAGCAAATATGCACATATATTGAAGCAACACAAACAGATCTTAATAAGATAAGTATGGATCAGAGGGTAGATAAACTCTTCAAATTCAAATTTGAGTCCAATGGGCATTTATGCTTTTAAGAAAGGGTAAAATGGGTATTTATAAATTTAGAATGAGTTTTAATATAAAGACAACGAAATGGGTAAATTTGTGAGTTTTTGAAGTTGAGTGGGAGAAATTCGTAATTTCAAATTTTAGAGGGGAGAATACGTAATTTTGAAGTTTTTGAGGAGTATACATGAAATTCCTCTTTTTTAAAATGGAAGCTAGATTGAGGCACAAAAAATGGAGGCATTTGAACCCTCCTCAATATGTATATAAATGTATACAAACATAAATTAATGGGAACTATTTGTCCTTGGTCAATTAAAGACTAATATTTCTCTTGCACATGACGTATTTTTTTAATAAAGAGTAAAATGATAATTTTATAGACATAAAATGAGTTTTAATAAAAAAAATGATAAATTAGCTAAATTTGTGAGTTTTTTAAATTTAGAAGGGTAAATACGATATTATGAATGTTAGAAGGAAAAATACGCAATATTGATGTTTTTGAAGGGGATATATGAAATTCTTCCTATTTGTTGTCGTATGTCAATAATTGTTAGACCGCAGAGAACAAATAAATTTTTTTATAGATAAACACTAAAATGATCGCTTAACTGATGTCTAAGCTTAAATTAACTATCTATCTATTTTCATTATGACATCAATGCTTCATCTTTCCTGGCAAAAGAGATATATGCTTTCATTTCACTTTTAAAGGAGGAGGTTCCCTTTGCAATTCCTACATATAAGCATTGTCTGAAAGGTTCTAAGGTTGCGATCAAAGACATTGTGCAAACGATTAGATACTTAATAGAAGCATTGCGTAACAGATCCTTTGTAGAAGTCAATATTTGGATTTCAGAGGCATGGACAGATGCTGTTAATGCCCAAAAGATTTGCATGGGGCACAACGGGCAGTCAAAGATACCGCAGCTGTCGAATTTGATGAATGATCTGAGACAAATGTTGAGGGTTATATCGGCACTTTTCAAGCTCAATGTAAATACTAACTAACAATTTTTTAATGCTTCAAATTGTTATTACTGTGTCTAGACCCTCAAAAGTTATGATTGATTGGGTTGTAATTAACTTGGTCTATTGTATTTTGAATTTGATGCAGCGTTAACCTGTATTCTCAAATATCAGGTTGATTCTCTTCCTCTAACAATCTATTATTTTCCGTTCATTATTTCAAATTTAATTATGTTTGATCAAATTTTAGTTTCCGTATATTAATTTTTGTGATACACAATTCAACGATTTTTCTTTTCAAAATGTTTGCTTAATTTTTAGTCCAATGTTCGTTATTTGAGATTTCATCAAACAAACAAAATGATCAAAGTAGATAACTACTAAATCAAGTTTAAATAGCTTATCAGATTTAAATTCATTAACTAATTCGGTACTCAATAAAAAAACAATGGATAAATTTCGCCGTAGGTCACTAAATTTTGTTATTTGTCACAAATTGGTCACTCAAATTTGATTTGTCCCTTTTAAATTGGTCACTCGACTTTGTTATTTGTCCCAATCGAGTCTCTCTATACTTTTCCATCCAAAATACTAATGGAATATGCTCATTCCGTTAGTATTTTGGATGGAATATGCTCATTATGTTAATATTTTAGATGGAATGAGTATATTCTGTTAATATTTTGGACGAAATAGGAATATTTCATTAAGATTTTCGATAGAAAAGTATAGAGTGACTTGATTAAAACAAATAACAAAGTTGAGTAACTAAAAAGGAACAAATCAAATTTTAGTGACCAATTCGTGACAAACAACAAAGTTTAGTGACCTTTAGCAAAATTTACCCAAAAATAATACATTGACTTCTATTTTCAATGCTTTGACTTATAATTTATGATATTTGAACTTATAATTCTAAATACAATAATAATTCAAAAAATTTATTTTGATTTTAATACTAAATTTAACCCGAATTATAAATCAAACATCCAGAAAGGGGCAAAAAAAAATTTCAAGGAGGGGCAAAGTCAATCGGTACCGATAAATCACCACTAAAACTCAAAATCCAAGCGGAGCAGCCGCCCCCCTGGTTCTATACTAGATCCGCCCCTGCATATATATAAGATACATGCGTCTTAGATTTATTTGACAAAATTTGGTTATGACTCTACATATAGGGTATGTCTGATTGGGATGAAAATAGACTATTTTCGAAGTTAGGCTATTCAGAATTGTCTGTTCGGTGTTTGGTTATGATTAAAATAATTAGAATAGAGAATTCAAATTTTTTGTGTTATTAGAATAACCTATTTTTAAGGATTTTGAAATTTGACTATTATAATAAGACAAACGATAACTAATCTTAATTTGACTATTCTAACTATTCTTATTTTACAACAATACTCCCAAACTTGGCAAAAAAAAAAAAATTGGTAAATTTGAGATCCACTCGTGCATAACTATATTGAGTAAATAATAAAATTATAAGGGAGTAAAAAAAAAAATGAAAAACAAACAATAAGTAGAGAGGAACTGACACCAATGACTAGCATGTGAAGGAATCAAAATGAAAGAACATCTTGGTAATATATATAGAGTGAGGCTATGATACTGTCTTTCAAATGATTCAAATGACGAGCTTATCTGGCACATATTATCCAAGTATATATGCCAAAATAGTGAAATGATTGTAAAAAGCTGGATGTTTTGTAAAGAAACATGGCAGTTTGAAACACAATTTTACAAACTTTGTGTGTGATATAAGCTGTTGGTCCCCATCTCATTTAGGACTTGATGATAAGCTAGGTTGTATTTGCAATATATAATTTTTATTTGAACCTTTTAACTTAGTTTATAAAGAGAGAAATAATAGGAATAACAGTTTTATAAAATATTTTATAAATAGTTAAAAAATTCAAAAAAATGTAAAAGGTTATCTCCAATCATATTTTAATATAAATATTATGATGAATGGTTTGAATCGACTGTTTGAACTTTTAAAATTGCAAAATCAAATTATTAGAACTTATAAATGTTGCAAGTGGATTCGCACAAACGCACATATAACTTTAACATAAGCCAAGGAATCTACAACACGAATATAGAGGGCTGTATATAGATCTAATCCATACAAATATTGGAGGCTGGTTGCAACTTGCACCCATAATACTGGAATTTTTTTTATAAACCATAATTAAAAGAAAAAATATTTTTATTAATTAACATGATTATATATATTTTTTTTTAAATCATAAGAACTGAAATGCTATTTCGGTCCTGAAATTTTTTTTGTGGCCAAAATAGCAATTCAGTCCCAGGTATTTTCACAATTTTTCAACATGTTTCAATTTTCTTGAAATCTGTGAAAACAACTGTTCTTATGGTTTTTGTAAAAAAACAAAGCAATCAAGATGGATTGGTAAAATTTATTTTCTTATTTATGGTTTCTAAAAAAATTCATAATACTGCATAAAAATATTTAAAGGGACAACATCTATAAAATTTGAAAAATGTAAATGGTTGATGATGAAAATAATATGAGTTGGATATGCTCAAAATTGTATTGCTTCGAAAAACTTTAGTACAGTATCTTAATTATAGTTTTTTTTTTTGTTTCCTTTGCATGAAATCCAACTTCTAAAATTACCTAAATACTACAGAAAATATATTTGTTCTGAAAAGTGGGTTGCCCTTCTATAAATTTGCGTTATTTATTATTATTTTTTTAAATGTGAAGGCTACGATATAAAACGCAGTAAATTTGTCCAGAAATTAAATAAGTCTGATTTTTTTCTTTTTGAGGATAAATAAGTCTGATAACTGGCCACTGCCTAAAGGAGCAATTATGGTTTTTGAGTCGTCAATTTCAGTTTGACACGATTCTCAAAATGGACCCTTCCTATATTTCAAATAGGTACCAAATTTATATTTTGATCTGACCAGAAATATTCTACTATCTCATATACATGAGGAGATACTCCAAAGAAGCTCCTTTGCGATTGATTGAAAATAGAAATTGGCCAGTTGGGCAGAATTTTATAGGCCGGTTGGAATGGCAAAGGAATTTTTATCTGGTTTGTAAAGGACAAGGTTGAATTCCAAGGACTTCAAAAAATTCCGATTTAAATTTTTTGCACCTTGTCAGAATCTCAGTGGCCTGAAGAGGTCACAGGAACTGTACTACCTTTTTTGTTCGTTTTTATTTGTACCAACTAGGATTGAACGATGATCACAGCATTTTATATTTTTATTAATTAAGTGTGTTATCGCTGTATGCATTACTTTTAATCTATGCTTGTGAAAAATAAAACCTTTATTTAGTAACTAGGATTGTGATAGGCACACTTTAATCTTGGTGTGTGATAATGTAGCATTATTAACTTGGTGTGTGCTAGCTACTTGAGTAAAATGACTCGTCAATTCTTGGAGGCATGTATTAATTGCTGTACAGTGCAGTGATTCCTGTTTTGTACGATCAATACAAGGAATGGAGAATTGTCTTGTATTGGTGTTATCATCAGTATACAGGAACAGGAGCATCAAACAACTAGGCAGACACTGACAAGTGACAACATTGTACCAGACAAGGTAGCTGCATGCTGAAATGATCTATTCTTACCAATCAACAGTTATATACCTAAACGCATCCAATAAAAGTTTGTTATCTCTTTTTTACCTTCAACAACAATAACAGATAGCAAACGGGCCCACGAGCAAACAAAAAAACTAATTATGACATTGTACGAAACTGTGGATAATAAAAATTGCTTGGTAAATGACAAATCAAAATTCCCAATTCCCAGCGCCTAGTAAAGTGTCAATTCCAATCGTGTTTCGGCCCAGCCACAATATGGGCTGTATATTTAACTTCTATTGGGCCGTAACAGTTTCGCAATTAAATCATCAGGGAAAAAAATGAGGCCAGAAATACAAGGCCATCCACTGATCCACATTTACCTATGATTTTCAAAAGTCTAGAGAACTACAACACTTAAGAATGAAAAGGGTTTAAATGTCTTTATTTTTTGTGTTTTTATTATATTTTATTTTTAAATTTTTTAATAATTTTAAATTTTAAATTTAAAAGTTAAAATAAAATTGCTAGATATAATTTATATTATTTTATCTATGCACATATAAAAAATTATGATATTTTAATTTTACTTTTATTGTCATTAAGATCTTATAAAAAACACACTAATTTTAATGATTTTTAGACATTAATTTTTTTAACTTAATAATTCACATAAAAATAAAGTTGAAATATAATAACTTTTTATAAAAATATAAAAAAATAACATAAATCACATCTAACAATTTTATTTAAATTTTTAAGTTTTCAATCTTAACTTATTAAATTTTTAAAAAATAGAGACAAAAAATGAAAGCATTTAAACCCTCCTTAAAAATTTATATTCATTAAAAGTAATGATAAGAAAGAAGCCAAGAGCCAGTTGGACTGTACCACCCAAATTTTGGGCAGAATTCGCGCGCCAAACACTTTTGAGGAGCGGGTTTACATTTCGAATCAAATTGAATAGTCTATTTGTATAAAACAAATATAAGGATCTTAGAGAAAAAGCGAATATGCACATAGGCATTTTCAAAATTAATATTTCAACCTTAACAATTCAGCCAAACATACAATCTTTCCTACTCTAACCAATCTTACATCCAATCAGACACCACAAACCAAAATCAAAAGAACTAAATCCTAAAAAGAAAAGAAAATGATAAAAGGGGATCTAATTGTCATCATCTCCAGCTGGGGCCTTGGAAGATGAGGTCTTCTTTGGGAGGAGGAGATTGTGGATGTTAGGCATAACACCTCCATTTGCAATGGTAACTGTACCCAGCAGTTTGGAAAGCTCCTCATCGTTTCTCACTGCCAGCTGGATGTGACGTGGCACAATCCTGGTCTTCTTGTTGTCCCTCGCTGCGTTTCCAGCCAACTCCAATACCTACACATATTTGTTCACAAAATATCAGAAATTGAACATAAATACTCGGCATACGAAAGTCACTGTTGCTCTTGCTCTGTACCAGTATGAGGAACCAGTAAAAGCAATTTGAACAAGTATCTATAAGTTTTGGTTGAATTACTTTAATCAACTATCAGATCACTAACAAAACCATCACTGATTACAAGAAAATTACAACGACTCGTCAGAAAATTACAAGAATGCTAGAAATCTCTTCATTATGTAAGTTTTGAACAGTAAAAAGGACAAATAAAAATGAATATCTTAAAATTGAGCACAAATTGGTAAATTAATGTACCTCAGCCGCAAGATACTCAAGAACAGCAGCGAGATAGACAGGCGCACCAGCACCGACACGCTCAGCGTACTTCCCGGTCTTCAGAAATCGGGCAATCCGACCTACGGGGAATTGGAGCCCCGCCTTGCTACTCCTGGAGGTGGCCTTGGTCACCTTGGCAGCGCCGATAGCCTTTCCTCTTCCTGCCATTGTAGATTCTTTTCTTTGATTTAAAGAACTCGTCAAGAAACGAGGTATGGAAGAGAGAAATATAGAAACTCTTGAGACGGCTGTGTGATTTGGGGAAGAAGGAATCGGATTTATATAGGTCAAAGAGGAAAGGTGCGTTTTACAACCAATCAGGAGAGAGCACACGGATCGTTAATTTGGAGTGTTAGATCGATCCTATTTGCACGGTTCGATTTTGCTCATTTAGCGGACCGGTGGATCTACGTTATTCATTGCCCTTTCAAACGGGAGTGCGTTCCTCTGAGATATCTCAACTTTTGCGTGACCGACGTGTCCGGTTTCTATTCAGGAGTAGCGCAGGGGCCAGTATTATTTGAGATTCGAGATTCGTGCACAAAGTATTTGAACGGTTTATATTTTCCATAAGGTCACGCAAACTTTGAGATATCTCAGAGGATACGAATTCTTCAAACTGGTCCCAGGAGGGAGAAAAGTCGCAGAACTAAAAAGATCTGATGGGCGGCGGCATATTGGTGGGCTTTAAATGGATCGGTCTTCGGCCCAAACCATTTTCCGCAAAAAAGTAGCTAAAAACTGGCCCAAAATTGAAAATGGTCAAATTTAAATTACTGAAACTTCAAGAATATAATTTCAGTATAAATGCAAAATGACTAGAATCATTTTCAAACGACAAGTAGCAGTATAGCATTTGCTGTTGCTATTATTTAACGAGACAAAATCCTCATATTGACAATAATTAAGTTTGATCTTATTAGTTGACAACACTTTTGCATTAGAAATTAAAGTGATGACAATATTCATAATTACAAAGAAATATCATTTAATTTACTAATTAGGAAACAGTTCTAACCTTAGCAATTTCGTTTTTTCCTACCTAATATATATGCACACTTTTATATTGATCTATCACAACACTTGTATTGATTTTAAGCTAGCACATCCAACTTCAGATCAATGATACACCTAACTTAGGTAAAGGCACCAAAATTATGTCATACCCTTACAATACAATCTTATATTCAACACAACCCCAACTCTCTCCACCAAACCCTAACACTTTTTATACACCTCTGCACTGGCTTCTCTCTTCAAACCATAAACTGATCAGCTTCCAAGTAAAATGGCATCTCAGATCAAATTTCTCCTACCTCTCTCAACTCTTGCAATCTTTTTCTTGTATTCAACTAATGCACAATCTTGCTCTAACTACACCTTCTCTGTCAATAAAGCTTATAGCTCATGTACCGATCTCCCGCATTTAGGAGCAGCACTTCATTACAACCAGGCAACCTCCTCGAATGCCATCGACATCGCCTTTCGGGCCCCACAGAGTCACTCTGGGTGGGTTGCTTGGGGATTGAACTCTAAGGGCCCATCCATGGTCGGTTCACAGGTAGGATCAAGAATGAACATACCAGAATTTGGTATCACTTTTGTCTGGAATTTTTGTTCACTACAGTCAATTTCATACATTTATATATTGTTTTAGTTCATTACAGTCAATTTTATCCATTTATCGGGCATATTCTCCTATAAAACATATCCGTTGCGTTCCGTTTTACCGTAAATCAAATTGAAATATTTATTTTCCATGACACACGCACACCAATCTTCGCATACACACCCATTTATCTAGTTCATTTTTCATTCTTATTATTTTATTATACCATTTCAACTGAGGACAGTTCCCTAGTATTAGCTCTGGATACCTTTTAAGTAATTTTAGCATCAAATGGATACATCCTATCAGAACAAAAATCATGATTCATTACTCTGTTTCTATGTACAGGTACTAGTCGCATTCTTTCATTCCAACGGAAGCCTGGTGGCATATCCTACACAGCTAGATAGCTATTCTCCCTCGATGGCCCCCGGAGACCTGACATTCCCTGTGTCACATGTGTCGGCAGAGTACATTAACAAAGAAATGATCATCTATGCTACCTTAAGTCTCCCTAAAGCAAAGACCAAGTTCAACCATGTCTGGCAGGCTGGGAGCACTGTAGCAAGTGATGTGCCTGGGGTTCATCCTACCAGTGGCGAGAACATACTCTCCAAAGGCACTGTCGAGTTCCAGTAACTGATCGATGTACTTCTTGCACATATATATATACCTTTACATTGTATCGTGGATGTGCACGCTTTTCTTTTCTAGATTGGTCGTATACATGTAGAGTATCTTTTATGTGATACGAGTTACTGAGACCATGGAGGAGTGCCTTACAAAATATTTGCATTTCAGTACTACATTTCGACTGTATTTAATACATACATGTATCTTTTATGAATATCTATATAGATTTGTACAACTAGATTTGGACTTCATTTAATACATATACTTGTGTCTTTTACGTCTCTATTATTTTGTACAACTAGTTGTTGGTAAAGATTCCGGAAAACATGGATGCATGTTTGTATATTTAATTAAAGGGATATCAAAATAAAATTTAAAATAAATGAAAGACGAAAACACTTTTTTATCTGCTCATTTTTTGTTAAATTCGGTCCAGTAGGAATCATTTGATATAAAAAAATTTTACGTATTTATTCGCACAAATTTTAAAGATGTTTACATGAATTTTAATAGTAATTGGACTCCTTTTATCGAACATTGAACCAGGGCGCAAATTTTATTCTCATAAATGTGTCAGATATTTTTTAGATAATTTTACCTGTCATGTTGATGATTGCTTGAAGTTGATTTGTTTAAATTTGTGTTGTTAGAGGTTGTATTTTTTTTATTATCACTTCGATAATGTTGGAATGCAAAATGATAGATGTAATTTTTTTTTTTATTGAATGAAACATTATACTGTCATTGGCAGCCACTGACCGACTGTCAAGATTTAAAAAAAATATATATATCGATTTTTTAAAAAACTATGTTTAGTATAATTAACTAAGATTTAATTTTTTTTTGAGAGAGAGATTATATGTTTGGTATTTAATATCAGAATAATAATGATTTCAGAGTTTTGATACAAACTAGTCACATCGTTGCGGCTCCGCCGCGACCATATTTTTAATGTGTTTTTTTTAATGCTTAGCAGCAACCATATTTTTTAGTGTGTTTTTTCAATGCTTGTTTTTGTTTTTTATTTGAAATTTTTAATCAGAAATGGAGTGCATATGTGGTGCTTTTTTTAAAATACCAGCATCGTGAGGACGTGTCCCATAATCCTTTAAATGATGAGATGCAAATAAAAAAAAAATACAATGTCTTTTAATTAAATTTCACCTTCATTGCATATATTAGCTATCAGAATACCTTCATTGCCTATACCAGTTATGAGAATGTTGTTATGTCACAACTTAAGGCTGAGCAATTTAGAAATATTCACAATTATTATAAAATAAAATGCCCTCTGAACTTCACCTGTTTTGCACAACCCAGTTATAAGAGTGAAATACGTCAGCAGATTTCACTTTATGCCATTTGAAAATCATGATATACAAAAAAATCCAATGTCTTACTAATTTCGCTTTTCTTGCACAGACCATTTACAAGAGTACTATAGGTCACAACATCAGGCTCATGCACTTCAGAAATCATATCATCATAACAGCGCCATAGATCATCATATTTAGCTCAAGCCTTTTGCAAATTATAACTACAAAATCCAATGTTTTCCATGTTCCCCCTCTATTGCACAACAGAATTATATAAGAGCCTATCAATCACACTATTATACTCGTTCTTTACAAATTATTAGGTATAGGAAAACAAATACCTTGTCAGATGTACCTTCCTTGCACAACAAAGTTATAAGTGTTGTAGGTCACGACATTAGGTTAATGTTCTTTGCAAATCATATTTATTTGCACAACTTACTCCCGTCAACACCAAAGCTGTTAGAGTTGCCTACTAGGAGAATGCGTGAACCTCATATCGTCAAGATTATATTTTTTTTTAGTGGAAAACAAATTGGTATTGTTAAGAATGTATCCTTATGTTGGTTGTATTTACAAAAAGAAATTAATATGATTCATCCAAACTTAGTATAATATAGCAATCAATTCCTGACAAAATGAAATTATGTTAGAAGCATTTAATTTTCTATCTTAATCATATCATAAGACATTTATGTTGTCATAGTTCAATTTTTAAGCCTACATTGCTACGATTTTAGCCTAGATAGACTATGAATGAAGGTGCAGTGTTTGCAAAAAGAGGAACAACAAAAATGATAATAAAACTAAATAAAATATACATGAAGAGTATATTGGTATGGAAGTTATATGACACATTTTCTCAGATTTGCTAATTTTATTAGATCAAGTTAATAAGAATGAGAAAAATATCTTGGGATTCGCAGAGGCAGCTAGGAACAAAAGAGTAACTTCAATGAGTAGAAAGGAGAAATTATTTCATAGAATTGCTAATTTAATACTAAGTTTATTATATTTTAACTATTTTATTGTTTTACATTGTTTTACACTTTAGACAGAGAAGTTATGTATGAAAAAGAAGAGTAACACACAAACCTGAAACAGTGGACAAATGAAGCAAAAGTAGTGTGTACAATTCAGAAATTCAAAATGTTCAACCCAGTGTCAGAACTCCAACTGCAAATTAGAAAATCAGAAGAAAGTGGAAACAAAGAAAAGAAAGAAAACATAAGTCAGATTCACAATCAGAACAATAGTATAAAATAAAGTAACAAATTGTACGAGACATAAAAACTGATAATATAATTAATAAACATAACTACGTAAAAATTGTTAATCAAATTTAAGAGAAATACAGCTGTTTGTAGGGGCCTAGGGGGGCTACATAGTTATCTTTTCATTTCTTTTCTTTTGCTATCTTCACCAAAAATGGGAAAACACATTAGTTTGTTTTCGAATGTTCGCAGCAATGTTCAAGGAGAGAATACGCTACTTTAGTTGATATATATCAGTCAAGTTCCTCAAGTTGAAAAGTTTATTAGTTGATCAGCAAAGTGGCAAGAAACTTTGATCATAGAAAGATTTTTCTCATATTTTTACACTGATTCAATATGGTCCCTGAAATAAATTTATACTAATGAAACAAAAAAAGAAGACATACCACACAGAGGGCATCACTTCCTTTGAAGAACCCTTTAGTTCTATCAATTAGATCAAGGACCTAAATTTATTTTATTAGAATAAACACATAAATTCTTTTATATTGTGAAGGAGATTAAAAAATATACAAGTACTATTATTTTTGTTTTCTCTCCTCCTTATTGGGTGGTAATCTACTTTATTATTCAGATTTTGAATGTAGTAATATATAGTACTGGTATGATGTATTGATCAAGCATGACAAGTTTAAGAAATTACTAATACCCAATATGTTGATGGCCGTTTGATAATGACCTAGCATCCTTGCCTCCTCTATCAATGGCTCTTAGCACATCATCAGTGTTGAAATTTTCATATTCACCATTTATCTTATTAGAAAAAAAAATCAAGTATATATTGCATCCACAACAATATTGTTACCATCACAACCCCTTTTACTGTAGGATTTATACCTTAGAAATGTTGAATCCTCTTCTGCTACCAGGGGTATAGTTGAAATTCTCTCTGATTCTATGAAATGCAAACTGAGAAAGTTATTTGAAAATATAATGAGGTCAAACTAAACTATATTTCAAACCAATTCGCCTCTGTGTATTTTGATTCCTAAAATATATGTTATTTGCAATGGAGTAGCATGGCTATGTGGTATGCATTGTTAACCTTATGATGATATTTTTTCTGAATATATTGAGTCTTACTTTATTTTAATAGAACAAAAGAACTTCAGTTAACCATCTAAAAGTAGTGATTTTGTACCTATCTAAAAAAGTAATATAAAATTTATATTGGAGGTCATGTTAAGAATAGCGGTTTGGATAGTTTGTTTGGACATTAAGACATAATGATGTGGGGGTATGATTGGGGTTTGAGGTTTAGGTTTAGGGTTACAAGTGCTTAATTGGAGGATAGAAATGCTTTAGTATTCTTCTATTGAGTACCCTGCAAATAATAATTTCCTTTTAGAATTACATGTCTGGAAAATAAAGATCAATTTCCCTGGTTCATTAAAATATTTAGGAAACAAATGGAAACCAAGGAAGAAAATAGTTTACTGTAACTTTGTTCTGATAACAACTACCAGAGTCAAATTGCAAGTATTGAGGTAAATCTAGTATTATCTTGTGGTAGTTTCAATTCGAGGCCTAAATACGGAAATAAAATTAGAGTGAGCATAATCAATTTTCTTTCTGAAAATCAGAAGATTGATGCAAAATTGAAAGCAATAACTACAATTTATTGTGGAAAGGGGGATGGGTCAGGGGAGCTGATGAGAGTGCCATGAATGGAAGGAGGGTAGCAACTGAACCTGTCATTGTCGAAGAAATTAGACGTCAATCACACCTCCATCCATCTCACCAATTCTCTCCAGTCGGCATGTGCACCGATGTGCTCCTCAGGTATTGGTACTAACTCCAAGACTCCACCCCATTGTTATTTCCTATGCTCATAAGAAGAGAATTAAATAAAATTGACACTCAGATCATTATCCAAAAATATGGAGTCTTGGAGATTTGCAAATCGTGGTACTATACAGATAAAAAATATTAAGTGGAAAATAATGGTAAGAGAGAAAACCTCAAAATCTCCAGAAATCTCGTCATTGAGAGACTAAAGCAGCCTTCAAAATTGTGATGAGAATAACATGCAGAATGAGGGTACAGAAGGAGGAGAGATTTGATTATCTTGAAGCTTTCAGTATTTCACTTGCAACAACAACAAAAAATTGCAGTTTTGTAATATAATTACTCATAATAGTAAACAATGAACAAATTTGTGAGTAGATTGCTCAATCAAGGTAAAAAATATACTTTGCATTATGTTAACAGAAAAGAATTTCAAACTGAAATTATTTATACTAACAGATTTTAATAAGACATAATACTAAAAATAATACGAACCTGATCCAGTAAAAAAAACTCAGAATTGCTCTTACCTGATCCAAATAACTTCTCATCAAATGATTTAACAATAAAATCTGCAATTCCAATCAATTCTGAAGAAGAACCTGCCACACTTCGCCTCTTCCTCAATTCCTTCTTCCCTTTGTTGTATTCAATCTCCTCACACTCAATGAAAACCTCAATTTCATCACTTCTCGCCATGTCAGTCGACATAGGTCTGCATCAAATTGCACAATTGAATTTGCAAACTGCAAAATTGTCAGATGATGATGACTTTTAATTGAAGCATGTCAGATTAAAGACAAAATTAGTTACGGAATCATAGAAGGGAATGATGATTTAATTACTTACCCAACATTCAAAGCGAATCATGTTCTCCTGTCTTCATCGACCATTGAAACTCTTTTTTCATTCGCGAGACCTCAGACCCGAATCCTCCAATCAGCGAAATGAGGAGTAGCGAGATAACGGCTACTGCCGTAGAGGGAGCGAAAGGAGGGTTCCCAATCGCAACACAGACGACAGTATCTCCTCTATATTTCTTGCACTATGGCTTCTTAGTTTCGAATTTGGGGCCGAGAGAGGCGCTGGAGGAGAAGTGTTTGGAGAGACTGGAGAAGCGGTCGAACTGGAAGAGATAGGGGAGAAGCGTCGGCTTGAGTTATTGAGTTACTGCTCGGCCCTCTTCATCATCTGTGCGTTGAAGAGAGAAAAAGGTAGAGGTCTACGTTGAAGAGAAGAGAGAGGAGGACACGTAGCAGAATAAGGAAATGGGGCGTGTAAAGGAAATGGGAAAAAAATACAGCTGGTGCAAAAGAAAGAAAACCCAAAGAGGGAAACTGGTTGAGTGCGATATGACGAACGCTAACGTCAGCTGAAAACGTCTGAAGCCCTTCATCTCGAATCGAACGGCATAGAGAGGGGGTATCCCTGTTGTTTCTACAGTAAAACCTCATTGCCGATTGAGGTATTTATAATATCATGCATTAATTTTCCGCTAAAAAGATGAAAGCTAGAGTGGTCCGATCGAATTCGTATCCTCTAAGATATCTCAAACTTTGCATGACTTTATGGAAAATCTCAACCGTTTAAATACATTCTGCACGAATCTCAAAGCACACATAATACTGACCCCCTACGTCACCTCCGAATAGGCACCGGACACGTCAGTCACGCAAAAGTTGAGATATCTCAGAGGATATGCACTCGTCCGAGCCTCCGGGGGGAGAATTGAATATGGAATTTACCGAGGGGCGAGGGCTTCTAGAACCCAATTTTTTATAGTAGCTTTACAGTTGTGCTACAGTTTTGTTCTTTTCCTTGCTTTATTCCTTAATAAATGCATCTTTGTTCCACAAGGCCACAACTCAACATTCCGGTTCTATTTAGCCTCCCCGAACAGAAGCCAGGAATTAAATTAAAAATGTATCTAAGAGTATTTGTACGGGGAAAATTTTATTTTTAAAAACATCCTCACACAGTTTATTTTACTTATTAAGATGTAACTAATTTATAATTTAAAAAAATTGTCTTAAGAAAATTATTTTCTAACTAATTCGATTGGCTCTTTTTAAGGTTACTCTATATTTCTTACATTATAAATGCATCTTTATTCCATAACCCTGAGGGCTTGCTCCAGAAGGAGGGACGCAGATGGAACGAACAGCAGCGGAAGTGAAAACTCTGAAAATCTAGTCAGTCCAGATCAAGTGTCCTGCTCCATAAGAGGAGAATCAGAGAGGAAGTGAAGGGGAACGAGAGGGAACACACACTATTCGGAGGGGAGAACCAACGCAATTTTGGGTGAAATCTGTCACCCCCGATTTGAAATGTAAATTTCACTATTACAAGGGTAGCCTCCCCCCTTCATTCCCTTCCCTCCCGTCCCTTTAATAAGGTGATACTAGAGCATAGCCTGAGTCAACACGACCGACCACCTTTTTTATATAAACTTTCCCATCTCTTTATTTTTTTTAATTCTCGATCTATCTTTTCTGTTTTTTTGAATTCAATGTCTTCTTCGATTAGATATCTTCTCTTTCTCTAACACCGTCTCAGTCGTTGCTCCGACCACAACGCCTCTTACTCACGGGTCCTACTTCAACTCATAATATAACACTATGATATAATTAGTGACTAATATTTTGATAATATGATATATGTTTTTGAATCAACAAACTAATTATGAAAATATTAGATCTAATATCTATATCCGTCCGATATCCAATCCGTATCCGTAGCATTTAATATCTCATTATCTGTATCTGAGACTATCCATATACTTAGACATAATTAGTGACTAATATGATAGTTGTTGCCTATGCTTAGATATAAGTTTGTGGTCAAAGTATGCGGATAGTCTCAGATAGTCACTGAATATTAAACGATCTAAGTATAATGCTATAACATAATTAGTGGCTAATATTTTGATAATATGATAGTTGTTGCCTATGCTTTCTAAGTCCGGTGGATACCTTGAGATTTTATATGATAGGTTAATAGACTTGATATGATAGATTTACAGACTTGATGTGAAAATTTTATAGACTTAATATGTTGTAATTACTTCGTTTTTTTAGTAGATTCTTTTTTCTGTATTTTAGTTTTTGTGTCATGTTTTCTCTTTTTAATCAATTTTATTTCGCGTTGCAAATATCTCTTACAATTTGGAAAGAATGTCTACAATTTGCATATATGTCGCATATTTTTTGATACCATACGAAGATATTGAATTTGTTAAGAATAGTGGAAAAGACATGACCCAGTAGCTTTGTAGATTTGATATGATAGGCTTATAGACTTTATAAGATCGATTTATATACTAAATATGAATATAAACTTGGTCTGTTGTAATTTCCAGGCTTTATTTGCAAATCCAAAAAGATAAAATTTTGAGATTAGTTGTTAGACTCACAGATTTGAAATCACCAATTTACAGAGCTGTATAGCAAATTTTTTTAATATTTGAATGCAGCAAATTTAAAAGGATAAAATTTTGAAATTAGTTGCTATGTTAACATACTTGATAATAGCATTTTACATGGTTGTATAGCAATGTTTACATACTTGAAATATTCAATTTTATTACTTCGATGAAACAGATCTAAAAAGATAAAGTCAGAGTTTACCTGTTAGGTTTACATACTTCAAAACAATGCTTTACAGAGTTCAATTGTAAGGTTTAAAGTCATCAAAAGCCTTGGATTTAAATAATTACAAATAACAACGCGCTCCAATCTAAAAAAATAATTTAGAGGTTTACAAACTTCAAATAAACATTTTATAGAATTTGTAGTTTACAAGCTTGTGATGAACAATTTACATACTTTATAAGTGTTGAGTCAAGTACCTGAGAGGATACGGATCCTAAAAATTATCGGAGTCTCACTCTACACGAAAATATAAATATTTAATTTGGTGAGTGGCACACGTGGCACACCTATCTCCTTAAATACACCCCTGTCAGTTGCCACAATCGATGAATCGAATCGATTAATTCCTGCCTATCTTAAAGGGCTTGACCGTCTTCATTCATATAAACATCCCCCAACCAAAATTTGATAATCGTATCCATACCATTGAAATTAACGATGGAGAAGGAGGAGGCCATAGTGCTTTATCCCGGCATGGGCACCGGCCACCTATCTCCGATGGTGCTTCTCGCGAGACGACTAACCCGGCACGGGTTTTTGGTACCCATTGTCACGACTGATCCCCGTCATCAACCCGGCTCCATTAACCCTGCCACATCAGATATCTTGTCTCCCAATCCTTTGATCTCTTTTCATGCACTGCCTGCTGTTTCATGCGCTCCGGCCAAGAACAAGCACCCCATTTGTTTCAAGTACGATATCATTAGAGAATACAATCCAAAACTCCTCGAATTCTTGGCCTCGCTCTCCACGACAATGACAATTCGCGCAATAATCCTAGATTTTTTTCATGCTGACGCAATTGGCATAGCTCGAGAGCTTGAGATCCCGGTATATCTTTTAATGACATCAGGCGCTTCTATTCTAGCGGTATTCCTTCACCTCCCTGTTTTACACTATTCAATTGAAAAATCTTACAAGGATATGGGCGACATCCCGGTAAATGTCCCGGGTGTTCCTCCAATACCGGCCTATGATATGCTGGTGTCGTTTTATGATCGAGAGAGTGAGATGTATCAAGGCCGTATAAGGAACTTTAAACAAATGATTGAAGCCGATGGAATCATCATAAATACCTTTGAAGCACTGGAACCGAGATCTGTGACGGCTTTGAAAGAAGGGAAGTGTGTGCCTGGCCACCGGACACCTCCAGTTTATTGTATCGGTCCATTGATAGCAGGTAATGATGAACAGAAAGAAAGCCAGGGAAGGCACGAGTGTCTTGCCTGGCTAGACTCGCAGCCTAAGAGGAGTGTCGTCTTCCTCTGTTTTGGCAGTTCCGGTGCTTTTACACCCGAACAGATCAAGGAAATTGCTGTCGGATTAGAAAACAGTGAGCATAGGTTTATGTGGGTAGTGTGCAGCAGGAATGATGCGAAAAATATCTTCGAGCCACGCAACGAGCCCGACTTAAATTCACTCTTGCCAAAAGGATTCCAAGCCCGGACCCAAGATCGTGGAATGGTTGTCAAGTCGTGGGCCCCACAAATCGAGGTGCTGAACCACGAGTCAATCGGTGGTTTTGTGAGCCACTGTGGGTGGAACTCAACGCTAGAGGCAATGTTAGCGGGTGTACCGATGATATGCTGGCCAATGTACGCCGAGCAAACATTAAACAAGGTGTTGTTGGTCGAGGAGATGAAGGTAGGAGTGGCGATTAACGGGTACGACAAGGAACTGGTGAGGGCCGAGGAAGTAGAGGCGAAAGTGCGGTACCTGATGCAGTCGGAAGGTGGTGCAGTGATGAGAGAGCAAATGGCGGCTTTCAAGGAGAAGGCCATCGAGGCGTTGGCTGAAGGCGGGTCATCAGGTGAGGAATTGGAGGCGTTACTGAGAGATTTGAGAAACGCAAAGAAACTGACAGCAATAGCATAGAGCTGAGAATTAATGAATTCATCTAGCTACTTGTTTCTTTTGTTTTGAAACAGTAACAATAACCTGTAGTAAGTTTCATCAAAAAGGATCACTAATTTCTTGGTCTCGAAGGGGAATTACTATTCTATATGTCTGTCTTTTTCACTTTTTTTATTTTTACTTATGTTTTTTTCTTTTTCAGCATTATAATGTGTAATATATTACTGTGCTCCTAGGGGTGTCAATGGGTACGGTACGGGTCGGGTGGAGATATTTTCATACCCATATCTATTAAAATTGATTTTACCCATACCCTATCCATACCCATTAAAAATTGATCTTACCTTACCCTACTCTTACCCGTTAATATTATCGAGTAACGAAACAGTAGCGGGTGAATAACGGATAATACTAGTATAATAATTAGTTTTATTATATTTTACAAATTAAACATAAAAAAGTTATTCATTTTAACACATATATAATTACATTTTTAATAAAAAATAAAATAAATGTGCAATCAATTCCAAGTTTCCAACTAAATTATTTTTTATAAAGAATAAAAATTCAAAAACACAAATATACATTTAAGTGGATTAGAAATTGCATTAAATATATATTTAAGTGGGTTGAAAATTAAATTAAATATATATTTGAATTTTATAATTACTTTATAGGGTAACGGTACGAAATAGTCATTACCCATACCCTTACCCTTTTATTTAACGAAAAAAAATTCTTACCTATATCCATACCCAATAAGCTAATGAAAAAAAAAATCTTACCCGTATTCGCCTTATCGAATACGATACGGGTAGGATAAACGGCTAAAAAGGTACCATTGACCCTCCTATGTGCTACTCTAGACTGGTGCGCTCTCATATGGGTAGCCCCAGGTTTTTGGGAACCCGTATCCTCTCATGTATTGCACAATTATTATAGAGAATCACTTACTTTACGGTTTGTGATTAAATCTCAATCGGTTTGGAATTCGAGTCACTGTAGGGGCTGTATTTTTGGGCTTTGAGATTCGTGCCAAGTTAAAATGTACAGTTCAGATCTAGTAATTGTAAAAGATTCTCTTATCAGATATTGGAGAGGATGTGAATTCGGTTTTTGGTGGGTCGGAAAGGAACGTTTTTTGGTTATACTGAACGTGTATGCCAGGATGGAATGGCTTTGGTGAGGAACCCCTGACAGCAAAATGGATACATGGCCTCTCTAACATTGTGATTTAGGCAATACACTCCAGTCTGCAACTAAGGCTTACATAGCAGTCTGTAATTGGCTTAGTTGTTTTTTCCATTGCAAATGTAACTCACATGTAGCCGATGTTTTTTGGAGTTTAATCAATGAAACCCTACGGGGATTTGATGCCAAAAAAAAGTTTCATCAAAAAGCAAAATCAAATTTAGCATATTTTGCAGAAAAAGTAGTGTGATTGTCGAATTTAGAGACTCGTACAGATTGTGACTGTTGAACTAAAATTGCGGCTCTCGCATCTTTTGTCACTTGTACGCGACCTCCAATTCGATCGGAATCAGATCCCTCTATTAGCACCTCCAAATTGTGCAGAAAAAGGATGAGAATTTTAATCTGGACCGTTCATCTAGTTTTGATAATAAACCGTCCCATAGAAAATGAGACAATTAAATTACATTTGGGGAATTATGCTCCTTTTTTTTTTCTGATATAAGGATTTGAATTCATATCTTCTAAAATATCTTAAAATTTGAATTGATATGATTCCGAATAGGTTCCGTACTGAATAAAAGTCCGGATTTGAATAAAATGAAAAGTTGCTTTACCTCAAATTTAAGTCTGAATTTTCTAATTTATCTTCCTCAGTTAAAATCCGCAAATCAGAATTTATTTTACTGCGGAGAAAGTAAAAATTGAATTTTTTTTTTAAATAATGTATTAAAAACTGGTTAAATTATTTAATTTTCAAAATAAATAGTAAAAAAAATTCAGCTTAAAGAAGAATATTTTGTAGATATCCTGCACAACAAGTTGTGCAATTTTTTAATTTATTTCAAAAAACTTAGATTTTTCTTATTTATTTCTTAACTCTTATAATTTTTTTCTTATTTATTCTTTGTGTATTTATTTTAATATTAGCTCTAGTTAAATTTTTTAAGAAACTTTAATTTACCTCTAATTAAGAATTACGAAGTAAAAATACCTTTAACTCTCAATTGAAAATTTTCGACTGAAAATTGGACGTGCACCCCATCAATACTTCTATTATTTGTATTTGGATATATGTATATATATAGAGAGAGAGGAAGATTTGAGTACCTTATATTTTTTTGTACCTCATCATATTTCATATTTTATATTTTTGTTTTCAAAGTCCAAACTGTTGATTCGAGCCGCTCAACATAATATTTGTACTAAAATATGTATGGAGTTGAAATTTTGTATATTTTATAAAATTTCATCCCTAGCTATATTATAGAATGGATATTATGTTGAGTGGCTCGGATCAATAGTTTGGACTTTGAAAACAAAGATTTAAAATATGAGATATGATGAGGTACAAAAAATAAGGTATTGGAATCCTCCGTTGAAGAACGAGACATGCCCTAAATAAATCATGCATGAATGAGACATGCCGTTAAAGATAAAATAAAATAAAATGCAAAGATGATCTTTTTTTTAGATGAAAATATGTATATAGTTTTATTGATAGAAAGTAGTTGTTACATAAGATTAAACAACTAATGAATGTGATCGAAAAGCATACAGATAAATAAAACAAAAAAAAATGCACATAGATATGTGCATCTTGTGGACGTTAGAGTGTGAGAGTCTAGCGATAGTATCCTCTGTACGCATATCATAGCCAAAAAGACACTGAATTCAAATCAGACCGAAAATTAAATTGACCAGACCAGGACAGTCACCCATCAGCTGAATAGGCACTGAATCGAATCAGACTGAGAACTAAATCAACAAGTCCAAAACAATCATCTCGAAACATAAAAAGAAAAAGAAAAAGCAGATAGCAGCACAAAATCAGACATAACATCATCACAAAAAATAACATTTATTTCGTAACTTAACATTTATTTAAAAACATATATAAAGTAACTATATGCTGAAATTTTTAAAAATACCATTTTTTAATAATTATTAAACCAAAACACCAATTTGGCGTGGAAATGTTATATTTTGCATGGCCGCTTTCCCTGGAAGCGGGCACCTAGAGCTGGGCCGCTTCCTGGAGTAGAGGGTACCCTGAAATAATATATATATATATATATATATAGAGTTGTATTATAGAGGAGAGAGATATTTATTTAAATTTTCACTGTTCTTCTCAGCAGAGCCGTAAGTTTTTTATTTTCTATCTTTTTTTTTAATTTAGTATTTATAATTAATTTAATTAATTTTTAATTTTAGGTTTTCTTATACTCATACCAAATGGCTGTTATGGCATCTATTTACACTGGTGGTGAGATTTTAACAGGCCCTAATGGGGTTTATTACAGTATCGGGCCTGTTTCTGTGATACCGGTAATCTCTGGTACTAATTTGTTGGTTCTGAAATCGATTATTTCTCAGAACCTCAAATTGAATCAGGATCGATATGACTTTGATATTCAGGCCAAAGTTAGCATGCCCACTGGTTCAGGCCAAACTTGGTTCCAACTTTTTCCTGTTCAGAATGATGGAATCTGGCAGGTACTATACAACCAGACAATTAGTTTTTCTGGGGGTGGATACAAAATAATTGAACTCTTTGTGGAGATTAACCGAGTCCAGCGTCCTAACCCCCTTGCAAGGTTAATCCGGGGTGCTAGTCGGGCTAATGCGTCAACCTCCTCAAGTCCAGTGTCCCAACCTCCTTTCCAGATTGACATGCCTGAATGTAGTAATGCCCCAGTTCAGGAGGGCCGACGGTCTACTAGTCGGCCCTCCCGTCGGTCTCGAATCCCTTTGCCGATTGACATGTATGAGAGTAGTCAAGCCCCAGTTCAGAGGGACCGACCGTCTAATAGTCAACACTCCCATCGATCCCGAGTCCAGCCTTGTGATCCGAAGGAAACTGAGGAGACGATGGATCCGAAAATACAAGAGGCAGAGGAAAATTGGGGGGATGTTGATCTTGATTGCATGAGTGATCATAGTGACACAGCAGATACGAGGCTTGTGCTCAGGCAGACAAAAAAATTCAAGGTTGATAAAGGGTTTTAGATAGTGGGTCGCGGGGTTGAGCACCCGATTGCAGCTTTCAATGACCTGTCAGGTTTTAGGAAGCAAATGTAGGGTTATTTGGTAGACATGCAGAGTTTGAAAATGAATTGTCAAAGGGACAAATCTATGATTCAAAGGAGGAAATGAAAGCTGCAATTTACAAGTTTCACATTCTTTGTAATAAATAGATTAAGAATACGCACAGTGACAAACAACGGATTAGGTTCAAGTGCAAGGACCCCAGATGTGGTTGGTACATTAATGCAAGGGTTACTAGTTTTGGTACACAATGGAAAGTATCCAAATGCCCAACAAAGCACGTTTGTCATGCGGATGCCACAAGAATAGATCATGCACAGTTGACCGCTGCTATGGTTGCTGATTGCATCTCAGCACACATGATAAATGATGTAGATTTAAGTATCACTTCTGTCAAAATAACTTGTGCACAAACATACAACGGTCAGGTACCAGCGTACAATAAATTGTGGCGTGGAAGGGAGTTGACAATTGCCCGCCAATTTGGTAGTTGGGAGGGGTCATATGCACTTATAGTCCCCTTATTGGAGGCAATTAAGCGAAAAAATCCAGGTACATTGTTTGATGTTACCTCATATCCAACTGGTGAGCCTGGACCTTACATGTACTTTAATAGGGCGGCTTGGGCATTTGGACCATGCATAGAGGCTTTCCAACACCTGAGACTTGTCATCACTGATGATGCATGTTTCTCAGCAGGCCGGTACAAAGGTAAAATGTTGATTGCAACCGGGTACGATGATATCTCCATATTATGTCTAGTTTACAGCCCTAATTCACACTAAAACATGTGTTTTAAAGCCTATAAATGTGGACTTTATACTTGTATTTTGATGAAATGTGGTACTGCTATGCTTTGTTTGGTATTTTGCAGGAAAAAGGGCGAAAAACTGATTCTGACTACTTTTCATAAGGCCCATATGACATACCGTGCGGGCCGTACAGGATCTACCCCACCACATAAAAGGTTTCACAACAGAGGCATCAAGTCTTCAAGACAAAACATAAGCATACGGCCCGTATGGGGTTCCCTATGGGCCGTAGGACGCTAAATGGGAAAATCTAGCTGGAATCTGAAATCAGCTTAATTTAAGGAGGCCGAAAAGGAAACCTCTGGAGGCGATCTGGGGGCATTAAAGGAGATATTCCTCACCAAAAAAAGGGGGATTCACCACTGAGATTTGGATAAGCTTTCTTGGAGCAAAAGACAAAAGGAGGAAGAGAAGAAGAGAAGGGAAAAACGCAAGTTTGCAACGGATCTTCAGATTTTCCACTGTTTTGTCATGAACTCTTTCATCTCTTGTTATTTGTATTATCTTATGAACATGAGTAGCTAATTTACTTTGTTTCTAGGGGTAAGATGTAGTTTCTATTTTGGTTTTGTTGCATGCTACTTGAATTTTGTGTTGAATGCTTTGTTTTTACTTTGTTGAGTAGTATTTCGATTGCTTTATTTGTGCTTGCTTGAATTGATTAGTCATCCCTCTAGATGAATGTACACATCTATGTGTTAGCAGCCAAGTCTATGACATTTAATCAAACCGAATAAAGTATATGAAGTAGGGTGAAACCAAGGAGTACCTGAAAGACAAAACTTTCCTTGAGGCGAAAATCCTTGGATACTTTTAGTAAACCAACAAGTAACTTAGATAAATTAGGCCAAAATGCGAAAGTTGAGGTTTAACGCATCTAAAAGAGAAGTATTTGAGTCCGGTAATCGGGTGCTAAGCCAAAATGCGAAAGTTGAGGTTAGGCATCTAGATCTGGTCGATAGAAACCCTAAACATTAGCACCAACACAGAAAACAATAGCTGCTGCATTAACTCGGGGTTCCATACGGGCCGTATGCCTCGGGACTGAACAGAAATGAAATCTGAACCTTGGAAACTCCTTTTTATTAATTGAAAATAACTTTAATTCTTTTTATTGTCTTTTAAAACTTGTCATAATTCAGTAGAATTGTTAGAATCAAACCAAATCAATCTCTCTCACTTCTAGAATCTCAAGTAATTTTAGGATAAGTCCGGTCTTTTTCTTCCGTTCCCTTGGATCGATACCTTAGCATACTCATCGATAGAATAGTTCACTTGCTATTTGATTTGACAGAGTGTAACAAAGGTTTAAAAGGTATAGCTTGCTATACTGAAACTTTGTAGTATATATTCTGTGCGAACATACGATGCAGAAAATCAGCTCCTCCCGTTGGCTTTTTCGTTGGTAGATACAAAGAATTTTGAAGATTGTGCATGGTTCTTGCAATGGTTGAGGCACAATGTAATTCGCTCCAGGTTTGTGTGTGTCATCACTGATAGGGGTAAGGGCATAAAAATTGTGTTTCGACAAGATGATCTAGGATGGAATGAGGAAGATGAGGATGAGTGCGTTCGCCGTCTTTGTGCTAGTCATATAGCAGAAAATATGAAAAAAAATCATTGTAATGAAGAAGCAATCAAGTACTTCAGGATATGTGTGGCGAAGAGAAAGATGAGGAGATATGAGCAAGGAATGCAAGCAATGAGAGATGCATGTGATCGGGCTCTGAATTGGTTAGACGGTGTGGGTAAGTATCTAGATCAAGATGAGAACGAATGTCCTAAACCATGGAAGATATTACAAGCGTTGGATGGGGGTTTTCGTTGGGGAATTATGGTGATGAATGGGTCCGAGTCGCTCAATAATGTTTTTAGATCTTCTCGTAGGTTGCCAGTAGCAGCAATAATTGAGGACACGTTTTACAAATGTCAACAATGGTTTGCTCAAAGGAGGGCAAAAGCGTAATTTGAAGCAAGCCAAGGTCAGCAGTTCTCATGCCGTGTGCACAAGGTATTTTATTTTCATTAAATTATTTTATATTTGTAATTTTTATTAAATTGTTCTATTTTTCGTAGTTGATTAACAAACGGTGCGGGAGGTCACAATCTATGACGACGCTCGGTGGATTTGGCAACTGGAACGAGTTTGAGATAACATCCACATAAGAGAAAGTTAATGCATAGATTAAAGACGCTTCTGGCCAGTTTACCAAAGCGAATTATAAATACACGGTGGTAATCATGGATGAGAACACGATTACATGCACATGCAAGAAGCCGCAATTAAACATAATACCATGTTCTCATGTTCTGGCAGTGTGTTGTCTCCGAGGCATTGACCCTGGAAGGTTTGTACATTACTACTATCACATACAAACACTTATCAACACATAGCTGGGTGAATGGCATGTGTATGACAATCAGTTTGATTGCCCAGAAAATGAAGGCCCAATCCTTGTTCCAAATGACAAAAATATTACCTTGGGTCGAAGGTGAGTTAATAGGATTTTGATGTGGCTTGATTTACTTCATAATAGAATGAGAGGACATCAGACTCGCCGGGATACACAAGAACAACAAAACAGAGCTGCTCGAGATGCACGAGGTAGTTAACTCATACATTTTTGTTATTCAATTTTCAGGTTGAGAAAGAGGAGTAATGATGCATTTTTGTTATTAAATTTTCAAGTTGAGAAAGAGACAAGCAATGTATTTTTATTGTTTGTTTACTCGTTTATTGTATTAACATGCAGACACCTATTTAGGCAAGCATTACTCATTTATTGTATTAACATGCAGATACCTATTTAGACGCACTATTATTGTTTGTTTTTATTTATTTGTGATTTATTTGTTCTTTTATTGTTTGTTTTACAAATCGTTACGTTTAGATTTACTGTGACGAAAAATAATGAAAGATAAAAGCAAAATAGTACAATAAATAACAATATGAAAGAAAGATAAGTATACTGATATAACAAATTACAGTATATGACAACACTAGAGTAAAAAAAAATACAAAAACAAACAACAACCTAAAAGTCAGAAGGAGAATGGGCGCCTCGCCTTTCTAGTCCTCAAACCCTTAATTTGCACTGCGAGTGGCGTGTGGTCGAGAAAATCATCTGACTCAACGGCCTCGACCTCCTCAATCTTAGCTGACTGCTGGTATGCATGACCAAATGCAACTGTGTGTCCAGACTCCTGAGTCGATAACATACCGTAGGCAGCTCTCGCGATAGGATCATCCATGGAGAAAATTGAAATGAATCTCTCTCCTCTATAATAATATATTATTCCAAGGTGCCCTCTTTCCCAGGAAGCAGCCACGGCCGCTACCCCCCAAAGCGGCCCATAAAAGGTGCCTGATTCCCTGCGAAGCGGCCCAACTCTATGTGCCCGCTTCCAGAGAAAACGGCCATGCAAAATGTGCAAATTCCACGTTAAATTGGTGTTTTGGTTTAATAATTATTCAAAAATGGTATTTTTAAAAATTTCGGAACTATATGTACAACTCGTTCCACCTATTCTTCCATTGTCAAACAAGAAGATAAGAAAAGCGAACTACTGGTATTGGAGACCAAAAAACTCCAGAAGGACGATGCGAAGAGCGATGACCAGATTCATAAAGTGGAAGAACCCAAAAATAATTGCCAAATCCGCTAGATGGAAGCATCGGCTCAAATAACAACGGAGGAATGAGCAGTGGTCAGATCTACTAGATGGAAGCACTAAAAACAGTAATCAGATCCACCAGACAGAAGCACTGACTCAAATAAAAAAAAATAAAGAGTAAGTGGAGGAGAGGAAAGACTGCAGGAGGTGGGGGGCGCGATCCTAATCGCCATGGCAAAATACTTTCGCTTGGCTCACCGCTTAAGCGGTGTAAATGCAAAGATGATCACATGATAAACAAAGAGTGAAGATAATTTTGACTTTCTAATTCTTAATCAAAATTAAATTAAGATTTTTTAACAATTTAATTAAATTTAGCATAGGATTAATAACATGAGAAATAAATAAAAAAATATTATAAGAGCTGAGAAGAGAAGTGGATAAGATAAATTTAAAATATTTTAACATAAAAAATTAATATAAAATACATAATTTTTTTCTTTTTATAAATGACCTCAGAGGTAGTCCAGCCTAATAAAGTATGACAGGATAATTTTTTTTTTTTTTGGCAGAATAAGTTAACTCTGGTGGTTTCGAGTATATATTATTTGTTTTACGAGGAGGGTTCAAATGCCTCTATGTTTTTGTGTCTCTATTATGCCTCCATCTCTCTATTATTTTTAAAGTTTAAATAGTCAATTCGAGCTGCTCAACCTAACCTCCATACTAAAATATGTTTGGAGACCAAATTTTATATTTTTAGGAATTTTTTTACTATTTTTTTAGATAAGTACAAAATCAGTAAATCTGAATTATCTAAAAACATTATTTTTTTACCTATCTAAAATAATAGTAAAAGAATTTCTAAAAATATAATATTTGGTCTCCAAATATATTTTAGTATGGAGGTTAGATTGAACAGTTCGAATTAGTTATTTGAACTTTAAAAATAATAGAGAGATAAAAGTATAATGGAGATACAAAAATATGGGAGGCATTTGAACACTCTCTTGTTTTATAGCGTATAACTCAAAACATGATTTGATAATCATTCGGTTGACGAGTTACACAGTTCATTATTCATATTTCACAAAGCATCTAAAACATCTCCATAATGCGACACCTGTCACTGACGAAGGGAGAATTCCAGAACGTGCGGGAGCAATCTTTAACATATCACCTAAAGTAATTCAATTTTTGAGATTAGATACGGACTGTCAGATCTGTTTTGGCACGAATATTAAAGGATCCCAATCCATGCCAACTGGGCCGGATTGGTCCGGATTCTGATCGAACAATCAGAATTTAAACTCAAAATTTGAGTTACTTTTAAGGATCCGGACTCGTCTAGAACCCCCTCGCTCATCCCTTCCAACGGTAAAGCCCCTCGCTACAGAGCACTGATCGAGAAATTCGAGCGACCGAGAGAGAGAGAGAGAGATGGGATCATTCGAGAGGTACCGTTACATTGGATGGAAGCGGTTCACCGAGGATGAGGATCGACCGGAGAAGCCACGCCCATACGGTCTGACAGAGATGCGGAGCCCTGATTACCTCTTCCTCCGCCATGGCTCTCTCCAGGTCTCTTTTATTTCTTTAATTACCTCTAATACTGTACTGTTTACTATTATATATGTTGAGTATTGTTTGCAATTTATGCCAGATTGGTACTCTTTGCAAATGTGGCAAAACATAACGTTGAATTTGTAAATAAACCATTAACGTTAAATGCAATTGGTTTTTTGTTTTCTTTTTTAATGATACGAAGCCTGAGCCACTTGCTTATGAATCTGCATAAAATCCAATAGAAAATCACTAGAGCTAAGTTGCCATCATCACTGTTGGGTACTTAATTATACTAAAGAAGCAAGTGCTGTAACCTTTAACTGGTTTAACTGTACAATTAAAGGATGTAAACTACAAATTATAGGACAAAGAAACAATGGCTGTAAACTGTAACTGGTTTAACTCAATAATTACAGGATGCATTGGACTCTATTGGGGAGTTGGTGGATGGGTTAAAGTTCTCAGGTGGGTCCCACAGCCTGACACCAAGCTCTGTGGTTAAGGAAATAACCGACCTTGCACATAGGCACAACATGTATGTCAGCTCTGGCGATTGGGCAGAGCACTTACTTCGTGCTGGCCCTGCTTCTTTCAAAAATTACTTAGAGGTGTGTTAGAAAAAACCCCATGATTAACTTGAGCATTCTTTAATCCAATAGCACCCCATAATTGTTTGAATATGCAAAAATTGGATTAATTGTTCGAAGGTCTTGGAGGGGGTATCTTTGTCCAAATGAAATAGATTATTCCATCATTTTTTTCCTGTCAATATAAAATTGGGCACTTATTTAGCAGTGCCAAATTTTTGTATATAACCATCGATTTTGCAAAACATGTAAAAAATAGGTTCAACAAAATAAGTACAATAACATGAAGCGTTGTTCCAGGAATGCCGGAATGTAGGATTCGATACAATTGAATTAAATACTATGTCACTGAAGCTGCCAGAGGAAGCACTTTTGAGATTTGTACGACTAATAAAGAGCTTTGGACTGAAGGCTAGGCCTGTATTTGCAGTAAAATTTGACAGCATTGACATTCCTGCCCCTGGTGACAAAGCATTTGGTTCTTACGTTGCACCAGTTCAACGAAGCTCAGGTGATTGGCTCTGATATTTCCTGTAATTCTTATGAGAGAAGCACCTGATATTTTCCTAATATGACACAATGGAACCTGCATTATTAATAACACATTTTCTCCATTGTGCCAGCTTCATACGAACATCAAACTTCCAGTAAAATCATCACCATCTTTTGTTTAAAATGACTGGCCTGATATAATCCTGCAAGTCAATCTGATTTATTGTTGAATTAATTATTTAATTTTTTTATTGTTAAGAGACCATGGGCAGAAGAAGTAATAGGGTTAATTTTATCTTTTAAATTTTTTAGTTTTTTACAAAAAAATACTATTAGCCCCCCTCATAAAATAAAATTACATAATACTTATATGCACTTCTGTAAACAGTCATGAAAGGACTGACACCACACTCTAATTGATATTTGTTTGATGGGATATTGAATATCAAATTTTTTACAACTCTGTAGAAAAAGTGGAAGATGTGGATTTGTTAATAAGAAAGGCAGAGAGATGCCTGGATGCTGGTGCAGACATGATTACAATAGATGCCGATGATGTGTGCATGTATCCTGACACTCTTAGGGCTGACATCATTGCAAAAATCATAGGTCGTTTGGGCCTTGAGAAAACCATGTTTGAGGCGTCCGATGCTAGAACTTCCGAGTGGTTTGTCAAACGATATGGACCTAGGGTATGTTTCTTTTCTTGGTATTGAGCAGTAAGTACCTGTCAAGAATTCATGGGTAGTATTTGAAGAACAGTAGTACCAATTAAGGCCCCTGGTTTAATGGTTATATGGAAAGAAGAAAAAAAATTAACCCCAGAATAATGAAGAATTCTTCCAAATTCACAGCAATTTTTGTAGTACTTGGGAAAATATTCCAACAATATTTAGTTGCAAATAAGGCCTTATTTTTCCAGGGTGCTGCCAATGACAATCAACCATTAGAATGACGGTCAAGTTGTAAAAGAAATGGCAAATCTTCTTACAATTTCTAAAATATAATGTGACATGTCTTCTAAATTAATTATAAAGTTTGATTAATTTGATTAGAATATAATTTGTGCTAAGGAGACTTTAGGATCATAGGCAAATGTGTGGATAAGGTGTGAACTACAATTTTCCAGTACTCTAAAATGGGGAAAGAGATTGCAAAATGATGAATGACATGTTAACAAGCTAATCAGCAAATGGGAGTTACTGCACAAATAAAAAATTGGAAGTCTTTTGTAAAAGACCTGAAAGAAAAGGTAAGTGTAGTATAACAATGTCAGTACCTATTGGCACCAGAGTTGTTCTGATAAAATTGTTTGTTTGATTGATAGGTGAACCTATTTGTGGACCGCTCAGAGGTAATGAATCTGGAGCGTCTACGCTCTCCCTTCTTTCATGTGTAGTACGAGTACCTGTTATGTATTAATATATGTATATGCATTGCATTCGTGTGATGGTGTGTTTCTTCATGCTGTTGTTGTTGTGGGGGGGGGGGGGGGGGGATTTTTCCTACTATGATCTGTAGCATAGATCCATTCGTAATATGCATTTTACCATGGCTTCACTCATAGACATCTCAATAGTTTTCTTCATGAAGGATTTACTTTCAGATGCTCAATAAGAAACTCAAAAACAAGATCCGAGTCCATAAGGACATGTAATGGATTTCATTGAATGAAATCGGTGGGAATTGATCCACTCTTCTGGGAAAAAAAATGATCGAACAAAGCAAATAACCTATTAAAACATGTAATATTAATTTATTCAACTTCTCTGTACAATTTCTATATAAGAAACCTTTAAAAAAAAATCAAATTGAAAAAATTAAGATCTTAAACAGATGTTATGTGCAGTAAGAGCTTTGGAAATGTTCACTTAAATGGAGATATAATTGAAATAAAACACAATGTTGCGCAAAGATACAACCAAAGAGTTTGCAAACAACAAATTGTCTTTTCACATCCATCTTTCTATGCCGGGCCACGGACCTAGGTGACACATCAATTATGAAACTGTTTCATTTTAATGGAGCAGGTAGCTCTCTAGCTACCTTTTCCAGAAAGATGTAGTTCCGAAACCGACGCAAAGGATATTTTTGTTTATGCAACATGTGATAACAAACCGCGTTCTTTAGATAAACAATTAGTTTAGTACAATTACATTACTACGTTTTTCTTGAAGAGGGGCTACGGTGGCACACAATTCATTCATTATTTCAAATTCAAAATATTTGCAAAGGAAAATCTAGAGACAATTCAGTAGTAATATCAAATATTTGCAACTTTATTCATGAAAGAAGTTTAAAAGAACAACAGGTCAACATACTAACCAACAATTACAGCACACAAACAAATAAAACGGAAAGATTAACAGGTCAACCTCACAAACTGAAAAAACAAAGAATAGAAGGAAAAACAGAGAATTACACTTTTATCAGACACTGGACAATTAATCCCCACATTACATAAATCAAGCTCAATTTAACAAACAATCCATGTTAATTACTTAGTAATTAACAGAATGACAATTCTTCCGCACCTGGCCTTCGTACCCAGTCAAAGGCGAAATGTTACCCATTTTAACCATCGACTTCGCGAAGTGCTCAAGGAAAATCTTTTCGTTCTCGGCATAGAGCTTAACTATGGCCATCGTGTCAGGGCTCTTTGTAAAGAGAATTTGGTCTGAGCTGAGCAGCCCTGTTCCATATAAAATGTTCTTGTAGTACAAGTTGTCAAACTTGGTGGGGCTCACCTTGTCGAGCGGGAAGAGGTTGTTGTCACCACCTGACCTCGGGCAGCCCCAACGCAACTTTGCAGCAAATGATTCCTCAAGGGTGTTATCAGCCAGACCATTGCCGGTCTGGTTGTACAGTCTCTGCCGGAAGCTGGTGCATCGTGACATCCCGATCGTGTGGCCACCTGTTCAATTTATCAAACGCCAATTATTATTTCAATTTTTCCCTTCCTTTGTGGCAAACTCGTGCGTGACGTACAAGCATTCAGCTTTCTGTTGTTAATTATTCCTAATTTGTCCTGAAATTTGGCATTTGGGTTTGAACATCTGATTTTTTTTTCACATTTTTGTCATGTTAAGTATGCTTATAAATGAAGGTTTACAATACTGTAAAAATGAGTGGGTCAGAGAGTCCGATGGACCCGAATGGATCTCAATTAGGCATGGCACCATGTTAAAAGGGGTTCTGGCCTTCTGGAAACTATTTTTGCCTAAATGGACGATGAATCTATAAAATCATGTATTGATTGATCAATTTGAACATTTTCTTTTTGGAGTTAGAAAAAAAAATTACACAGTATGAGAGGTATCATAAAGATTTAACCCATAATTTCTTAAACAGGATTTCACCTGAGAGCGCAACAAGATCGACAAGGTCTAGGTGTTGCAGCTTGAACTTGGTTATAATGGTGGGGAGAGTGTCGTTCGGAGCGGGTATCATGTGGTTGGATCCGCTAATGCTTGCGCCCAACGAGTCTCTCCTTCCTAGTGGGACCTCCCAGTAAGGCCCTCCTGCCTGTAAATTTTCCAATTCAGAAAACAACAATTCTATGTAAATTAAGAGTTACTAACGATGCATTATGTTGAATACTTATTATGTAATGATGACCCAAGAAAACATATTAGTTTGGTAGTAAATAGATCAGTTAGCAAAATAAGTAAAGAACTAACCAGAACAGTAGAGTCTCTTGCGGCGAGAGTTACAATGTCAGCGCAAGAGACGGTCTGAGGGCATGCTCTCTCAAGAGCTGCCTTGATTTCATCGATGACTTCAAAACCTCTCAGGGAGTTCTTGTTCGGATTTGATCCTTTCTCGCTAATTATATTCTTGCTGCTATCCAGTAACACTGATGCATCACATCCCTAAACATGCCAAAAGATTACCCATGTTTTAATTAGCAAATAAATTTCTTCAGACAATGCAAACTTTGTCCTTTTAGTTTTCTTGTAAGAGAACATTTCAAAATATATGAAGACACGAGTGGAATAAAGAGCACACACATGTTCTATGAAAATGACATGTAATGTGTCAAAAATTAAATATAAACCAAAAAGGTTGTACTGACAACCTTGACAAAGCAGTCATGGAAATGCAGCCTGAGAAGGGAGGCAGCCATCCTGGCCTCCTTGGCAACTGCCTGTGCCACTATCGACTGCACGATCTCTTTCGCTTTCGGGCATGATTTGTCGTAGAACTGCGGGAACAAGTATCCTCCTCCCATGCACAGTGGACTTATGAGGACAAGAAGAGAAACCACCACAATGCATCTCCCTAGTTGAATAGCCATTGGCTATTACAGTGTGTGTGTTGTGTGTGAGGATCTGTATTAGAGAAAGAGAGAGAGAGTGGTAAGTTTTGTGATGTTAAAGGATAAGTGTCAGGGGATATTTATAGGTGGAAGAGATTAAAGTTGAATGATAGATTAATATGTATTGCCTTGAGTAAGAGAAAATTAATTAAATGAGAGAAATATAAAAAGAGATGTGAAAATGTAGAAGAATGTATAAGAGCAGAGTTGTTGGTCGCTTTACCTTTACTTCTACTATTGTATTACGGGTTCTTTTCATTTCTCAGATATTAAATTATGAAGTGCTTTACACCTGGTCAAAAGAAATATACTCTTATGTATTGTTAAGTTTTCTATATATTTGGTATATTTGTAATAACATTGTAGGTATTGCTTCGAATTTAGATTCAGTCGAGTATCTGACCTGATAGAATCTAAAGTTCATTAGTGCAAAAATGGTATATTACCTTCACATTTTAAAATGTTTAAAGGTATCATCTCACTGTTTGTGAAATTAATTTTTAATTCTAATAAAATTTCAAATCTTATTTATTCGATACAAGAACTTGTATTATCTTATCATCTGCTTAAATGAATAATTAATAATGTATTATCTGCCAAATATAAATTAAGAATATCATCCAAATCTTGTATTTGAGGGGAAACAGAGTTGGAATCACAAGAAATGAAGAAGAGCACATTATTACATTTTCATTATTTTTTAATTTTAATTGTAATTTGTAAAGATACTATTGGAGCAATCACTGTCAGAACTGAGTTCAAGACAAAAAGAAGAAGAGAGAGACTCGTGCCGTCATGCGTGCCAGTTGCCGAAAGCCACAAAGCAATTATTGTAAAATTGAATTTACCTTGACTTGATTATTATTTGCTTATGTTACCATTACCAACTCTCTCTTTTTTCCTGTTAACTGTATTTACTTTTTGTATGAATTTTTCTTTTAAATAGGTCCGTTAATTCCATTTGTATGTACCAAATAAAAAACATAATAACCTTTTATTTACACTACTCTTTCTTTTGGATAAATAATATAAGCTTTTTATGCCTTCATAGTTTCTTTTAATTCAATTGACGATTATCAAATGATTATCTCATTTAAGAAATAAAAATTTAGAAAATATTATATTTAAGTTTAAGTAGACAGTATTAAAAAAAATTAGGCTCTACATCATTTGCAATAAAATAAATTAAATATAACACCATTTACTTCATCTTAAGTCTCAGTTTCAGCCTCACCAACAAAAAAATATAATTGTTTCCTCTCTTTTTTTGGAAAAACTTTTTTTTCTTTCATAATATCCACACAAATACAATCCTATTTTTTAGTCGTTCTAAATACATCTTACCACAATTTTATCATCAAACAATTATATAGAAAAAAAAATTGAAACAGAAACATATATTAAATTGGTTTGCTATGACCATCCAAATGTCTTCAAAAATAATTCAAGTCCAAAAGAGAGGACGGATATATTATTGCTTCATAATTGATGCCGTTACTTTGATTACTTGTATGAGTACTTGTTATAGTTAAACCAGTGCAACATTAATTGTTTATTTAATTTCAAACTACATTTTAAAAAAGGATCTCAGAAAAAAAAAATCAAGAACTATGACCTAGGTCAAATTGGACTAGCTAGGAGTAACCAAGTGGCCAACTGCTTAGGCTCAATGGGGCCCCACATGTCTGGCTGCATGAAAGATTTTATACAAATTGGCCACAAGGAGGCACAATGAGGCAAAGTTTGGCTGCATGAAAGATTTTATACAATATATAGTTGATAGTGATTTACATAGAAATTAGAAGTTATTTTTTATTTATTTATTTTCTCAAAAATAAAACGGAAGAAAATCTACAATAACTTTGTAATTTTTATTTGATATTTGATTATTTGAAACAAATTGTCCAAGAAATATTACCCCCAATATTATTGTTTAGAGGAAAAATATTGAGCAATGCTTTTCTAAAGTATAATTGAATTTGAATTTTTGCAATCAATTTTCTATTTTTTACAAAGAATTATCTCATCTATAATGAGTAGATTCTTTATTTCATAGAGGTGATGAAACAAAGGAATAATTATAATTTTTCAAGAGATAAAATTGATTCATTATCAATATTTTCTACTATTCTACATTTTTATCTTCAACCCAATACCACTAAAGCAGTGCAAAATAAAAACTTATTCCAAATTCCACGTTTGCTCTCTTCTCTCAGCATTCCACCAATAATTTTTAAAAGAAACCGAGTCATAATATATACAAAAAAAAAAAAAAAATTTAAAGATAACTATGAGAGGTATAGGCGCTTAACTATTACGCACAGTAAACGACTAGCATGAATTACGTAACGAAAGATCCAAGCAAGAGATATGAAGGCTCATAAAAGGACAGGAAAGGTTCACCTGCTAAAGGCAAAGGAGACCGAATGATGAGAGGCATGACCACCTAAACCTTTGACTTGGTTTTGCTTTCTCCATTTTTATATGCATTTCTCTTGTTTGATTATTACCATCTTTATTAGAAGAATGAATCTATTACAAACACCACAACACTATAGAACAATCCAAATAGTAGTAGTAGCTAGACTAGATAGACATTTGCCAATTAATTAATTATGCTAGAATGGATAGAATGCCGTGTAATTTGTTAAGCGTTTGGCTCCAAAAGGGACTTGTCAATTATTGGATTCTTAATTCAGGGGGAGCATGCACATGCTGTGTGCAAATTATTGGTCCAGAACACCCCTTCAGATAAACGTGGTGTATGAAGTTTTTAAAAGTTCAAATTTCATTTGTGGGCTCCATGAGTTGGTTACCAGCTGACAGCTGTGAAATGCGTAACAAGTTTGACCAAAGTCAAACTTCTCATCCCTCAAGGCTTAATTAACAAGTTGGGTATATATAATCTGGATTTATTCACCAATGAACTATGAGTGAGTCTATGGTACTATGCATATCACAGGTTGTTATCGTGTTACGGTTTTATATTCGAATTTTCAAATTTTAACAGTCGATCTTAACCGTTCATCTTGTTCTCCATATTAATATGTATTTGGAGACCAAATTTTACATTTTTAAAATTTTTTTTACTATTTTTTTAGATATTTAGAAAATCACTTGATCTGAAAATTCTGGACCATCCAAAAACAGTGATTTTCAATAAATCTAAAAAATAGTAAAAAAGTTTCAAAAAATGTAAAATTTGGTCTCCAAACACATATTAATGTGGAAAACAAGATGAACAGTTCGGATTGACCGTTAGGATTTGAAAACTCGAATATAGAGCCATAACACGGTGCCAAATCGTAATATGTATAGTACCATAGACTCACTCATGAACTATTGTTACATGGATGAATTCTGTATAAATTTTTTAAAAAGGGGGAATTGTTAATAAAAAAATGAACATTTATTTTATGAATATTTTGTATGTAGCACTGCAACAAATTAAGTATCATATTCTTCAATTTGTTGGTCCGTTTGTATTACATTTATAAAATGTTATATTATTCTGAGATTTGCATATATTTCTAATTTTATTTCAATATATGTTGTAATTTTAATTTGTACTATAACTCCAGGTAACATAAAAGATGTTGTAAACTTTATTATTCGTCAAGAACTTGGAAGCTGTGATTTAATTAATCATATTGCTTTTATGTATATATTTTACATATACACAAAATTGACGTCTAATTCATGGTACATATATATTCCTTTTTTTATTGCAGAGGGGTATATAGATTTCTAACCTGATTAATATTAAAACTTCAAATGCTTCCTGTAGTCATAAAAACTAGAAACTATGTTTGATGTCTTATTATTGTTTTTTTAACATACATTGTAAACAGTGATACTGGTAAGAATAGAGAAAGAATTTTATTGAATTGAATTCATTGATTGATACATCTCATAGCAGTACATGCGCTCCAGTAATTATTAGTTACAACTAATCAACTGTCTCAATCTAACTAATTGTTTGTTGTAACTAACAATCTAACTGTTATGGTTAACATACATGAAACAATAAATAATCATGTGTATGCCAAATTAATCTCAATTAATAATTTTACTGTTTTGACATTGACTTGCCATGACAAATGACATTATGTTTTGAATTAATCAGTTAACTTACATTTATGCCACCACAATCGGTGCATCGTACACAACTTTTTTTTTGAAACATTGACAATAACTGCTAAGTATAATTTTCATTAAAACATTGCACACAAATTGACTCTAGAATGAATTGTATCTCTTAGTTTGTATCCGAAAAGAAAGAGGAAAACACCTCTTTCATTGATTTAGTTCCACGGAAACATTTTTCGGGAACCACTTTGACTTATTCTTCCTTTTTTTCATTTTATCTTAATTTGAGAATCATGTTTTGATCTAGTGATAAAAGCAATGCTCTTCGTATGGAGGTTGTAGTTTCGATATTCAGATAAAAGAATATCTTTATAAATATTAAATAATTGAGTAGCTTGATCTCCAACTTTTATTCAAATTTTATCTCAATTTTATTAAATTCTAATTAACGGTTGGATATTGCAAAGTTGTTATCAGTTATTTTTATCATCCTGTTCTAAGTAGTGACAACTTCAATTTAATGTTCCGTGCCATCCAGTAATATCGTTTCAATTTAATTTATTTTAATTTATTTATTTACTATCGGAATTTTCTGAATTTTTATCACAACAATTTGTTTTAGAACTAAATTTTAACGGGTTTCATAAAAAATAGTAGAGGAGGGCTCAAATGCCCTATTGTTTCATGCGTCAATCGTACTTCAACATCTTTATCTTTGATTTAAAAGTCCAACGAAAGATCTGAACCACTCAACATGATATCCACGTTAGAATGTGTTTAGAGATCAATTTTTTTTATTATATTTTACTATTTTTTAAGATAGATATAAAATCAATGTTTTCCATGATTTAAAAAAAAAAATCAATGTTTTCAGGAAATTGTGGACCATAAAAAAACAGTGATTTTATATCTATCTTAAAAAATAGTTAAAAATTTTCAAAAAATATAAAATTCGATCTCTAAGCACATTTTAACGTGGATATCAGGTTGTGTAGTTCAAATCTTTTGTTTAAACTTTAAAATCAAAGATAAAAATATTATGATACAATTGAGGTATGAAACAATGAGGCATTTGAGCACTCCTCAAAATAGTAATACTATTAAACTTGTCTCACACATTATTATAATAAAATAGTTCCATTGATTTTATAGGGCCCATTATTGGATTTTCCTTTTATTTACTTAATTATTTTAATTTGAAGAAATGAAAGCGCCCCCCTTTCAGGTGTAAGGTTGTATTGCACCTAACCAGCAACCAAAGCATAGATTGCGGCCTAGTAATATTTAAATAATTAAATCCCAATGTTATTCTATAACCACTGCGAATATAGTCAAGTGTGTATTCTTAGTTGGGTTTTGTGGAATTTTTTTTGTGTTTGTTTAAAATCCAACGTTTTTCAAGTCCTGGTCCTTTTGCTTTCATGCTTTTATTATTTTACACTCAAATACTATTTTATTTTTTATTTTTTCCAAACAAAGCAAATTTTTCGTTTTATTGTTCCCAGCAACTATATGGTCCTAATTATGTGTAGAAAGTTTCTTATTGGATAAAAATGAGATAAACAATTTTTTTTTTAACTGACTTTTAAAATTTACATATTTTCTAGGGAAAATTTCTACTGTACTCATCAAAACTTTTAAAATAGCCAATATCCCCATCAAAACATTTTAATATCCAATATACCCATGAAAATTAAACACTCTTTCCTCTATACCCATTTATTCATTACATCTATTATTTAATTATTTTAAAAGTTAAATTGACAAATTTACCCCTTCTTTTCAAATGGAGATGTTCTTTAAAAGTTGAGATTGGATTGAATTGAATAAGAGAAAAAGTATAGCGTGGGATATCCAAATATAACACTACTGAAGTAACTCAACGGAAAAACAAATTCTACCATTTTCAGCAATAATTCTCATTGCATTAGGTTGCCTCTTTTTTCCTTTTTGTTTTATAGTTAATATGTTGACCCGATCTAAGGATACTCGCTCCCTAAGGTCAATTGAACTTCTTTATAAAATTTCTTATAAAGGCTATGTGATTTCTTCCAAAAACAGAGTCCATTTCATCGAAAATTAATCTCTTCTTCTCTTTTGTCAGGTCCCTAACCTGAGTTTGATAATCAAAATGTAATTTGAACAAATATTCAAAGAATTGAATCAATTTCGAAGAAAATTTAAGAACCCAGAAAAGTACGACATACAAAAATAAAATAGGTGGAAATCACAAAATTCTTGTTCGATAATGTGATCCAACTGGTTACAATGATTATCTATTTGTAGGCAAAACTGTTAAAGAACAAAAATTCGAATTCTATCAAACGGATCTTGAGAATCAATATTGTGCTGACATCTCAGCATCTATGTCAGTGTTCTTTGTTGATATTTTGTTCTGACAAAGCGGGACCTGCTCTGCAGCGTTTAATCTTCTCAGCGCCTTTGGTCAGCAATCTAAATAGGGACCCATTTGCAGAGTGTGATATTTAATCAAACTCCTGCCCTTAACTTGACCGCCTTGCCCCTTTATCAAGACATTCTTTTTGGTCTCGATTAGAACAAGGCATTTTTCTTCTTCCCAGTAATTTCTTGAAAAACTCTTTCCCTCTATCTTCTTCCCAGCCTATACGAATTGCAGAGTGAGTTTTTTTTTTCCTTATGAAACTTCGGCTATTTAGTCTTTTAGGATGGGCTTTCATTCCTCTAGCACTATCAACCTTAGTATTAAGTATTCTATACACTCTAGCTCTATCAAGTATTGAACTATTGTAGTATACGGCCGGTATCCTCTTTGTTGGCTGGCCAGCTAACTACCTAACTCTAAATATTCTTCTTTGTATCACTGCGATTTACTGCTCAAATGATCAGTTTTTTTTTTAGTAAAGGTTGGAGGTCAAACCACCCAACTATTTAATACCCTTGTAATACAACAAATGATTTTCCTTATCTGGATTTCAAACCCATGACCTCTTACATAGAGACCATGTGCCTTTGCCACTATACCAAATGCTAATTCTTGCTCAAATAATCAATCAGAGTTAATTTCTAGTGCAACTGTAATAGCAGTTATCATCTTTTGCCAAATACCTAGACCTTCAGTTTCCATGATCAAAGCGAATGAGTTTAGGCAAAAAGAAATGAAGAGTCTCTTCACTTTTTTTTCCTGTTCAATTCAACTTTGCCTCAAAAGGACATCTCCATTTGAAAAGAAGGGATATATTTGTCTATTTAACTTTTAAAATAAATAATAGATTTAATGAATAAATGGGTATAGAAGAAAGAATGTTTAATTTATATGGGTATATTGGATATTAAGATGTTTCGATGAGAAAATTGGCTATTTTGAAATTTTTGATGGGTACACCAGAAATTTTCCCTTACCACAAGGAAGAAAAAAAACTATACACATTTATAATTTCTGATAATGAAAGGTACTAGTGTATCATTTAAAAAGTATACTATAATAAATGCCAGTGCCACATAATATTAGCGATAGAGTCTATAGGGTACGTTTGGATGACACAGGAATAGCGTTAATCCAAAAATAGTTGCTATCCTTAGTGAGCTATTCTCACTATTTCACGTTTTGGTGAAAAAAACACTATTCTTAACACAAGGAATAGCTCGGATTAGCTACTATTCCTCTATTCCTATGAAATGTTGGGTTAGCGGCTATTTTGAATTTGGGGTTAGTGAGCTATTCCGAACTATTCTTTGTTTCATCCAAATGTAAAAAAGAGATCGACTACTTTTTCGATTACACATTAGACCGTGAATTAGGAATTCAGATCCAGTGAAGTAATTCAGTTTTTTGAGTTTTAGATTGGGATAGTTCGATTCAAATTTGTGACAATTCATCCGAGGTGGAGTGCACACATCCTAACAACAAATCCGAATTCTGAGGTGATTTCGAGTGACGAATTCAAATCGGACGGTTCCAATCCAAAACTCAAAAGTTGGATTAGTTTAGAGAATCTGGACCCGTGAATTAGGGGATCCAAAGATTGGATTCCATTTGTGCTATTTGAAAATTTGAGAATCAAACGGAAATTATATTTCTTTGATTGTGGTAAATTTTGACTATAATTTATTAATTAATAATCTCTTTACTATCGCTTTCTCTCTAATATTAAGGCTTACAGAGCCATTATGTTACCATTATTCTAATTTCTATGAGTTGTATGCCTCCGTACATGTGTTTCAAGGTACCATTGGATTTATTCCTAAATCTAATGCTATGTTTGATACAATCTGAGCTCTTGATCTATGATGAGATATAATCTGAGATCATTTAATGTTTTCAACAGTTTTACATGATACAGACATGGTACACTTAATAATGGTGATATCACAATCTGAATAATATTGTTTCAATTTGATTTATTTTGATTAATTTCTAACTATCAGATTTTTCTAAATTTTTACCCAACAGTTGTTGCATTGATATCAATGGTGAGTAATATACTAAATTTATTTACCTTCTTCATGCATACACTGATTTTCATTGAAAATTTTTCTGACTCCACCTTTAGTTGCTGTGGTGGTTAACTTAATTAAGTGTGTCGTCAAAGAAATTAACTAATAGTTTTTTAAGTGATAAGCTACTTGAACGATTTTTTAAAAATGAATTTAAAGTCTGATTAGCATATTATATGATTGATTTGTGAACTTTTTCATTATAAAAAAACAAAACACATGCATTCTCTCTCTCTCTCTCTCACACACACACACAAACGAACTTTTTTTATAAACCATAAAAAAAAAATTAACAAATCAATTTGATGGTTTCAGTTTTTACAAAAATCATTAGTATCGAAATATCAAATCGGTTCAAATTTTTATTTTGCTGTGTCGAGATGGCATTTGGACTCGATGGTGTTTTCACAATTTTCTCAATAACCGACCACAAAAATCCTAAATCATCAATTATTTGCTTGTATGGAGATGACATTTCGGTCCCAGTTTATTTTTGTTTTGTGCCAACTTGGCATTGCCGGTCCCATTTCAATTGATGTATGAAAATTAAGTGAATGGTAATTAAGTCAATTAATCATACCATTAAAAACCCATTTAATCAACCTGAGGGTACTAAACCGAGCCAAATTCCCTCTTGTGCGGTTGTGCCGAAGTACTAAACCTGAGAGTACAAAAATTCATTTAAAAGAAAAATACCTCTGTGCTGAATTCCCTATTCGGCACACGGGGAAATTGATAAAATATAATGGACCGAGTACCCATCTTAGCACAGTACAAAATAAAAAAAAAATTTATCAAATACTACACGGTTTGACTTGAAAATTTATGAAAGCATCACTAGGCCGAGATGCCATCTCAACAAAGCAAAAAAAAAAAATCCGGACCGATTTGATATCTCGGTACTTATATTTTTTGTAAATACTGAAACTTATAAAAAAAATCCCACACACAGATTCAATCATTCAGCTCACAAGATATGACATTAATATATTGGAACAAAAAAAAAAAAAACTATGATTGGAGAGAGTTGCTCTACTGAGATTCGGTACATAATCTTTTTTATGTATTACTCAAAGCATCCCAAGATTACAATACCAAATTCTCCATTATTCTGTTGTACTTTATACCAAGTAATTATCTGCTCCATGTACTATAGTAGTTTGAACTAATACCAATTTCATAGTTCCATCTGCCCCCACCTGAAAGTTGTATTATAATTATTAGGATGAGGCAAATAATTTAGACGAGACATAATTTTATGGGATCAACTAACAGTCCTCCTACTTCAGTTCCCTATCTGTTCCCCGCACTAAAAGACAAAAAAAAAGTTAAAACGTGCTAACTACCACCAAAGAGCAAGATTAATGCTATTTTATTAATAGTCAAAACGTATAGTATTCATACCTATAAATTTGTAGTATTCATACTTATTATTAGAACCATTCGTCATATGTAAACACAAGTTGAAGAGGACCAGTAACAACCAGGGGGACCGCTGACGTCTTGTGATAGCCTGGATTGGGGACCACAATCATTTGAAAGCGACATTTACCAAAATTGGGGACCACTACAGCGAATCTATATATTATTCATATCTAAATAAAGAAGTATTCATATCTAAACAAATGAAGTATTTATTCTGACGATTACAAAGTATTCATACATGTTTAAAATAATTTATACAATTCAAAATTTAAAGTTAGATTCATCTCTCTCACCTTATCTCTTCCAAAAAGTATTCATACTGACGATTACGAAGTATTCATATATAACTAATGAAGTATTCAATATCTAACAAATGAAATATTCATATATATAACTATTCATATCTAACTAATGAATAATGAAGTATTCACATATGACACTAACAATATTAACATCTGACACTAATAATATTCACACATGTTCAGATTGGGACTAAAAAGAAAGGTTGTTAGAGGGACAAAAAAGGAAGGTTGAAAATGGTGAATTTTGACCACGTGGGAGAACAAAAAAAGAAGGTTGTTAGGGGAACAGATAGGAGACAGATTCAAGAGAGACAACATCTTTACTCTAATTTTATAATGTTTTGGAATATTAAGTATATTTTTATAAAAAAAAATTGATAAAAAATATAAGAAAAATAGAAAAAAAAAAAGAGGTATAAAACTAGAAGTATGTTTTTAAAATTTTTGTAGTCAGGGTCAGCAAGTATCCACCCTTGATCATATTATACATTTAGCTTTTCAGCAACTCAACTTAATTAGATCACAGAATGTTTAGCAAAAGCAAATTGAAACACAATCTAGTAAAAAATGGGATCATATAATCCTTCAAGCAAAAGTTGATTTTGATGTTGCGTTTGTGCACAGTGCTAATTAGAAGCTAGGAAAATTTAACATTTTCATAAGAAATAATCTAATTACCTTTGAAAACTTATTATATTTTCTTTTCTTTTTTTCAGATAAAATTGGGATCTTTCAGATTTTTTTTTAATTGGGAAGCAAAATATAATATATACTTTTACAAACAAAAAAGGATACTTCAGAAACAATGGACAATATATTATGTTATAAACTTAGCAGTTTTTACTCTTGAGTTCTGCTCTATTGTGTTTATATTCAATGTATGAAAAGTGAGTTTGACTGTTGATATATGTTGCCTTTTCTAATTTAAATTGATAGTGAAAAATATAAATTACCAAAATGTATTGGCAAACTTCAATAAAAATAATAATTTATTTTCTCACTCGAACTTAAATAATTTCATGGTAGAATTGTGAAAGAAGGGAGGAAAGGTAGAATTTGAAATATATTTTTATTTTGCACTATTTTAGTCATATTCGGTTATAAGTAAAATAGTGGACCAGGGGGGAAATGTCGATAAATGAATTAATTTTATTTTTTGAAAAAAATTCAATTCTTATGTTTCATCACATTTATGAAATAGAGAATTAACTCATAATGGAATAGATGAGGGACCAATTTATAAAAAGTAGAAAATTGATTGCAAATATCAAATTCAATTCTACTTTAGAAGAGGCATTTCTCAATATATTTTCTCTGTACAATAATATTGTGGGTAATATTTCCTTGACAATTTGTTCCCAATGTCAAATAAAAACGACAAAGTTATTGTTAAAAAAAAATCTTCTAATTTCTATGTAGACCTCTATCAACTATATATTGTATAAATTATCTTTCATGCAGCCAAACTTGAGTCCGGATCCCCTAAAGTTACCCAACTTTTGGGTTTTGGATCAGAACCGTTTGATTCGAATATGTCGTTTGAGATCATTTCGGGATTTGAATTCGTTATTTGGATATGTACACTCCATTTGAGATGAATTATCATGAATTTGAATCGGACGGTCTGAATTCAAAACCCAAAAGTTGAATTACTTCACTGCATCTCAACTAGCCAAACTTTGCCTCATTGTAGCCAACCATTAAAGATCCAAACATGTGGGGCCCAATTGAGCATAAGCAGTTGGCCACTTGGTTACTCCTAGCCCTAGTCCAATTTGACCCAGAGCTAGTCATAGTCCGAGATTTTTATTTTTACCCAAAAATAATATTTTTTTAATTAAAATACCCAGCGAATCGCTGGACTTTTAAAAATACCCAGCCCGTGGATAAATTCCACGGGCCGAATTTCCATCTCCCCCCGTGGATAAATTCCACGGGCCGGACCTCTCTTTTTTTTTTTGCGCTTTTTCATTATAAATAGAGAGAGAGAGAGGCAGAGAGCTCACATTTCATTCTGAAAGAGAGAAAGGGAGAAAGAGAGGAAGGAGGAAGAGAACTGTTCAGCTGCTAAATCAAGGTTTTTTACGTATTGTTGATTACTATTCATTTACTGTGGATGTATGTATGTATGTACTGTTCATATACGTATTTACTGTTCGTTACTGTTCATATACGTATTTACTATTCATTTACTGTGCACATACGTTTGTACTGTTCATATACGTATTTACTGTTCATTTACTATTCATTACTGTGCATATACGTATTTACTGTTCATTTGAAATCAGTAAACTTACAAAATATTTCCTTCTCCGAATATAGTTTATTGGTCATGCCTATTGGAATTTCACTACATTTTGGAGGAAAATTCATTTTTGACCAGAATGGGGCACATTACTCCAAACCTCCGGTAAATACATATTGGGTTGATGAAAATTTCTCATTTGAGCAGTTACAATCGCTTATTTATGAAGTGAGCGGCTACAATAGAAATTGTTGGGAATTACAGATTCAGGCCCGAATGGTCAATGCAGGAAAGTATGTCAGAATCGCATTGGGTGATGACGGGGCATTGAGAGGCCTGATCGCGCAGGTTGTGCGGTCCGGTGACCCATTATTGGAAGTTTTTGCATGCAGAATTCGCGGAGAGTCAGTGGCTGGGAGTTCAGGCCAAAATTCGATTGCAGAAAATGATCAACCAAATTATGAACCACACACTCCTTTTATCTCAATGCCAGTAGCAGAACCGGAAGCAGAAATATACCGTAATTCACCTCAATCTCCACCTTTTATCTCACCTATATCCATGCATGGAGGTCCTTCATCCTTACCTGGGCCTGAACCAAGTCCTGACCCTAGACCGGCACCAGTACATGAAGATCCAAACGAGTCAGAATTTGAATTTATGAATGAGGTACCGGAGGAAAATCTGCAAACTGGGGATGAATGGGAGGAAGGAGACTGGGACATTAATGATGAAGGAGATGAAGAAGATGAAGAAGAATACACACAGCCCACTGTGAGACAAAATAGAGAGAATATGCCGTTAAGTGGCCGTTCTGAGACTCACCCGTTTATAAACTTCAATGACACATCTGCTTTTCGAGAAGCAGACGTTTCTTACTACGGTCGTCGGATTGAATACAGGAGTGAGCTCGCAAAAGGCCAATACTTTCCTAACAAAAAACAACTGACCAAAAAGATCAGAGAGTACCATGTTGACAAGAACAAGGAGACATATACGAAGAGAAGTGACACATCCCGGCTGGAAATTAGATGCAGCACTTCGGGTTGTCGTTTCAAACTGAAGGCAAAAGCAACAAATGCAGGAGATACATGGATGATAACCGAGCAAGACACGCCTCACACTTGCACGTCTGAGTACACCAGGACCGACCATGCACAACTGACGGCATCAATAATCGCAGATATCATCGAGAGCGGCATTAAGGAAGACCCCACTATGAGCATCCGGAGTGTGGCACACTGTGTGAGGGTTAGGTTTGGCAGTATAACCCCGAAGTACAACAAACTTTGGAGAGGTCGTGAGATAGCAGTTGCCCGTCAATTTGGGAGTTGGGAAGAGTCGTACAACTTTATGAAACTATTGCTTCTCGGGATATGTGATAAGAATCCCGGCTCTAGGCACGATTTTCTGACGAAGCCGAGCTTCGATAAGAATACAGGACTGGTCAAGCAAGGTGTTGTGGAATTCGTGGCCGTGGCATGGGCTTACGGACCATGCATCACCGCATTTAATTACTTGAGACCGGTGATCAGTATAGATGCAGCCTTCCTTTCTGGGCGGTATGAGGGCAGGCTTTTGATGGCTTGTGGCTATGATGCCGGGAACCAATTGATGCCTCTAGCATTTGCAATTGTGCAGAAGGAGAATGAAGATAATTGGGGTTTTTTCTTGCAATGGCTTAGAAATAATGTGATTGGTGTTAATAGATTCGTATGTGTTATATCAGACCAACACAAGGGTATCAAAGCTGCATTGAAACCTGAATACGGATGGGACCGGGATAATTTTGTGCACAGATATTGTATCCAGCATGTTGCCGACAATCTGGTTCAGGCTTGTGGGAAGGACAAATGGTACGGAACTAGGTTCAAACAAGGAGCCAAGAAGAAGAAGCCAAGAAGGCTGAAAGAGATGTTCGAAGATTTCGCCATGGTATGTCTAATATTGTCTAATTATGTTGTTCATTTTCTTTTCTTTCAGATGCATTTTGTCTAATTTTACTTTGTTCTATTGCAGCAAAATCCTAGGTGTAATGCTTTTTTGAGGAGAGTGGGCAAAGTACGTCCTAATGATGTCATGGAGCAATCAAATTTTGATAAAATCTTCCAAACATGTGATGGAGGATATCGATTTGGTATCATGACAACAAACGGCTCTGAGTCCCTAAACGCTGTCTTCAAGGATAGCCGAATGTTGCCCGTGGCTGCACTTGTGGAGGAGACATTCTACAAGTGCAATAGCTGGTTTGTTCAGCGGCAACAGGCAGCGACGGAGCAAAACAATGCAGGAAAGCCTTTTTCCGACCGGGTACATGTTAAGCTTGCCAAACAGTGGGAGAAAGCTATAGAAATGGATGTCATCGCATACTCGCACGGCGAAGGTAAGTACGAAGTCACGGGCCCAAATGAATATGTTCCAGTAGTCCGAACGCAGGATGGAACTATGTCCATGCTTCACAGAAGGTTCCAGTATATCGTGACATTCGGGCCAGAGAGAAAAGTGGAATGTACATGCAGGGGTATCCAATTAACTGGAATTCTGTGCGCTCATGTGTTAGCTGTTTGTCGCCGTAATAGCTGGTCACCCGACCTATTTGTTGACCACCGGTATCGGGTGGACTACCTTCTGAGTACTTGAAATGCCATGTTTGTTCCTTATGGCAATCCTGAAGATTGGCCTATGAGCACTACCCTTAAAATTGAGCCAAACAAAGATTGGATACGGCGTGGTAGGAGAAAACACATCCGTTGTGTAATGACCGTGGACGAAATGCAAGGTAGGCGAATGGGGCACCGACCTCACCGTTCCACTTCTGACAGGCGAAGCCGAGGTATGTAGCACTCAACCCTGATTATATTTCATTTCAATCTTGAATAGCTTAGTAGCTAACATTTTTGTGCTGCAGACGCGCATAATGCAGCAAATGTAGCAGAAAATGAGCGAGTTATGGCCGAGGCAAGTAGATCGCAAGGGTCTCGGCAAAGCACAGCTAGAAGCCATACAGCAGACCATGAAAATGCAAATATGATGTTTAGGGAGGCAATGGGAGAAGTACTGGCAGGAGGAGATGCAGTTGGGATGCAATGGCCTTCAGGTACTACCCAGCGAAGAAGGAGCACATCTGGTGCTGGAAGGAGGAGCACATCTGGCGCTGGGACATCTGGTACAACACACATGAGGGATGAAGCAGTGCAACCCGGCAGGATGAGCACATCTGGCGCTGGGACATCTGGTACAGCACACTTGAGGGATGAAGCAGTGCAACCCGCTAGGAGGAGCAACATTCAACTATTCAACTATTATACCAGCTAAAAAAAGAAAAAAGAAAAGTAAGCATATAGCCAACAACATTCAACTATTATACCAGCTATTCGGTATCAACTGTTTGGTACCATAACCAATTCAATGGATATCGGTGAGTTAATTTACTCCAATTATTATCGAACTACTACTATCGTCTCTTAATTTTGCATTCACTTGATCAAACTAACCTCGATTCTCATCTTCCGTCTCTTGAGAACCGAATGACGCACAAAATTATCCGAAATCATAACTTGAGAACCAAATTATGCTCAAAATCAAATAAAAATGCTCAATATACGCTCCAAATAAAATAGTGCTATACCTGGCTACAGTACAGGCGGCACAGACGTCAGCACCGGCGATCCATCTCCTTCGTGCAGGCCGAGACAACCGGTGGGGGGGGGGGGGCGCGGCAGTGAGGCAGAAAAGGGGGCGGGGGTTGGGCAGAGGGGCGGAAAAGGAAGCGGAGGTGGGGCAGTGAGGCGGAAAAGGGGGCCGGTGGGGGTGGGGGGCGGGTGTTGGCACGGCCTTCACGGAGGGAGATGGGGCAGAGACGGAAAGACAGAGCGGCAGGAGAGAAAGAGAGAGGCTTCGTCTGGGCGAATTAAAAGGGTCCGCCCGTAGAATTTATCCACGGGGGGAGGGGGGAAAGTCGGCCCGTGGAATTTATCCACGGGGGGAGGGGGAAATTCGGCCCGTGGAATTTATCCACGGGCTGGGTATTTTTAAAAATCTCCCGATTAACTGGGCATTTTTATTAAAATAATGTTTTAATAGGGTAAAAATAAAAATGTCGGAGTCATAGTGCTTGATTTTTTTTTCCTGAGATCCTTATTTACAATATATTTTGAAATTGAAAAAACAATTAATGTTGCACTGGTTTAACTATAACAAGTACTCATACAAGGAATCAAAGTATCTTTACAATTGACACGCATGAGTCTATCTCTTCTTCTTTTTACAAATTACATTAAAAAAAATGAGTAATAACATGCAATTCATTTCTTGCGATTCCAACTCTGTTTTCTATCAATACAGGATGTATAATGTCAGTGTTTTAAAATGCGGTTTTGTTCATGCATGTGGAAGGTCATTGCCTACCGCATATGCGGAAGTACATATGCGGTTTTATTATGCCTTGTTAAAGAAATATAGATAAAATAAAACTAATTTATATCTAAAGACTTATTTAGTCTAGTGATTTGTGCTTTTTATCACATTATAAAGGTTATAGATTCTAATTTCCTCTACCGCAAAATAAATTTTAAGCTTTTTTCAAGTCCGTATGAACCGTATATGTGCTCGTATATTCAAAACTGCATGAACTTGACTGCATGAGATTTTATATGCAGAAGACCACTACATAAGCATATGCGGTCCATGCGGCCACATTTTAAAACACTGCATAATATACAGGTTTTAGGTCATTTCCTCCTTTGGATAATATTAAGTTGCATTTTATTAGATGATACATTATTATTAATTCAGGCATATGATAAGATGATGGAATCTTAAATGGTTGAAAATTTATCAGAATTACAAATTAATTTTGTAAAGAGTGAGATGATACCTTTAAACATCTCTTGAAATATGAAGGTAACATATTTCAGATACCATTTTTGCACTAATGAAATTTTGATTGCATCACTTTTCTCTGGATGAAGCAATACCTATAATTAATGTTATGACATATACTAAATATATAGAAAACTTAACAACACATTGAGTATATTTCTTTTGACCAGGTGTAAACTGCTTTATAATTTAATATCTGAGTAATGCAAAAGAACCCGGAATTAATACAATAGCAGAAGTAAAGCTAAAGCGACCAACAACTCTGCTCTTATACATTCTTCTACATTTTCACATCTCTTTATATATTTCTCACATTTAATTAATTTTCTCTTACTCAAGGCAATACATATTAATCTATCATTCAACTTTAATCTCTTCCACCTATAAATATCCCCTGACACTTATCCTTTAACATCACAAAACTCACCACTCTCTCTCTCTCTCTCTCTCTCTCTAATACAGACCCTCGCACACAACACACACACTGTAATAGCCAATGGCTATTCAACTAGTGAGATACATTGTGGTGGTTTCTCTTCTTGTCCTCATAAGTCCACTGTGCATAGGAGGAGGATACCTGTTCCCGCAGTTCTATGACAAATCATGCCCGAAAGCGAAAGAGATCGTGCAGTCGATAGTGGCACAGGCAGTTGCCAAGGAGGCCAGGATGGCTGCCTCCCTTCTCAGGCTGCATTTCCATGACTGCTTTGTCAAGGTTGTCAGTACAACCTTTTTTGTTTATATTTAATTTTTGACACATTACATGTCATTTTCATAGAACATGTGTGTGCTCTTTATTCCACTCGTGTCTTCATATATTTTGAAATGTTCTCTTACAAGAAAACTAAAAAGACAAAGTTTGCATTGTCTGAAGAAATTTATTTGCTAATTAAAACATGGGTAATATTTTGGCATGTTTAGGGATGTGATGCATCAGTGTTACTGGATAGCAGCAAGAATATAATCAGCGAGAAAGGATCAAACCCAAACAAGAACTCCTTGAGAGGTTTCGAAGTCATCGATGAAATCAAGGCAGCTCTTGAGAGAGCATGCCCTCAGACCGTTTCTTGCGCTGACATTGTAACTCTCGCCGCAAGAGACTCAACTGTTCTGGTTAGTTCTTTAGTTATTTTGTCAACTGATTCACTACTGAACTAATAAGTTCTTGGGTCATCACTACATAATATGTATTCAACATAATGCATTGTTAATTACTCTTAATTTACATTGAATTGTTGTTTTCTGAATTGGAAATTTTACAGGCAGGGGGACCTTACTGGGAGGTCCCACTAGGAAGGAGGGACTCATTGGGTGCGAGCATTAGTGGATCCAACCACATGATACCCGCTCCAAACGACACTCTCCCCACCATTATAACCAAGTTCAAGCTACAACACCTCGACCTTGTTGATCTTGTTGCGCTTTCAGGTAAGATCCTGTTTAAGAAATTATTATGGATTAATCTTAATAAAACCTTATATTGTGTAACTTTTTTTCAGACTCCAAACAGAAAATGTTTAACTTATCAATCAATACATTATTTTATAGATTCATCATCCTTTTAGGTGAAAATAGTTTCCCCAAGCCAGAACCTTGTTTAATTAACATGATATCATGCCTAATTGAAATCCTTTTGGGTTCATTTGTAAGCATACTTACACATGACAAAAATGTGAACAAATCAGATGTTCAAACCCAAATGCCATATTTCAGGACAAATTAGAAATAATTAACAACAGAAAGCTGAATGCCTGTAAGTCACGCACGGGGTTGCCGCAAAGGAAGGGAAAAAATGAGATAATAATTGCCATTTGATAAATTGAACAGGTGGCCACACAATCGGGCTGTCACGATGCACCAGCTTCCGGCAGAGGCTGTACAACCAAACCGGCAATGGTCTGGCTGATAACACCCTTGAGGAATCATTCGCTGCAAAGTTGCGCTGGGGCTGCCCGAGGTCAGGTGGTGACAACCACCTCTTCCCGCTCGACAAGGTGAGCCCCACAAAGTTTGACAACTTGTACTACAAGAACATTTTATATGGAACAGGGCTGCTCAGCTCAGATCAAATTCTCTTTACAAAGAGCCCCGATACCATGGCCTTAGTTAAGCTCTATGCCGAAAACGGCGAGATTTTCCTTGAGCAGTTCGCAAAATCGATGGTCAAAATGGGTAACATTTCGCCTTTGACTGGGTATGAAGGCCAGGTGCGGAAGAATTGCCGGTCTGTTAATTATTTCAAGTAATTAACATGGATTGTTTGTTAAATTGAGCTTGATTTATGTAATATGGAGACTGTCAAATGTCTGATAAACTGTAATTCTCTTTTCTTTTTTTTTCCTTCTATTCTTTGTTTTTCAGTTTGTGAGGTTGACCTGTTAGTGTTTCCGTTTTATTTGTTTGTGTGCTGTAATTGTTGGTTAGTATGTTGACATGTTATTTTCAATTTCTTTCATGAATATAAAATTGCAAATATTTGATATTACTACTGAATTGTCTCTAGATTTTCCATTGCAAAGAAGCTTATTTGTATTTTTACTTTCATCTTGTATTTTGAATTTGTCTTACAGAAAAATGTTGTAATGTAATTGTACTAAACTAATTGTTTATTTTGTTGCACCACCTCATCAAAGAAGGCGGGATCTGAGTTCCAAATATGTGTGTGTCAATAAAGGTGGCACTACACATGTTATTACAATAAATGATTTTTCTATCATCTGGATTTAGGATCCATGACATTAACATATTATCCGCTCACATTCATGATCAACTCTTAAAAACTAAACCTGATTTTATCGAGGAAAAAAAGAAGAAGATATTTCCTTTAAATTAATACGTAAGCCAAATGTGAAGCTCGCCAAGTAAGCTCTGGTGTTAGGAATTCTCCGAAAAGACAACAAATGGGTTTTAGCCCCTCATTTCCATCTACTTGCTATATTTTATTTTGTAAAATTGTCTTTATAGCCTACCTCTTCTCAGACCAACCTTACATATTTTGCAAAAGGTGTAAAGTAATAGTTTGCATATTTTGCAATAGATTATGAATGAATTCTTAATTACCTACTAATGTTCGATCTTCATTCCGATATAGAGTTGCTCTCAAGGGTGGAAGGCCTGTTTACAGGATCTAATCATTAAACCAACATGCACGTCATTCTGAGGTATCTCTTTCAGCATCTTTTTTGCAGCCTTGAACTTCCCTGAAGCCATCAATGCTTGGTGCATCCTACATTTTATCAATTAATCAATTAGCTTACTATTAGAATGTGAACAATTATCAAGGATTCTCAAATTAAACAAATGAAATGCCATAAAAGTAATCAACGACATGTGTAGTATTGTTTCTTCTTCTTTTTTTTAAAATAACCACTAGCATCGCTCCAGTTTGCAAACAACACTAAACAATGTTGATATATTTGCAAATAACCCCCAACAATATTGATTTTTCTTGTCCCAAGCCCATATTGAACTAAACTAAATTAGATTTTACTATTAAACAATATTGATTTGCAAGCTTCTATGAATCAACCAAAAAGTTTGGATTCAATTTTTTTGGTCCCCATTTATTTTTCTCTTTTTGGAAAGGAGCTTTTAAACCAAGAAGAACAAACTTGGTAGCATCAACCAAGTCATTTTCAAAAAAAAAAAAAAAAAAAAAACAACAAGAACAAAAACTAAACATGAGAATTATAGTGGTAGAAAATATGTGCATAAATAAACCATAAACCTTAATTTAGTCAAGACATTATAAGGCAGGCCAGCTGATTCATATTCTTTCCAAACAATCATGGCCGTTTTCGAGTCTCTGGCTTTAACACACATGCTCAGTAAAAAATCTAGACTGGTACGAGACACTTGAAAACCTAGCTCTTCCTTCAAAGCATGGAGTAGTTGCATACATGTCTCCACTTTTACTGACTCCATGTTTCTCACATGGCAGAATATCTGATTTCAAAGCAAAAAGATCAAGAATGTTTAAAGCATCCCTACAGATGAGTTTTCCTGTACCGAACCAAAAAAAAAGTATACCATCAACAATTAAACCTGTGTTATACCTGATCAACACCCATGCATGCACTTGCTTCATCTTTTGCCCTTAGTTCCTTGAATAAACCAATGGCATCACTGGTATATAGCGTTAGAAAGAAAAGTTAACATAAAGTATTTATTTCAGAAAACAGATGGCATAAAATAAAACTAGATATACAAAAAGAACCCATAAAGCTTGTAACATTACTTGATGTAGTTGTGTTGTACACAATAAAGGATTACTCGACAGCATGCATCACACCAATGGATTGAATCTTTCAATTCCTTTAGAAGCTCTGTCATCCTCTCCAATTCTCCTTCTGTCTTAATATGTTCCTTTGGGAGAGGGGGAGAGAGAGACACACACAGAGATCAGTATGGCATAACCACAAGGCCATCAAAAAATTTAAAATCCACACCCATCCCCTGCCCCTCTCGAATGAAATGAAGTTGCCATTTGTTAGCACGGAGTGGAAAAACAAAAAATAGTTTAAAAATAAAAATAAACCCAAGTAGGTTCGTTCCTCAGATTGTGGCATAAAGCGAAAGGCCTATTATACCGAGTGGTAAGGTACTAGCACCACTCTTATCAGGTCATGGATCAAACCATATAAGCACATACATCATAATATAGAACATAATGGTGCAAAATGGCTCTCTGTTAGAAAGAGGTGAAAAAAAAGAACAGGCAGCATACTGGCATTCAATATTTTCTTGCATTTGGTTAATACATTGTGTTTAGACTTTAGACGGAATGTTATCATAACGGTGCAAAATGGCTTCTCTCTATTCAAAAGATAGCGCAAAAGGAAATTCAATATTCAGGATGGGTTTTATGCAAATTTGATGCCCCACAAAAGTTAGGAGAAGGGCTTGTATAATACTTTCATGTCTTTTAGGGTGTGCTCCAGAAGTCTGTCGCGCTGAGGAAGGGAACAGGAGAGGAAGGAAGGGGAACGCGATCGTGTTACTCCGTCTACACCCCGAATCGGGGGTACAAATTTCGCAACTTTCTATGCTTGATTTACCCCTGCCACAGTACCATCTCCCCTCCTCTCCTCTCCAATCTCCTCGTTTCTGGAACAAGTAAACGAGGCGGGTAGCAGCGGGCTGAGCGCGTCTCCCCTCCCCTCCCTTTAATGAGGGACTTCTACCCCCGACTGGAGCACACCCTTAGAGGGGAATTTGGGATATTATTTGTCTTCTAAACACATGATTCTTTAAAAACTTTTATTTTTGGGAGCACAGAAGAGGGGTTTCAAGAACGAAATTTCTGAACTCAAAAAAGGACTTACAATGAGGCATACGGCAGCCTTGGACTCAGGTTGAAATTCTTCTTGCTTTATTTCTTCATAAATTTTAATCGCTTCAGAAATCTCTCCATGTGAAGCAAGATTTGAGACCAGTGCACTCTTTATCTCTGCAATATACCTCTGTGGAGCATCTGGGTCCTTCACAACCTATTCACAAAGACACAGCACAATATCATATATCTCTCATCTCATACTTCAACTAAGAAAAACAACTAAGTTATAATTAAGCACCCACTAATCAACAGTGCGTAAACTAAATCATGATTAGTAATATTTGCAAAAATGCAGACAATGCACATGACTGCTGACTGTTAGGAAAATGGAAAAAATGACCATGTTGCTTTAAACTATTTAGCCCTATTACTATGGCCAAAAAAATTATTTGTTATTTTGAGCACGTAAATCTACATGAGTCTGTGACCAGAAATGTCTATACAGTGCCAAGACAATTTGTATAAGATGGCTCAACTTAGATTCATTAATAGATGTTTATCTAAACAACATAAAGAACAGAAATCAAAATGGATTATTATGTGGTTTACAGGATATTTTGTTACTAAAAGGAACCAAATAATAAGACAGCACAGAAGGAAAGAAAACAATCTTACCTGCTTGGCCTTGTGAAAATGGCCGAGTTCACAATATGCGTGTATTAGGCCAATGCAAACGCTTCGCGTTAGTTGCAGACCCACTTGTCTCAGCTCCTCCCGATACTACATTGCATTTCAGTCGGCCCCAAAAAGAAGCATCAGAATTATTAAGTGCATGTGCTACAAAATAGGTATTCATATATGTACTTCTACAAGCGTAATAAATATGGCATACTCCTCTCTTATTTTGGTTGGCAAAATCACCATAACCTGCCCTTCATCAATTGTTTGTATCTTCTCAACAAAGGAAATGTGGTCATTGATATAATATCAGATTCTCAGGGCAACACAAACTTTTCTTTTAGCAAAACATAAATTTGGAGTGTGTGTGTGTGTGAGTGTGCGTGCACTCGCGTGTGTGGTGTGGTGTGTGTGTGTGTGTGTGGTGGTGGTGGTGGGGGGGGGGGGGAGTTAAAATGTTAAAATTCACCTTGGAAATGTCCTTCTCAGTGTCAGAATTAGAAATCAAGTAACTGAAAGTGTCTGCATCTGGTTCCACACCACGATGTTTCATTTCATTCAACACCGTTTGCACACCACCTCTATTCCTCTGCATATGGGTGAAATTTTAATTAACTGATGATTTCTTGTTGCTATACTATTCAAGTAACAAGCAAAGCAATATAATCACTAATGGTAGTTGGTATGTTAAAATTTAACTTGATAATCAGAGGGGAAAATGATAATAACAAAGTACATAACATAGAAGAGCATACCTCTCTGAAATAACCATGGATAATCACATTGTACATACTAGCAGTAGGAGACTCGCCCATGTTTTTAGCTTCTTCCAGCATCTCATAAGCTCCTTGAAACTATACACAAAAACAAAAAAAAGCAGTCGTTCAGGCATTCTCCAGGAATTAAACCAACAGCCAAGCCTCCTAAGCACATTTTTGGAAAAGGACCCTGCCTAATTTGTTATTCCCTCTTGCTCCATGAATGTGTGAAAGGGGAGATCCTTTAGGCAATTTTTTTTTTTTTTCTGATATAAAAACTTGGTCATTTTCTTCAAGGATGATCAGGATACTTTAAACAGTGTTCTTCAAAAATCTATCCCCATGTCTACACGATGCCTAATGCATTATCTAATTACCGTCCATAAGTGCATATATAAAAAGAGGGAAACAGAATTTTTTCCAAAAAATAGATGTATGATTACATCTCTCATCTTGACACATAAGCTTATCAATGTTTTAAATGTCTCTCCTTTCGGCTTCAAGTTATGCTCACACATCAGAGAATATATACTACGAACCTGCAACCAAAAAAATATATATATATAAAAGTAATGTTCACATTTGAAGACATATTGGAAAAGAGAAACTTCTTCACAAGTAATAAAAAAAATTGATGCACCCTTGTAAAGAGTTGCCCTTGAATTGAAAGTATATATGATCTTCTTTTTTTTCTTTTGTAGGGCTATACTGAGTATTTTGACAGTTTAAAAGTTTATGAATTTATTCGAGTTAACAACTAACATTACCATCTGAAGCTCGGAATTTTGGTCACAAGATAATAATATTGGATCAAATGCTCCAATTGTTACATTCAATCCTGATTTACACATGTAATCGACTATGACAAGTGCTTCAGCAATCTGTATAATGGCACAAAAGAGACATGCCGGATTAGTAACAACAAGAAGATAAGTAAAATCAAGGATCTTCTATGTTAGAGCCAAAAGTTACTGGTCAAGCTAAATTTAAGCCAATCTGAAAATGAAACCCAGACATCCAACAAACAGACCTCAAAATTCTTAATTACAACAACGAGAGATTTGAATAAGAACATACCAGATTTAAATTGCAAAAATAGGTGATAAGCTTGTCATAATATAAGATATCCGGTATGGCTTCTAATTTCTCATGCAAGGAAACAAACTTGAGGACCATTTCCTTGGCCTAAAAAACATTTCAAGTAAAATATGTCACTTTCTTAGTGTATAATTCATCTTATAAGCCAAAATTACCATCCACAAGTCATGAGAAATTACCATACCTGTAAATTGGGTAAGTTGGTTGTGTACTCGTATATCAAGGCTGAGAACCTTTCACTTTTCACCCCTGCATTGAGAAACAAGAACAACTAAGGTACATTGCAAATAAGCACCAATTAATTCAATGCATTTGCTCAGAACACCTAAGTCACAAAAAAGTATGACTAAGTAACTATTTGGTGCTGTTGTAAATTTCTCAAGAATTTCGGTTTCTTTTCAGATAGATTTGAAACTTTATGTGCAGAAAAGCTCAAAAAATAAATCAGACGTTGTTTTCCTATACAACATACTGGTCTGTACGCAGCTGTGAGATCAGGTACATTACAAGCAACCTGGACGGTTATGGGACTGGTACCAGCATGCAAAATCTCAGGTTGAGTTAGGGCAGGGGACTGGACAGGTACCCTTTTGTACAATGCCAGCTTTCACTAATAGAGATAGATAACATACCCGCTTTAGAGATATCAGAAAGGAACTCTAGAGCAAACTCTTCGAGTTGCAGCCTCCCAAGAGATTTAAATATACTAACCACGTAGCAAGGTTTTGAGACTTTATTTATCTTTAATACGTTCAACAACTCAGTTAGCTCCTTGACTCTGTCAGTTTCACAAAATGCCAGAAAATAGTTCTCTGTTCCAGATTCAGAAAAGAAAAGAATAAGCCGAAGCATATTTTTATTCAGTGTGGCTTATTCTAGGCCAAGGGATTCACCATGCAGAATATTGTACCCACATGTACCGATGTATATGCCTTCATAGTATCGTTATCTGTTGAAATCATTTCATTTCTCTTTTTGCTTAATATTCGACATATGATTTGGCCAATGAAAGTTTAAAAAAAATACACAAAAAATGCACATTGAAATAGTAACATACTAAGTTATTATTAGGGAAACAAAAACATAAACAATAAGGTTCATTTCATGCATACCTTCACAAAATTTAAGTATAGAGTATACACATACAAAGTCATGCATAATCTAAGAAAATTAAATGTCGCACATACCCTTAAAAAAACAGAAATCATCAGTGACCTTTCCTTGATTTCTTATAACATACCCGAACTAACTATATCAATACTCTTTTTCTCTAATGAAAATAATAGATAATTTAGGTACTTATATAGAAAGGGAGGGTAGAAAGGCATTTTCTGCTTAAAGAGAAACAAAATACTTCCGTTTTACAGGGATATAAGAAGTTCTGATATATTTTTGGCATACTAAACTTCTACTTGTTTGTAGGATCCAAGCAGTAGATAATATAATGTACCTGCTAAACTATAAATATCATCATCACTTGCCTTGCCGACTGATTCGCAGAGCTCTTTTATTCTCAGCTCATCTGAAACCCTTATGCACGACAACATCTCATAATACCCAAGTCTAGACAAAGCTCTTGGGTTCTCCTCCTTTAAGAATCCACATACCTGATCAAATTCCTCTACCATTTTGAAATCAACTAGGTAGGAGAGAATTGGGCCATAGCTTGCCTCTTCTATCTCAAAACCTTTCTCCTTCATCAACAGAAGCAACTTGCACGCCTCACCAATACATTCAAATGCCTCATTTGGGTCTCGGCTCATCCTAGCCTCACTAATACAAACTCCAATTAAGGCATTGCATTCCTTTGGACTAGATCCTCTCCCGAGCTTATCGAAAAATTCTAAGGTTGGACCCGAGCCAAGTCGTTTGGCAGAGATTTTCATTAGCTTGTTGTAACGGCCTGACTCCATGTTCCTAAAGATATATCTTTTCTTTCTCTCTCTTGTCATTGCCTTTCTATGTACATTTAGGACAGGACTAGGATTATGGTCCCATTCTATGCCTAGTAAGTTGTTAACCAAAGTAGATTCCACAGCATTTTCTAAAAATTTCCATGTAATGGAGATGCAGTTAGTATTCTCTTTCAAAAATTATACTCAATTTTCAAATTTAACTTCTCTTTCAACTCAGTTGTAGGATTAAGAAAGCAATTAAGCAAATAAACCATGATGCAAAGGGTTTAACAACAATCAAACCTAGGAAAAAGATGCTTGTCTCTATAACAGCCTACAAAACTGACATGTACTGTGGCTTATTGGTTATAACGTGTACCTACGCTATTACTCAGAGAGGTTCAACTAAAGTAAAAGATCATTCAAGTCCCACAAATAAATTTGACCTGATTTTATCTACATACCTCCATCATGTACTTCAAAAAAAACAGCATACCTCCATCAGGCAGAAGCACAGAAATCTCTCTTGAAACCGCAGCAGCATTAACTGAAGGAGAGAAAAACAATCAACCAAATACTAAATTAACTGATAGGGGTTTGCTAACAATCGGGGATTTACCCTTGGTTAGGCTCACCTGGAACTTTTCTATGACAACAATTACTCAAGTTCTTGGAGTAAACTAGGGTGTTCTCAAGCTCACCAAGGTGTTTGGTAAGCTTAACTCCAAAATATATTATATTGATTTCAAACGACAAATCCAAGCCGTTGAAATTTATCTACTTCACAAGTGACGAACTTACATGCAAAGATTTTAAGTTTTCAAATTATTTTAGTATATAGTCAAGCGGTCAAAATTAGAAGGTTTATAAATTAATTTTAGTGCATTCATTTTTTTTTTTTAAATTGACCACTTGACTTTAAACAAAATTAATTTAGAATTATGAAAAATTTACATGTAAATTCATCACTCCATGAAGTAAATTGGTTTCAACAGTTTGGATTTTTTGTTTAAAACCAATCTAATAGGTTTTGGAGTTAAGCTCACCAAACACCTTGGTGAACTTAGGAACACCCTAGTTCTACTCCAAGTTCTTTGTTAGAATTGCAAGCTGCCCATTATAATCAGAATAAATCTAATCAGAGAAGGAAGGATAAAACAAATAAGACAACTTGTGGAGAAGAATTTGGTGACCTGGTGCATTATTTCCTTAGATGTTGCATATCTTTATTTCTATAGAATAGGATCTTGATTCTTATTTATTTTAATTGTAATTGATTTGGTCGATCTGTAGTGTGAAAGGAAAAAGATCTATTGTAATTCTATAAGAAAGGCTATCGAGAGTAGCAACAGAGTAAGGGAGAAAAATTGTACAATATAATTCTGATGAAATACAAATAAGGGAGGGAGGATTTGAGGGAGTCTTGTGTTCTTCTTCTCTAATATTTTAACATTCTTGCACTATTACATGCTAGTATTGCAATCATTCCATTGAGTACATTTGGATATGGGTGGGTCAAAAAAATTTCTAGCATGGTTTAACACTTTACAAAGTTCAGTTGGTACTTTATACATGGTTAACACTTTATAAATTAAAAGTAGACCCTTGTAAATATAGTTTGTTTATTAGGCAATACTTCAACAACAGCTTAGGCACTTAACATGTGAATATTGACACTTTATAGGCAAACATCTGGACGAATAGGCAACAAAAAAAAAAAATCGCCATCTCAATAGAAATTTAGGTAATCGGGTATAATGTACCGGGAGAAGAAGCGGAGGGAGGGGATTGGGATTTGCCCTTTCGAACAGTGGGGTCGAGACTGGAGAGGAGCTGTGTCGACAGAGAGGGGGAAGTCTGTGAAGACGAGGGAGTGACTGCGCGACGGGAGGCCGCAGTGGAACAGAGCGAAATGGTGGCCAGAAATGATTTTGCTAGGCCTTTTTTGGGCATGGCCACAGTCCCCTTTCCGGCCTTGGCCTCCTCGCAGAGACAAGTGCGCGGCGGGGAGAAGGAAGAAATGGAGACCGGAGAGGTCTGCTCCAGCAATAGGCGAGAAGCAAGGCGATCAAGGAATTTTTTTTTTTTTTTTACTCATCCATCCACTAGTCGGAACAGTAGGGGCTTCTGTTCGATTCTGGATGTACGGTTCTGATCGATCTGAACGGCCAGGATTCAGTTAAAAATTGTGCTTCTTAGATTTGAACGGTCCGATTCGTTTAATGGATTAATTTCATATCTGTGATTGTGAATAACTAAGTTTATTTATGTTTTTCTCCATTTTATCCATGATTTAAATTATCTACGGTCATTCGTAGACATATTATATTTTATAAAATTCTTTAATATGAATATTTTATTTTGGGTCTTAATCCAATACTAATAGATTCAGAGACGTAGTCAGGCTTTTAAACTATGGAGGTCAAATAGATATAGAAATAATTATATAGATTTTTCTGTAAAAAATAAAGATCAATTTTACAATTTCATGTTATTTTACTCTAAATTATATAAAAAATTATACATAAATATAAACCTTCATTCTGGCCTTGGCCTTGGCCTCCTCGCAGAGAGAAGTGTGCGCGGAGAATGAAGAAATAGAGGTCGGAGGTCTTCTCCAGCAATAGACGAGGAGCAGGACAATCAAGGATTTTTTTTTCTTCTGTTGCTCATCCATCCACTAGTAGGAACAGTAGGAGTTTCTATTTGATTCTAGATGTACGGTTCTGATTGATCTGAACGGCCAGGATTCAGTTCAAAATTGTGCTTCCTAGATTTGAACGGTCCAGATTTGTTTAATGGATTGCTGTGATCGTGAATGCCTAAGTTTATTTATGTTTTTCTCCATTTTATCCATGATTTAAATTATCTACGGTCATTCGTAAATATATAATATTTTATAAAATTCTTTAATATTTTATTTTATTTTGGGTCTTAATCCAATACTAATAGATTTAGAGGCGGAATTAGACTTTTAGACTATAAGAATCAAATACATATAGAGTTAGAGGTGAGTAAATCGCTCATAACTCGCTCACTAAAAACTTATCTAAACTCACTCATTTATCTACTCATTTAAACTCGTTCATTAACAACTCACTCATTTACTTAATGAGCGAGCATGAGTATGATCCAACTCGCTCATTAAGAATTTGTCACATCTAATTCCTTCCACATTTAATCATATGTAATTATGTGTAACATAAATCTTGCCTCATTAAGATTGATAGATAGTGAGCATAGTTTCATATTTAATCCTATATAATATAGTGAGCACAGTGTAACATTTAATCATGTGTAATATACTAATATTCATAGTTTCATATTCATTTTTTTTTAAATTGACAGAACCAAAACCTCCACCTAAAACCCAAAACAAGTAATAGTCATAACAACTTGCTCATTTAAATGAATTATGACAATTTGTTAGATTTTGTTATAATGATTTTTAACAAATTTTGTTATGTGTGGGCACACTATATAATTTTGTTACGAGTCATAAGTCATAACTCGTGAGCCGCTCATAACTTGCTCATTAAAAGCTCGCTCATTTATCCGCTCATTTAAACTCGCTCATTTACTTAATGAGCGAGCATGAGCATATCCTAACTCGCTCATGCTCGCTCATTAATCATCCCTATATGGAGTCAATCATATAAATTCTTCTACAAAAAGTAAAGATTAATTTTGCAATTTTATGTTATTTTATTCTAAATTATATAGAAAGTTATACATAAATATAAAAAAAAAAAACAAAAAAACAAAAATAAAGATCAATTGACTTCCATTCTTCCTTCCTCCCTTCACCTCTCATTACGTTACTTTATAAATTTAGAAATATATTAACAAATTCACTTAAACATGTAAATAAATCAATATCACAATCACTAACTCTGCACGTTACATCACGATACTTAAAATAAATATCTGTTCTTTCGTGTAATAAATACTGGTGCAAATCATATTTCTCAATTTAAACAAACCAGAGAAAATAAAGAAACAGAATTGAAGAATCAATCCTTTCTCATTAGCTGCTAAAATAAAATGTATGAAATTTAGATTTGTGTTGATACGCCCATGAGATGCTCCAATTGGTTGCTGCGTAGATAGGATCCGGAAAAGACTAACATTTATATTTATATTTATTATTTAATATATTTTATTAAAAATAATCAAGATTTTGAGTTTTCATTAAAAATACTCAAGTAGCATGAATTTTTTGCAACTTAAAATAAGGGCTCCAAGTCCTAGAAAATTTCTGCAACTTATTTTTTTAAAGGATTTCGGTACACTCTGGTATTTTTTTAGATGTTATTTTTGAAAATTAAATATGTATTTTTTTTAAAAAAAATGAGAATTTATGCCACTGCACTGAGTCTATTGTTCTGATTTAAAGAGTTCCTTAAATTAGTAAATATGAGTTTGCATTTACCAAGTCGTCTGTCCAATTTAATAGGCAACCTGCCAATTTCGATTCTAATTACGAGTTTCGGAATTATGTCATTGACTATTTCAATTCTTATATAATGGTTAAAATTTCATATAACATTGATGAGGTTCAAATGTCTCAATTTTTTGTGCCTCCATCATACCTCCATTTTTAAAAACTTTAATAACTCAAAATTTAAATCTTAAAATTCAAAATAAAACTGTTAGATATGAACTACATCGTTTTATCTATGCACATGTAAAAAATTATGGCATTTCAACTTTGTTTTGATTGTCATTTTGAGCTTGTAAAAATGTATACTAATATGGATAATTTATAGACGTTGATTTTTTAACTTATTTGATTCACATAAAAACAAAATGAAAATATAATAATTTTTAGCCCACATAGAGAAAATAACATATATATTTAATGATTTTATTTTGACATTTAAGTTTTAAACTTTGAGTTATTTAAATTTTTAAAAATAGACACATGATGGAAGCACAAAAAATAAAGGCATTTGAACCCTCTTCTATAACATTATACAATTTATAATACTTTTTAACACCTATTGTAACGAATCGCTAATATGTCACATAGATTTACAGTTCGCAAAAATAATATAATCTTAGTTGCTCAACAAAAAGTAAAATAATTATGCAGCACTGTTGCAATCTACTAATACTATAGGCCATGTTTGGTTGTGGAGTAAGAGGTGGAGTAAATCTCTTACTCCACGCTTAAGGAGCTAAACAAGGAGTAACATAGGAGGTTTAAAATGAAGTAAGATTTGAGCTAAACCGGAGTAACTTATACCACCTAGAAAGGTGGTTTAGCTTACTCTACCAAACATGATTAACTTATTTCGATTTAGCTTGAAATAAGAAATTTAATCCGGTTTAACTTTACTGCACAACCAAACATGACCATAGAAATTAGCGTCGCCTATTTTTCATCTTAATATGAATTGATTACAGAACAAAAATAAAGCTGCCAAAAGAATTACAGATTAATCTACGATCCTGATCCCAGTAAAAATGAAATTTCCAGAGCAATGAGTTAATTTTTTTTTGTGAAAATTGTAAAAATAAAAACTTCGAGATTGGTAGTTCTCTCTCAATTTGTTACACAATGAATCTCGAAGGAACTATGGCGTTATAATTTGACCTTGGTTCATAAACTTCAACTCTGCACTTCAAATACGTAACACGAATCTCCAAGCAAATATAATACTGGATACCTGCGATCCGAATTTTTTATTAATAGAAAAAAAATCATTAAAATATCGAAATACAGCATTACTTTCGAATTTTATCCAAAATTAAGTAGAACGGGTTGTGTAAACCCGTTCCACCGGACGGGTCTAATTAACCCGTCCCGGATTATTCTTTAATCACTTAGCTTAATTAAATTCATTTGCGCAAAAAAAGAAAAAAAAAAAAACCCAGACGGTACTACACAACCCATCCCGAATAAAAAAAAAAAAAATTATCAGACGGGTTAAGTAAGCCTGTCCGCTGTCCAGATCTAAAAAAAAAAAGAAAAAAAAGAAAATTCGGACGGGTTAAATAACCCCGTCCAGAATTTCAAAGATTTTTATATTATATTATTATATTATATTATATTATATTATTATATATTATTATATTATATTATATTATATTATGATTTTATATATATTATATTATTATATTAATATACTTATATATATATATATATATATATATATATATATATATATATATATTATATTATGAATAGAACTAGTTTAGTTATGTTTAAGTTCACCAAAGTGTTTGGTGAGCTTAACTCCAAAACTTATTAAATCGGTTTCAAATGACGAATCCAAACCGTTAGAACCTGCCTATCTTGCGAGTGATACATCTACATGTGAAAATTTTAAACGTTCAAATTAATTTAGTATAAAGTCAAGCGGTAAAAAACGTTCAAAAAATAAATGCACTGACGGTAAAGATTAATTTTAGTGCATTTATTTTTTGAACTTTTTTTTACCGCTTGACTTTATACTAAATTAATTCGAACGTTTAAAATTTTCACATGTAGATGCATCACTCGCAAGATAGGTAGGTTCTAACGGTTTGGATTCGTCATTTGAAACCAATTTAATAAGTTTTGGAGTTAAGCTCACCAAATACTTTGGTGAACTTAAACACAACTAAACTAGTTCTATTCATAATATAATATATATATATATATATATATATATATATATATAAGTATATTAATATAATAATATAATATATATAAAATCATAATATAATATAATATAATATAATATAATAATAGAATATAATAATATAATATAATATAATATAATATAATATAAAAATCTTTGAAATTCTGGACGGGGTTATTTAACCCGTCCGGATTTTTTTTTTTTTTTTTTGGATCTGGACAGCGGATGGGCTTACTTAACCCGTCCGATAATTTTTTTTTTTTGATCCGAGACGGGTTGTGTAGTACCGTCCGGGTTTTTTTTTTTTTTTTTTCTTTTTTGCGCGAATGAATTTGATTAAGGTAAGTGATTAAGGAGGAAACCGGGACGGGTTAATTAGACCCGTCCGGTGGAACGGGTTTACACAACCCGTTCTACTTAATTTTGGATAAAATTCGAAAGTAATGCTGTATTTCGATATTTTAATGATTTTTTTTCTATTAATAAAAAATTCGGTACCTGCGATATCCCCGAATAGGTACCATGCAAAAGTTGAGATATCCATACCCACTCTCCCGCTTCGGTCTTTTCTGAAAACCCTAACTGGAGCCTCTGGTTCCGCTCTCTCTTCTGAGCAGCCTACGACCATCGGGTCCCACCCGACAGACCCTCTTCTTCCTCTTAATTACGAAACTAGTTCACACAATCCCAAGTCTCAATCTCTCTTCCGATCATAAACCGCTTCACCTTTTGAAGAATCGGTAAGAAACTATATCTGAACAGTCAGTGAGTGAGTAAATCGCGAACAAACTAGAAGGAAGGAAATAATTGGCGTATCTCGGACTTAAGGTGAGTCTTTTCCCATTCAAACGTTTTTTGTTTTGCTCAAAATGCTTTTGCCCAGTCGGTGCGCTGGGCCATCCCTGGCCACCCGCTCTCTCTGTCTCTGCTTGTAATGTTACTTTGTAAGTAACCTAATTTGTAATTCCGAACAAGTACTGGTATCAACTGAAGTTGATTCTACCAGACCTTTCCTCTACCAGTATTGACACTATTCTGCATGACATGCTTTTTTTTTCCCCCCAATTGTTCATCTGCACCAGTGAAAATTACGAACTGCTACGTATTGGGATATTCTGGTGTGGGAATTGTAAGCATCATTGCCCCAATCAAAAGTACCTTTATTACCTCTCTATTTATCTCTTCTTTATCCAATTTTAAGTGAAATGGATCGTCAGTCCCAAGAATATGCAGCTGCTATGTCGTACACACAGAACCAGCAGCAGTATGGTGGTTTTGCTCCACAGCCCCAACAATATCCCCAGCCGCAGTTTCCAGGCCCACAATACATTCCATCTCACCACTCTGCACTCCCTCAATACGCTTCTTTTCCCTCTCACCCAGTCCCACCATCGCAGCAACCTGGGCCTCCCCAATTCTATTCTCACCCTCCACCTCCCTATGCCGGTGGGCCCCACCACCAGCAGTCACCTCCACCCTTTGGTTTGCCGCATCACCTCCCACCACCTCAGTTCGTGCCCCACCACCACCCACCACCTCCTGTGGGACCCCCAGCCGACCCCGAACTCCAAAAGAGAATCGACAAATTGGTCGAGTACACAGCCAAAAATGGGCCTGAATTTGAGATTATGATTCGAGAAAAACAGCATGACAACCCGGATTATGCATTCCTCTTCGGCGGAGAGGGCCATGGGTACTACAAATACAGACTCTTCTTGATAGGTGAGTCCCACTTCTAACTAAAAGAATTTTTCATGCAGCTGAACATCATGCTGTTAAATTGAAATTTATAACACTATTGTTTGGAAAAAGTTTCGGAATGTGTCTTGTTTGAAAATTAGTTCATGTAGTTCAAATATATTCACTGGTGGATCTGACCATTCCATCCTTTAAGCTTTGAATCAGACAAAGCCTTGAGAACCCTCAAAATTTTAAAAATTAATACTAAGAGTAAGCTAGTATCCAGAAGCTAAAACTAAGTTCTCAGAAGAAAACAGTCATGTAACATTATTGAAATCCCCATACAAGTACAGGCTCATCTCGATTGAGTCGACAACCTCAATCCAAAACAGTCTAGTTGGCTTGCAAATGCAAAATGGCTTGCGGTATTAACTTAAGAACTGTGCTTCTATTTAATAGGGAACTTCAAAATGTCCAAGGTGATAGGTTGTGGAAGGTTCTAGGAAGTATGTATTTAGTAAACTGAATTGATATGAAATTACCATTATGCCATTTAGGTTTAAAACCGGCAAATGACCTTACTGGTCAAAATACTTCCCATAAGTGCCAACACAGCAATATATTCTGTAGCTAGTATTTGGAAGCTAAATTTTTCTTTTGAGGAAAAAGGAACTTGTGTGGAATATACCATATTTCCGTGGGTACTAACTACAAAGTACAATTGCTTCCTGACAGGTGGGTCCAATTTCAATTCTCCCCCGCCATACCCCCACATGGTTGCTCATGCTCCAGGTCCACTGCAAATGGCACATCAAGTCCCCCACAACCACCCATACTATGAGCACCAGTCACAGCCCCAGGCACCAAGCTTCTTCGAGCCGAGGCCATTCAAGGGCCTTGCTGGTCCACTTCCTTCTGATGTGGCAGCTGAGCTGGAGGATGTGCTGATGGATCTAAGCGGCACCAAAGAATCTATAAAGGGGGCCAAGTCGTGGTTCATTCAGCGGGCACCATTTGCACCTGCACTGGCTGAGGCACTGAGAGATCGGGTCTTTGCAACGGATGACCCTGAGAGGCAATTGCATATCATTTTCTTGGTCAATGATATACTTTTTGAAAGGTTCTTCTCTCTATTTTCTTTTTACTTGTTTTTTGGTGAAGAATGATTTCATGTTTGAGCTGCAAAACTGCAAAATACCATGTCCTTCTAGGCTCCAAGATGACAGATAATGTCAAAATACCAAGCCTCTCTGTATCCCTATCCTGATTTATCCATTTGTTCTATATGATATTAGAGTAACCCCTTTTATCTCATTGTTCTGATATACAAAATGAGGAGAGAGAGATGAGGTGGGAAAAAATGAATAAAATTGTTTTTATCTATGTATGCTTCTTTTGCATTATATCATGACTTCGAAGTACAGAAGGGACTGTTTGTTAGTTAAGTTTTTGTCTACACAAAACAGTGGTTTTTTCAAATTTGTTGCTTGGAAAAAAAGTCTTGCAGTGGTTTGACCTCCTTCAGCATGTGATGGTTTTTGAGAGTAAAGCCATCCAAACCATTATTTTCTTCACTTGGTGAAAGACCACTGGTAGCATCTTTTGGTGCTTTTGCTGGCTTAGGTTATAAAATGAGGAATCATGATCCTTACTAGGAACGAAGCCTCATGTTGCTTCAGCCCATATATTCAGTCATTTTATGGCTTATATTTTTATGGTTGGAGACTTAGAATGTGTTCTAACATTTTGCATAATAAAGTTATAATATCAGATCAATAACTGCGATCCTTTGTATAAATTTTAATTAAAACTAAATAGTGTAACAGCTTTAATCTATGAAATGAAGAATTGTATCAAAATGCCGTTTTTAACAACTGACTGCTGTGATTATTTTGCTATACCAGCTTACAACATAGAACAAACCCGCATGAGCTAGACAACGAGGCACTTGCACTACTACCTGTGCTGGGTGCAATGCTTTCTAGGGTTTACAACAACCCACTAAACAGGGAGGCGAATCAATCTCGGCTTCAGAAAATTGTACAGTTCTGGGCTTCTAAAGAGGTCTTTGACCAAAGTACCATTTCTATCCTCGAAAGGGAGATGAAGGTCGGTACCACTATTGCTCATGCACCTGTTGACATACCAATGCCAATGCCCTCAGGTCTCTCTCTCTCTCTCTCTCTCTCTCTCTCATATAATGGGTCTTGGGGGATTGTTCTCTAATATGGAGTACTGCCATCCTTCCAGTGGAGACAACCAATAGAGGTATCAGCACTGGCCAAGTCTTGTGCCATTATCTACTGCCTGGTACAGTATATTTGAATGCCAAATCACAATTCTAATATCTAAGGGAGTTTTGTAAATTTATTTCAGGGTTTCAGCAGCAACCTCAAAGTTGGCAGTCCGAAAACTTACAACATGAAAACCAACTGACACATAACATTTCTATCCCTCCAGCACACATACCTCCTTACTCCCTCCCAACCCAACCGCCTTTCCCTGCCTCACTACCTGCATCCATGTCAGTACCGATCCAACCTGCCTTACCAATCACACCCCCAATTCAGGCTGACCCTAACCCACCCCCTTATCCATTGTTCCCTCCAGGTCTCATACCTGGTATGGTACGCAAGATGCAGATCGGTAGCGGTGTACCATACTCCCCTTTGAGCCCCTTAGATATCCCCACAATGATACCTCCATCCCCAGTTCCACAGTCAGAGATTCTGGAGCGGGTCTCAAAATTTTTTAGAGAGATTGGAGAAACAAACCCGTCAGAGGGCCCGATGAGGAGAGATGAAACTGATGATGGGTATGACAACTTCGAGAGAGATACTGAGGAAAGAGAGAACTTGATACGCAAGGGAGGTGCATGCATACCACCCCCACCGAATTTACAGACTGTTGATCCAGAGACAGGGATGTACCCTGATGGGTCGGTTCCGGCTTCGGGTAGTACTGGGTCAGGGCGGCTGGGTCTAGGGGCCATAACAGATCCAAATGGGCCAAGCCAGTATGATGATGTGTATTCCTCTTACAGAAAGCAGAGAAGTACATCATACCACTCAACCATTAGTGCAAGATCTACCACCCGCTGATACCTTGTTTGGAATTTGAATTTTCACTTTGAAAGATCCCTGTGAATTTTGTTCGTATGATGTGCTTTATTTCTTCTTAGCAGTCATGTAGAACTGGAGTTCATCTTTAACTAGAGGTTACAGTTTAAAAAATTTTAGATTACTGAAATTGCTTACATTAACTAAGGAACAGTAATCCACACAGCTTTTGTAATTTTTGGTAAATCAAATAGCATAAAGCATTAAAGCCATAATCTACTGCACTCCCATTGATGTTATAAATAAGATGATTTCAAAATTTGGAAACACAATAAACTATTGCGATTAAATTTAGACAAATTCGTAGATAAATTAACACTAAATTACATGTATAAATTTAAGCACGTGTAGTGAAATAAAATATAGGTATAGGTCGAGACATTCAATTCAAGCCAACCATAAAAAGAAACATCGGTTTTTTTGTGTGTAATTTGTGTTAGCACCTTCATTTCCAGACGATAAAATGGAGGCAAGTTCATTGGTTTCTGGAGGGGCTTTATTTAGCAAGTGACAAAGGTGCTACAAGTCTTCAAAGAGAAGCTAATAGTCAGTCTTCAAGCGTTTTCGTCCTTGGGTTTTCAATAATTAGAGCGTGTCATGTCATCGCTCTTTTTCGTTCATGATGTCAATAAATTCAAAAGCTTAACCTTAATAAAATTAAAATTAAATATATGACACCTGAATTTGCGCTAATCAGAACATAATTGACTTGTGGCGCTTACAAAAGCATTATACAACAAATCTACAATATATGGGTCGTCTTCATTCCATTGCAGTTCATTCAATCTCTTCTGAATTAGGAAGAAGATAAAACAAGCAACTGAAGTTATGCAGGTAAAAAAAGAGTATATTTTTAGGCTCTGCACTGTATCAAGCCATAATCACCCTGTCAATATTCTCACCTGTCTTACACAAATCGAGTTTGATAAGCTTGCTGTCACACAAATGTCTTGATCAAATCAAATTTACAAAATAACATGCAGATAATAATCTTTCCATAAAATTGATAGCAATATCAAAAGCAGTAATTTTTTTGCCAGTTCATCTAAAGACTAATATAATAACCCAGATATTTATAAAGTCAAAAAGATTCATAAAATGAAAAGAAAAAGAGAGCAGAAAATTAACACGCCACACTCAATCATTTTCTCCTTTCCTTTCCACCAATTTGCAATCATCACGACATTGAGACGGTATCCATCGTGTGATCTGTCTTTCATCCACAGTTGTCCTCTCCAGAAATTCCAGCAAACTGAAATTTACATCACAACTCATTACATTAAGAAGCAACACTGCCTTGGCCACACCATTGCAAGCCCTAATTGCACAATGGAAGTCTGACCAAACCTTCAACCTGTCACCCTTGTTTTCTTCTTTTTCTTTTTCCCAATCTACAATAACTGCATACTCAGAGTGTACCAGTGCTGGATGGTGTCGGTACACCACATAATCAACCCCATTTCTTGTACCTAATTTCACAACCCAATTTTTGGACCTCAAATGAAAATACGCCTTGTAGTAAATGGGAAACAGTTCATTTCTAGTTCTCATGTAATTCCACAACTCATTACTATTGATTGAGGTAGTGTCGTCGATTGATACTTTAAGGCACTTGAGATAATGGTGTAAATAAAAGGTTTCTTCAGGACTTAGTTGAAAGTAATGTTTGGCATCATTAGAAGTTTTGAGCTGCCGGCCAAATGAAGTCCGGTTTAATAGGTCAGTAAGTTCTGGTGCAGCTTCCAGTAGAAAGTCAGTACCAATAAGAAGAGCTGTCGATTCAGAATTTGATAGACAAACTTTGAGTTGGGTTATAATTTCTGACATTGGGTTGGAGTTGGCTATTTGCACAAAATTCTTGCATTTCCATCTTGGCCCAGATAATTCCATATTTTAAACTGCAATTTTCACAATAAAGTTAATTAAAAAGAATAACAAGTCACTTCAAACCAAACTTACTCTCTCAATGTGCAGAACTAGTTTATGGTCTGACAGACTGACAACAATTAAAAATAACAATCAATATTGTACACTTCCAATCATAAGAACTAGTATTGAAATCTTTCCTTTTTGTAAATAACAGTGCAAATTCAAAAAAATTTGTAGCGTTTCCGGGACCAAATGGCACAAAAAATACTCCAAAGGTCAGGATCACCACAAAAGAATTCAATGTAGCGCCCGCCATTATATCAAGGGAAATTAATTTATGCCCCAGAAGGTATTGGACGCCATGTTTTTCAACCGATCATTTTCTCAGAAAGATGATGATCAAGCTACCATAATTCATCAAAAAAGAAGAAATTTAGAATAAAATTTTTCAACTTGTTTTTTAAACAACTCGCATATAGTCAATTAATATTACAAACAGAAGAAATTATAAAACTTAAGTAATTGTTAAGCAAGGTTAATTGATGTGTGCCAAAGAAACATAATTAATTGGTAATGGGTGCCTCCCTTATCCACAAAATAATTTGAACATAAACTTGTTAAGCATTCTTGCATGTAGAGTAGAAGTATTTAGTAATAAATCAATGAAACTACAAAAATATAGAACAATAAGAATGAGAGAGGTGCTCAGACAGCCAAGGGTGAGTCTTCAACTAATGGGTAGGAACCCAAATCAGAAACTCTAGTCCATATAAAATCCATCCTCATGGCAACCTCATTTAACAAAATACAATGAGAACAGAATACAAAAGAAAAAAAAATGCTAACTTCCAATGGAAGATGAAAAAATGGACAGGAAAGAGCAAACACCCATTATACTGAGCCAACGATACAACATTTAAAAAAAAAAAAACATGAATATGATAGACCTATCCTATACATCCTATTATTTTTTTATTAGATCAGAGCTTCAAGATAAGACAGTCTCCAATCCACATCTTATTATACTTTAAGCCCACCTATTACTAGCAATATGCGAGCCTGCAACTAAAACCAACATTATTTGGGTTGAATTAAATCCAATTTTCAGACCAACATAACTAGCTAGGAATTCAATACTTAACTAGATAGGAATTTACATGCTTAAATAGTACAATTCAACATTAGAGGGCAACCTCAATACTTAACATTCATTTTGTTTTGTTAAGGAAAATCCCCACCAGCTTCCATTGTTTTTTGAAGGCTCATAACACATAGGCATAGCCAGATCAAATTCAACTACATAAAATAAAATAAAAACAGAAAGAAAGGCCATACCTAGATGCATCCTTGCATTAAGCTTATAAACTATACTTAATTATAGAAATATACAGAGAAGCACATTAATAAACACCTGCTGAACGAAGTAGAAGAGAGAACCAGTCGGGCACGTCGCTAACAGAGAGAAGAGTGAGACAGTGAGAGATCGGACTTCTAGCTTCGGAGTCAGAGTGGAGAGCCAGCAGCCAGGGGCGATTGTTTTTCTCTTCCCAAAAATAGGAGGCACCTGTATAACACAGCATCAGCAAAAAGAGGCGCAAAATTAGCTGCTTTGACATTTCATTCAACAAAACTACATGACCTATCAAATCATTCAGAATCACAAAAAAAAAAAGTTCAAATATGCATCAGCAAAAGATAACGGGGAACAATACAGGTCAAGGTAAATTGTATAGATCTAAAAAAAATAAAACTTTATTGGCCCAAAAAATTACTCGTAAAACAAATGGTACATGCTATATTTGGAATTTCAAAAAAAAAAAATCTAAATTTATTGATTTCTGATGTTATGAGTTAGTATTCTCAATAACTAAGTAACGATTCAGAATCGACTTCATCGTATTATCAGGCAAACCAAAACTATCGCTACTAGTCTCCTATGTCCGAACTCAAAGGAAAGCTTGTACCTAGAGGGGAAGAGGCGGTGGCGACTGAGAAAAGGCGGCGTGATGGAGGACAGGCGGTGGGACGGAGGAGAGGTGTCGCCACGGACGAGAAGCGACGCCGGCGCAAGCGAGATAGAGAGGCGGACTGATAGCGAGAGATTGATAGTTGCTCAAACGGGCTTGTCCAACAACTCAATGGACGTTTAACGGGCCAGGCCTTGTATAGGCCGAAACATTTTTTTTTATCTTTTTCTTCGGAATCATACAAGGCCGATGGTAAAATATCTGTGGTAAATAATTCTAGTAGAAGCAATTTTGACACTCGCCAACTTGAATGCGTTGCAATACAAAACCTGACTATTTGGTATCAGTACGAATCGGAGTCACTTTGGACACTTTTTACACCAATTTTTTATTTTTAAAAATTCATTAAATACATTTCAAAAACAGGACAGAGTCTATTTTTTTTTTTTTGATTCTATCAATTCAATGGTTCAGTTTCTTTAAACACGCATGCAGCTGTGCAATGTCGGCCTCAGAAAAGATTAAAGGTAAAATGAACCAAATAAATAATTAAGTTCCAAGAAATACCCAAAGAACCAAATTATTGGTTCAGTTCTTCTTTCCGGAGAAATATTGAATGAATTTTTATAAATAAAAATCTATACTTTTTACACACTAAGAACAATGCTGCTGCTTTGAGACAATGCCACATATCTATATCGGGCACATGCGCCGCATCAAAATTAATTTTCTCTAGTTATGCAACAAATCATCCTAAATTCCTAATCTATGAAATCTCAGATGATGACCTTCTATCAGTTGGCACCTCAAGATTCTCTCCAGCCACAACCTCCTGGCTGTCCAGTTCCTCTTCATTGGTTGCTTCATATTTGGAACCAGAGCAAGCATCATATGGCATGTTAATGCCGGCAAAGCCAACTAAGACAGCGGCAGCCCCCACATAATCCAGGGGATGCGGTGCATGGCCAGTGATGGAGTCAACAACTGCCGCTATTGGTACCTGAATTGTCAGGCCTGCTGTGGCCACTGTTGTTGTGGTCAAATTTATTGCTTTTGCCCATAGATAGTCGCTCAGTACATTATCCAATAGACCTAAAATTCAAAATTAATGAATTATTAACTTAAATGACCAAGCAAAAATTGTTTTAGCAGATGCTAATTATAATGCCATTAACCTCATATAACTACCAGTTTTTCTGATACATTATTTGTTCTTGCCATTGTTTCTATTTGAACTCTTCGGTCATTTTTTAAAATTTGTGTTTTTGTACAGTTAAGTCCCCTTTTGACTATACAATCTGCACTGCTAGTCCTGTTCTATCCAAAACAGAACTCAGCAAAACCATATTTATTAACCTTGTATAACAAACTCTTAACTCTTCTGACTAGTGAAACTTCTTTGTAAATTCAGTGAAACTATAAGAATTTGAATTATACCCTTTAATACCCAAAATACCACCATTCTTTTTTAAATCCTCAGTATTGGAGTGTATGTATATAATATAACTTTATATTTTTTAAAGGTCTCATATGAAATCTCCAAACTTTCTGTGTACACTTGAAATGTATAATTTATCCTGTAATAAGAAAATAAAAGAAACAAAAATGAACTTTTACTCCAAATATTTTTTTTTTACCTTTCCCAATTATAAGGCTAACTTGTTGCCATGTCAGACGATGAAATGGCTCAACCCCAGTAAAATGCAAAACCAGAATAACTGGTAGGAATATAAGCATGTTGAAGAGTCCCAGAAACCCTAGAAATTGTGCTGTGCTCGCCTCTCCCTTCCCTTCCTTCTCATCTGGCAGCTTCTTCCTTATCAGGGTTATGTAGATGGCATACAAGCCAGCAGATAGGAGGGTGAGAGTATCACCCAATAATGGGTTTGTTGCAATCTCATTGGATTGGGAATTCGAATCTGCCAAGCTCACAATAATCGTACCAGCCATACACATAAGCACGCTTGCTAGTTTAATCCATGTGAATTTCTCATCGAGAAAAAATAATGCGACTAGAAATGTGAAGAGGCTTGATGTGCTGCTCAGGATGGTGTTTGACTAGAGAGAGAGAGAGAGAGAGAGAGAGAGATCAAATACTGGAATTCAGATAAGTTGAACGCGTATTGGTATGATGATTGCTAATACTTTAGAGAAACTTTGTACCATAAAAGAGGTATTACTCGCTTCGTCTAGGCAGTGGGAGGTTACACGTTTACCAAAACCGCACTTTTCTTGTATAGTTCAATTAAATGCCAGCTGTTTTAGCCTTTATTGACCAGTGGTACACTATACAGAAGCCCCGATTCTCTAAATACATCGGCAACGTAGAGAACATACTAGAAAATAAAAATATACATAAAACACTACAAGACTACAAGTTAGACACCACTTGGTAAAACCTAGAAAGAGATAACATTAGTTAGATACCATGGTATGTTGCAGACACCAGTACCAAGCATCGACTTATTCATAGAACTCAAGCGATAAAAACAAGTATAGTAAGTTCTGTACTTGTAAGACCCAGTAAAAAAGATATATTTGCAAAAATATTTTACCGCAACAGTGGTGTACTTCAGAGAGAGATTGAATGTGAGTTGCGCAAAGAACCAAAACGGGCATATCAGAATACTAACTTTTGCCATACGTGTACGGGTCCACCTCCCCTTTGAATCCAATAACCCCTTATCTTCACCTCCTTCTGCACCTTCACTAACTTTTTCCTTGGATCCTTGAACCCTGCAACTATCAGTTGCTTGAAGTAGATTTACACTCTCTAAATCAGCTGAATTTTGTACTGACATTTCACAACCTTTTTGTTGATTAAAAGATAACAAGAGTTTTGCAACAGAGTCCTCAAAATACCGTGAAACTTCAACAATGGGGATATAAACGACAAAAAGTGAGTTGCATATGTAGGTGATGAGAAAAGGAGATACGCCTGAGTCGACAACAGATTGAACAATGTAACTGGCTGCAATCCAAATTCCCGCAACAGCCACTAAGTAAATCAAGCCAAGAGTCCATCTCCATTTATCAGAATTGAAAAATTCCTTTAGTTGTTTCCAATAATACCCTTGTCTGTCAATATTGGCATCCATATTTTCTGTTTCAAAAAAAAACATGACATTATTATCTTCAATTAAAAGCTAAGACCAGATAAAGTGCACTGCTATGAACAGAGACGGAGAGCAGGGGTTGGCCAGCTGTGGCCCAGTCCACACCCCCCCAATCCTATTGTTTGTTAAGTAGTACTGTGGTTAAAATTAAACCCCTCTCTACAATAATGTTAATTAGCAAGCAATAGTCATCATTGTTGCTTCTATGTGTTTATTAAAATTGATGAAGATCTTAAATTTAAGTAAATACATTGATGTTCTATACTCATCTTTTTGAAAATTTGGGTCTATGATTCTTTATTATTATCAAAAGTTATTTCTTCTTTACTTCCTAATAGATTGAAGCATATGACTTTTGTTTTATGACAAAATAATATACATGCACTTAAAGTTTTTAATAGACATTAAACAAGTTTTCATAGCAAATTAGTATCTAGGGAAGTTATCTATGTGTGGTGGAGAAAGAGAGAGAGATGGGGGAAGAGTTTAGTATTGTATTTTTTGCAAGTATAACTCACATACCTGTTTGAAGTATCTTATGAATTATTGGAAATGTGCAAACTTATCACTTATTATACATACAAAAATAGTTAATTTTTTTAATCAAAACTTCAATTTTTTTTAACAAAAATATATGTCTACTAATTATATCCATTATTCTTAAATTTTACAACATGAATTTTGCAATTAGAGATCAGAGAACAACAACCCCTTCTATAGTTCTATTATAAAGTTTTGGCTCTATCCTTAGCTATAAAATATGACAACTATATTGAAATAAACACAGGTTTCTGATTTCATAACAAAATTAAGAGATACTACCAGTATCTCTAATGTGAAGCATATGTGAATGCAGACTAACAAAATTCCAATTGAGTTCCAAACTTTCAATAATATTTGAGATCTGAACAACTCCTAGTTCCAGTTTAGTTGAATCACAATAACTGTAGATGTCAAATCCCCTCAAAAATAACAAGCAGCTAAAATCAGCAAAGAATCCAATCCTTATATAATAATTCGTCCTAATAATATAAAACGATTCCAGAAAAAATCTCAAAATAACCTCCAAAGATGGAATTTGAGGGGAGAAGAAGAATACCCTAACCTGAATCTGCCTTTTCGTTACTGGTAGATTCCATCGAAACCTCGACCTCAGATCCGACGAAAAATTTCTTAAAACCTCTAATTGGCAAATTAAATTACACTAGAGCCTCATGAGCATCACAGTTGAACTCAATTACCTGGCAATGTGCTTATTTCGGAAGGAAAAAAAAAATGGGGGAGAAAGAGCTTGTGTTCCTCGTGCTGCGCAGAGATACCTGCCTCTTTTTACCACTCGTGCAAGGCTTTAATTGTTGGTTCAGTCACTCGTAAGCTCACACAAGTTGGATCTAATTATTTGAAGAAACAAATCTAAGCCCATAACAAAACTGGGCCTTCGGGGGATTCGTATCCTCCCATGTACTGTAGAGGATTATCCTCACTTTAGGATTCGGGCTAGCGCAGAGGAAGTATAATTGGGCTTGATTCGTGTCAAGTTAAAAAGAACGGTCCGGATCTACTGATTGTAAAAAATTCTCTTACTTCTATCACCCGAGTTGGCTCAAATTTTGAGTTTAGATCCTGACCGCGTGATATGTGCTTTGGTACGAAAGGGACTTTGTGCATTCTGGGTTGGACTGTTTGGATCTGAACTTAAAATTTGAGTTATTTCAGAGGATCTGTACTCCATCAAGTGCAGAGCAAGATTTTTGATGGATATCGAATAAAGTTCGTTTTAATTTTCGATTTGCGTTAAGATTCATACGAAACTAAAATTATAAATTGGTCTGTAAATGATAACCGGATCCATAAATTGTGACGCTAATCGCAAAAAATTTAGATGGAACATCAAATCAAATTTAATCCAATACGTACCAAACCTCTTCATTCTCCTCAACTATTCCTAAACGGAAAATGTTCTTTCCTATGCTGTATTGATAAGCGGAATATTTGAGGATACTGCTTCCGTATCAGATGAAAAACTTATATCACGTGAAAAGAAAGGCTATCACGTGAAAAGAGAAAGAGGGTTGCACAAGAAGAGGAGTCGCGCAGAATGAAAAACTTAATGATGTAAATTTTTTAACGGGAGTAAAATGATCAATTTAGTTATTACTATTTAATTTTAAGTAATTAAATTTAAAAAATGAAGATACTAATAAAATAAGTGAGTTTAGATAGAAAGATAACTAATTATAAAAAGAATAAATGGAGAAACATATAATTAAAGATGTTTTGATAAACATATATCTAAATTTCTCTTAAAAAGAATGTCAAATTAGCATATCATAGGCATACAAATTTTAGAACTTGAAAAATTGCCATATCCATATCTGTGTTAAGAACGGAGTAAGTTTGATGGGCATCAGATATACTTTTGAGTTCGATGAGTTTCAGGACTATTTGATCTACTTTAAAATATGTATGAAAAAAAATTGACACAAGCACACACGAATATTGAAGTGCAGTGCACAGATTTTGAAGCAAATCAAACAGTTCTGAAACTCATTAAACATAAGATAGGTCTGATGCCTCTCGGTCCTACTCTGCAGTCATCTTTGTCAGAGTTACAAAAATAGATTACTATTTGTGAAGCTAAAAAATAGCTATTTACGAAAGTACATTAACAAAAAATGTTATTTCTAAACATATTATTATTTCGATAGAAGTATCCACAAAGATACTAATAGGTACAATTAATAGAAAACACTTTTATGCTTTGTAAGTGTCCAGCTCCTAAGTAATTGACCTATGTCTGTATTCAACTATTCATTGTACCTCGGGGCGGTGCAAATTAAAGACAAATGGTCAGCATTTTCTTTTGAGTGAGTTTATGGTACTTTGCAATGCGCAGATTGTTTTAGACATTGGATTTATATTTTCGTCTTTAAAGTTCAAATATTCGATCCTAACTGTTCAACATTATATTATATGAAAAAAAAAAATACTTGGATATCAAATTTTATATTTTTTGAAACTTCCTTTACTTATTTCTTTTTTGGTTGGTAGAAAATCACTACTTTCGGATGGTCGAGAATTTTTAGATCAAGTGATTTTCTAATTGTCTCAAAAAATATTAAAAAGTTTTAAAAAAAAATATAAAATTTGGTCTCTAGATATATTTTCATATGAAAATAATGTTAAGCGGTTTGGATCAACTATTTGAATTTTGAAAAATAAAGATATGAATCTAATGCATGGAACAATCCGCGCATTGCAAAGTACCATAGCCTCACTCTTTTGTTTTCAAGTGTGCATAAGTAGCATGTCTGATATCGGGAATGAGTACCAAAGGATTTACTTACGGGGGCGTTTGGTTTGTTCTATCGGAGAGGGATTCCTAGGCATTGAGATGTCATTTTTGCGATTACTGTGTTTGGTTAGAAGAGAGGGAATAGACATAGGAATCACCGATTCCCTTGCCATCCGAATGCCATATTTTATGGCTATTCCAATAGCCAGAAAAAAGATGGAATTTCTTCGTTCCCACTTCACGGCAATCACAATCAAGCGCGCCGTTTCTAATTTTGTTCTTCGATTATTTCTGTGAAGCCTCTCTACTCCGTCTCCGACTCTCCTCTCTACTATGTCTCTAACTCTCTTCTCCTCTCTGTTTTCATGTTTTCTCTCCACTCTCTTCTCAGATTACAGTTTGTTCTCTCTCTATCTCTTTTCTCACTCTCTTCTCGCCGTTTCAATTTTGTTTTTACTGCTTGCTATTACCTTCCATTGTTGCGTTGTTGTTGAGTTAATGGTTTTCTATTTTCTATATTTCCATATGCTTATTTTTTTTTCAAAAATACTGGCCAATAATGAAATTTGTTTCACAAGAGTATCTTAAATCCCTTTTCGTAGTATTAGATGGTGAAATTTTCTTCTCTTTCCTTACGTTCATGACCCCCACTAATTTGCACATTTATTAATTAGGGCTCTAGAGATTTGGTGTGTCATGCACTCTATGAATTTCTTTGTTTGATGCATGAGGTTTTGCCACTGTTTGAATTTTTTTTTTAAATGTCCAATTTGTCAATTTTAACATGAGGTTTTGTCACTATTGGTCGTTTGACCCTTTTCTGAACAACCATACTTCAGAAATTCATTTTGTACAAATGGCTAAAAAATCATCATAAATAGAAATATTAATCTCGATCCAGGAGTACCGAACAAGAATATTTTCGGAACTTATTTGAAATATAAAGATCCGCTTGACTCTATCAGTTACCTCTTCTAATCTGAAATATTTGTTCTCAAGAATATATTCTTTCTTACCGAGCACTTTTCTCGTTGAGAGCTTACAGCCCATGCTCTCATCCAATTGCAAATCCTCTTTAAATGAGATTTGATGGAAATTAACTCACTCTTAGCAAATTTATTATGAAACTTACATATCTATCATATATCATGACCCTTTTGACAATGGAGGCCCCGCCGCCCCCATCCTTTAATGAAGGATGCCAGCTTGCGTTCTTGTGTTTATCTTACCGAGACCCCTCAGCAATTAGCAATGTATTTAAATAACATGTTATACCCTTTTTGCAGATGTTAAACACTTATGTTATTTTCAAAAATAAGGTTGTAGTTTTAATAAGCTATATATGTTCTTTCTTTCTTTTTTTAGATAGTGGGAGTCATGTTTAGTTGTGGCCTAAATGGTAGAATAAGGGATTTAGTCATTGTTATTCCATCAAACGAGTATTAATTGAGCCGAACTAAGATGATATAAGTCGATCTTTAGGTCAGCCTAAACTAAACCACTTTATATGATAGTTTAATTTTATTACATGTTGTGACTTAACTCGAATTATTATAATAATATATTATTAGTATATAATTATATAATTAATATATTAAAGAGTAGGGTTCCAATGCCTCATGCCTTTCATACCTTATACATATCTCATATTTAATATCTTCATTTTCAAAGTTCAAATTGTCGATCCAAACCGTTCAACAATATATATATACTAAAATATGGTTAGGGATGAAATTATATATTTTTTCCGAAAGTTTTTACTATTTTTTAAGATGTGTAGAAAATCATTGTTTTTTGAACGGTTCAAAAACAATGATTTTGTATCTATCTTAAAAATTAGTAAATAATTTTCAAATAATATAAAATTTTATCTCCATGCATATTTTACTATAAATATTATATTGAACGGTTTGGATCGACAATTTGAACTTTGAAAATTAAGATATAAAATATAAAGTATGATAAGGTATGAAAAATATGAGACATTGGAACCCTCCTCTATATTAAATAATTATTATAATATATTATAGTTATTATTAATATATTAATATTATATAATTAGTATCTTATTATTAATTTATTATTAATATGTAATTATATAATTAATATCTTAATATATTAAATAATTATTATAAATAAATTAATATCTTATTATAAATAATTAACGAAATTAGGCTTCTAAAATTTTAGTTCTCCACCAACTCTAACCAAACAAAGAGTACTTTAAGTCATAATTTAACTTTAGACCTCAATCAAGCATGAATAATTTAAACCGATCTAAGTTGAAATAATCAATTTAAACGCCCTTAGCTTTAGCCCACAACCAAACATAATGCATATCATCTGCATTTACTCAAAAAAAGAATCTTTTGAGTTAATGAATTTCAACCGTCTAATTTTAAACGGAGCCAATTTGATTCCTGCTTATGACATAGAGAGGAGTCCTTTAATATTAATGTAGATTCAGTTTGTACAAATCTCAAAATAGATCAGATAATCAATATTCATTAACTCAAAAGATTTCCTTTTGAGTTAATGCACAGGATACGAATTCGAACCAAACACCACTTACACCTTTAGACCTTTAGGACCTGCTCGGCAGTCAATTTTTACTGAGAATTTTGATGGGATTGGGTTAGATCCGAATATGATTTCATGTAGGCGTTCGGCATCTCATTTTGTTCCCTACGAGAACAGTATTTTCGTTCCCATTTCAGTGTAATTTGGTGGGCTCAAAAAACGGAGCTCAGACATCATTTTTTTTCCCATCCCTCTCTATCCTTCTCTCTACTGCTGGGTCCCACACTCTCTCTCATAACTTTTCTACCTCCAGTCCCACGTGCTCTCTTCATATTCTCTATGAACTCTCGTTTTCTCTGTCTTGTATAAAAGGAACCTATATATATTTGAGTTTTAGTTGTGGGACTAACTATTGATATGATCCGGATTTTTTTTAATTGTTGTTTTCTTTTTCTTTTTTATATTACATATTTTAAATATTTGTTTGTTTATAATGTTCATTTTTGTAAATGTTTTTAAATGTTTATTTTTAAAATGCTTTTTAATTATTGTTTTCACATTTTATTTATTTATAAATATTTTCTTATTTTATTTGTACCCATTTTAATAATAATTTTTATTTGAAATGTTTCATCTATTTAATTACATTAATATTTTATTAGTAATATAATCATATAAAGTCAAACATTTTTTCATTGTAATTTTATATTTAATTACTTTTTTTTTATATATTAGGCTGACTTTAACTTAATTGGTTAAAATCAATACATAACATAACGCTATACCATTCAAAAAATAATTAAAAAAAAAATCATTTATAACTAAATTAAACTAAAACAATTAAATAAATATACATATTTTAAAATAAATAAAGATTTCCCACAATTAATCCCATGATACAAACGAACACTCATTTTCTCATATTTCCATAATTAATCCCGTACATTCCGTACCCGCGGGTTCCACTTTTTCAAAAGTGAATTCCCATTCTCATTCCTATTCTCATTCTGTAATCCCGTGACATCCGAACACGTCCTTATTATATTCAAAAGTACTCCGCATGTTTGTTATAGAAATTCATGGTCTCCCATCCTGCCATCCATCACTTAGGAAATGATTTCATTTGACCCATGGAGATGCACTATGTTATTTAAAGTTCGGACAACCAACTTTTTAGTTGCATTAAAATTATTTTGCAACGGAAAATATTAATTGCTAGCAGCTGTAAAAAATGTCGTTGCAATATATTTGCATCCGAACGTTTTTGTTGCAATTTCTTTATTTATTGCAACTATAATTTGATTATTATAGTTTCAACAATAACATATCAATAAGATATTACAATAAATGGACAATTGTTTTTTATATTTAACACAACTAAAAATATAATAGCAATAATATGTTTGGATCATGAAGAATTAATAAACTATTTTGAAATAATGTTTTTTGAGAAAAAAAATATGAGTCAAACCCATGTTTAATTTCATTGAATGGTAAAAAATTACAAGAGTTTTATAAAAATATGATGAAAATGTAAATGCTCAAGCAACTGAACTGTGAAAAGTCAATGATTAAATCCTAAAAAAAGTAGGGGGAATTTCACGTATGCCCCTCAAAAACTTAAAAATTACGTATTTTGTCCTCTAAATTTTAAAATTACATATGTTGTTCGTACAATAATCTTTGACGTCTATTTGACTAATTTGCAAAAACATACAATTATTGAATTTCACGATTTCTTCTATTTTTGAGAACATATAGGTCCAAGAAGAGTAAGAACTGTGATATAATAAGCTTGGACTGAAGAAATCACGAAGACTTTTATTAAGAATACAAATTGTAAAATCAAAAGCTTGGTAAAGTATGTTTGAGGTTGATTAAATTGGGATAAAACGTTATGAACGTTTTCCAAACGTTGGTAACGTTTTATAATAATCAGTAGCAACAAACTGATCAAAAGAAGAATCAAGTTATAACGTTATACAAACGTTGTGACGTTTTACAAACGTTGTGACGTTTTACAAACGTTGTAACGTTTTACTAAACTGTCAGAGATTTAAAACCCTAAAATCACATTTGAATAAAACGTTGTAACGTTTAATAAAACGTTGGTAATGTTTTATGTCAAACAGCTCATTTTTGAGCTGCCACTATAAATAGACTGAAGGGATCACTTTCAAATGTATCTCAGCCGACCCTAATCATTTTAAAAGCGATTTTCTGAGAATTTAGCCTACTCCATTGTTGTGAGAGCTTAAAACTTCAAAATCCCTCAAGCAACCTCAAACCTACTTTACTAATCTTGATCTAGATTAGGTTAGAGTAATCTATTGAGTGTTTCTCTTGTGTTCTAGACAATTGAGACCTTGTTCTCATCTCTTTGAGTTGGCCGTTTGACTTCCCGCTTGGTGTGTAAGGGCTCAACGGTTCACAAGTTGTAATCCTTTCGTATTGGGTAATAGAAAGGCGCACCACTCAAGGTTGCGAAGCCCCGGAGACGTAGGCCTTTGTTTTGCCGAACTCCGTTAACATCCCGCGTGTCAAATTTCTCTAAACTCATCTATTTAATTTCAATTGCAATTTAATTTCAGTTTTTGAGCAATTAGAGGTGCCCCTAAGTGTAACAACATATTTTCCCCTCTAAACTTCAAAAACTCACATATTTACCCATTTCATTGTCTTTTATATTTACACTCATTCTAAATTTATAAAATACCTATTTTGCCCTTTTATTAAAAATCATAAAACACCCATCTAACTCCAATTTGAATTTAAAAGGTTTCTCTCCAAATTGCTTTGAGATCCGTGCGCGCTAGATCAGCACGAATCTTGAAGTGAACAAACACGAAAATTGAAGTAATGTACACACAAATTAAAATTGCTTTGAGATTCGTGCATATTAGATTAACACAAATCTTGAAGCGAACATGCAATAATTTTATTGTGATGCACGCGGATCAGATAGTAGAGAAACCCTTCAGATTCAAATTTGAGTTTGATGGGGCGTTTTATACTTTTAATGAAGGGTAAAATAGGTAATTTATAAATTTAGAATGAGTTTAAATATAAAAGACAATGAAATGAGTAAATATGTGAGTTTTTGAAATTTAGAGGGGGGGACTACGACGTAATTTTCAAGTTTTTGAGGGGTATACGTGAAATTCCCCCAAAAAAAGTAAATGAGAAAAGTGAAAAACCGAAATTAAACAGAAAAAAGAAAGGCTAGCAGCAAGCATTGAACTGAGACCAGGAGTTTTGCAAAAAGCCCCTGGATTTACTTTCCTCCTCCAAACTACAACTCGCCTTGTCAGTACCAGCCCGGTACCGAGTTGGTTTTGCCAGTATAAGTTCAATGTTTCAATGTTGCTAACCTAGTACCAACTCTTACTCTCGGTTCAATGCTACTAGCCTTTTTTTTTTATGCAAAAATACTATTTTTTTCTCTATTTTTCTCTCTTAATTTCAATTGCTCTATTCTTACACCAATCCAAATTCCTCCATGTCCGTATTATATAGATATTCTATGTGGATTTCACTAGTCGGAAAAACTTGAAAATAAGAAAGCCAATGTAATAAAGTTAATTAAAATGCTATCACCAAATTAAATTTCAATAAAAGAATTGTGTAATTACTGTAGTTGTGAAGGCGGCTTCAAGTAGTTTGGAATATGGAATTTTGCGATTTAATTAATTACATAATAAATAGCCACCCAAATAAAAATACAGGATCACTCACTTCCTTCAATAAAGAAACACTCGTATCTGTAACATTCAAAATACATGCAAAAATGAAAATAAATCCAGTAAATTAATAATTATTTTAGATAAATGTTAAAAGTAATGAAGTTGAATGGGGGATATATATCCAAGCGATATATTGTGAGAGCTAAATTAAAATTTACCCAACGTATTTAATATGGAAAAATAAGATATATGAGAAACGAAATTTACAATTAATAGAAAGTTAAGATATTGTCATTTATATGGAAATGTTTCACGTTTGAAATCTAGTGTACGTTATGAGAGCGGTTTGTGAATTTTGACTCTTATTTTATAACTGAAAAATATATAATTCGACAAAAATGTGATTATTATGAGAATTTCGTCTAGTATAATTGATTAAAATAATATTTTATGAGAATTAAGCTACTATATATATTACAATGTTTTTAAGTTCATCAAATTTTTTTTAATGAATTTAACTCTAAAAAGTCTATTGAATTAACTTTAAACGATAAGTTTAAACCGTTTAAATTAATTTACTTCCCAAATGATGTGTTTACTTCACAAACCGTTTAAACAATTTATTAATTTTTGAATTAATTTAAAATAAAGTCAACCGATAAAAAAAAGATGAAAAAGAAACTATTAATTAAACTTATAAATTTTTTCTTGACCGCTTGACTTTGTATTAAATTATTGAAAACATTAAAAAAATTGATATGTAATTACCTTTATACTAAATTATTTTAAACTTTAAAAATTTGATATGTAATTGCATCACTTGTGAATTAGATTGATTTCAACGATTTAGATTCACTATTTGAATTTACTCCAATAAATTTTAAAATTAAGCCTATCAATCTTTTAGTGAGCTACTGAGCTTACACCCTAGCTAGATCTACTCGTCAGATAGACTTATATATATATAACCAAAATTTAATTGATGGAAAGAGACCATATTGTCTCTATTGTTGAATGCCAAAAACCAAAACATCTTATTCTTACCTACTGCTGCAATAAGTAGTTCAGTACTATACACATGATATTATTTGACCGCCTGGATCAAAAAAAGCCAATAATTGGTAATATAGATTGGGATGTGGTACCAAATATACAGATGCATTTTAATATTTTATTTCTTAAGAGAACTTTATTTGTTAAACGCTAATCTTTAACAACTATATAACTTGTTTAATTACGCCTCTGTTTTGTAGTTAATTAAATGCACCGACACTCTGAATACGTAATAAGCTATGATTGGGACACCATCTCTCACTCCATTTTCATTTAAGCACCCAATGCATCTCTTTCAATTTTGTTTGAAATTAGAAAAACAATTTTATAGGAAATAAGATGGATTATTTTTCTTTTCCATCCCAATCAATGATTTATTCCCACCAGGTATCTACTGTGGCCGAAATTGATTCGGTTTGATTCAATCTCAGTAGAGTGTGAAATCAATCTTGTTTTCCATAATTTGATTTATTTTTTAATTTTTAAAAATAAATAAATTGCGTTATCTTTCTAGCAAGTTGAATTTTAAGAAAATGAATCTTGCTACCATCGTTAGCAAATTAGTTGAGATGTCATATCAGCACATGTATTTTCTCGTTTAGAAATAGACTTCAAACATGGCAAGTGCATTGCTTTTTTTTTTAAATTTCCTTCAGCTGTCAGATAACTAGATAAGTATAAAAAGGGTTATAACAGTTTAATTAGAACACGTGATAAATAACGATATAATTAAGTTCCTTCTACATTACATTGATTTATTCATATTCCTCAAAAACAATTCACAACCAACTTGTGACCTAATTACTTACACCCAAGAAGCAAAAAGAAAAAAAAAGAAGAAATGGTTGCAAAATAATACTGACAAAATAATCTGCAAAATAGTACATACAAAACAATACGTTGCAAAATAATACAGGGAAAAGGAAATCTGGGTTTATTCACCATGTGCATTTCACACGAACAAAAATAAAAAAATTACCAGAAACTTTTTTTACCAGACATTAATTTACCAGAGCACAATGTTTCCTGATCTCCCCTTCACTTCCTGTCTTGACCTCAATCTGGTTCAGCTTCTCCATCGAAATAGCGAACACCGAGAAAAACACGCTATCACTGGAATTTGCAAGTGTAGTAACACCTGCCTTAGCTGTTGCATTTGTAAGTAGAGCTGCATCGGAAGTGAAGAGACCTCGTCTTTTGATTACGTTCTTGTAATAATCTGTGTCGAAAGTCAGGAAGCTACCAGGATCCATTTCGACAAATGTCTTGTTATCTTGCAGACTTTTGCATTTGTATTTCTTCAAGTTGTCAGCATAGAACGGGTCGATCGACTGGTCTTGGTCGAATTTACCAGTGAAGTTGTACAGCCGTTTGGTGAAGGCTTGGCAGTGTGCTATGCCGATTGTGTGAGCACCTAATTTTGTTTATTTTGGTGTCCCAATAATTGAGGGGAAAAATGAATTAGCAATGTTCAATAAGAAAAATAACAAATTATCTACAGATGCTAAATATCATTGTTTGAGGAACTGCTTTTTTGGTGTTTTGTTTGGTAATTTTTTATCTTAAGGTAACAAAATCTGATAATTATCATCACCTACAAATATTACGCAATGCACAGTATATATCCTTTTATTATTATTATTATTTATTAAAATAAATAATGTCATGAAGCTTATTAATTAACTAATTAAGAAAATTGAAACCGTCATTTAAAATATTAATGTAAAAATTAAATAAATTAAATGAAGTTCTTTATAAAATTAAAATACTAAAACTAAAAACATAAAGACATAAAATAGACTATATATTTTAATAAAAGATAAATATTAAACAATTAAGAATTAGAGTGCTTAATCACAAAACAGGACAGCATAAGTTCATTTATGAAATGAGACATATTGGCACGTCTCTTTCTGTCTTTCAGCTGTGAAAACAACTTTGATCACATGAGCTTATTTTTTCCCCCAAAATTTAAATCATAAAAGTAATATTTAGATGGGGACATTAGCCCAAGTGATTTTTTTTTAAAAGAAAAATCCATTTAACGCATCATAAAAAACTTTACCCATTATATATATATAACCACGCATGATATTTATGGAGGTTGTAAGGTCCATAAACAGTTGCTATATATAATGAGAATTGAAAAGCAACTGGACAAAGTTTCCACTAACCGCAAAAGGTGATTAGACTAGAATTTCTGTCCATGATGGACGCATGTGATATGCACAATGCCATTGCCAAATTAATATGCTTGATTCACATTTTCATAAAGTATAGTAAAGATGGAAACAATTGGAAGTAACGCACATTTTCACACTTCTCTTGGTCCAGGATTGGTCAATTTGATGCTTTTTTGGGGGTGAGAATGAGATTCCCCTTATAAATTAACCATCATTATTTTTCTCTTATAGCTAATTTTTAAACTTGAGTTTATTTTTTGCAATCCTACCAATGGCAGCAAGAGGAAGTTTAAATCACTATTTTATTGTCCATATATAATTTTGTGCATTTATATATATGAGTTTACTATTTTAGGATTGTCGCTATACCTAACATAAAAAATGCAGCTTGTCTATGCCACAATGATAACAATAATTACACGAATGCGACAATGTGCGTACCAATAATTAGATGACAATTATTAATGCACTAGTTTTGAGTTTCTTTCTTTCTTTCTTTGTGGGATATGATTTTCAATGTTGCTTTTCATAATTAATTCAATTAATCTATATATAGCCAGGTAATACTCATTTATTTACTGCTTCAATGTTAAGTATTAATTAAAGCAGAGAAACATATCAAGTCATTAACAGAAAGTGCAAAAACAGAGAACAAGGCAAGGCAAGGCAATACCTGATAACCAAACAAGATCATTCAAATCAAGCCCCTTCTTTTCGAAAGAAGCAATCAATCGGCTAAAATTGAATTGCGGCCCCGGTATATTTTGTAGCGCCTCCGTCCTGTTTGACACTGTGCCATCTCTTCGCCCGGTTGGAACTTTCCACGTTGGTCCTCCCTGAAAACAAAATTTCACAAAGTTCAATCAGACAATTCATATACTAGTCCAAAATGTGAGTTAGTCCTACATTTTATCTATATATGTTGTTTTTTTCTCATTTGGCAAATAATTAAGTACTAAGATGACTGGCGCCACAATCACAATTAGTTGTACATTTCTTTAACTGTAATATAATTGTCTTACAATTGTCTCAACAGCATCTCTTGCAGCCAGTGAAATTATATCTGCGCATGAGACGACTCCGGGACACTCTTTTTCTAGAAGGCTCTTAATAGCATCAATAAAACCAAAACCGCGAAGCGTTAGGTTTGGTGTCGCATCTTTCTCTGCTTGCTTCGTGGTCGAGTTTAGCAGCACTGACGCATCACAACCCTGCAAAAACAGTTAATCAGAATGTGTGTGCAATTACTTGAACAAAGAGCAGAAAGCATGCAAGTAGCTAGCTTGTGAAATGTGGAATAAACAAACTTAGTTACATATATTATTAATTACATACTCTAACAAAACAATCATGGAAGTGCATTCTAAGAAGAGGAGCAGCCAGAGTTGGTGCATGAGGTATATGCTTCTTGACATAATTCAAAATGATCTCCTCTGCTTGGGGGCAACTCTTATCATAGAAACCCATTTCTAGGCCACCTTGCACACTGCTCAAAGCACCCAACAAAACCCATGTCACAAGAAAAACCCCACAACCACTCACTAGCTTCATCTTTCACAAATTAGCAATTCAGTACTCTCCAATATATAGTATGACAAGTACTCTGACACTCAGTTAATGGGGGGTGGATTAATGGAGAGGAGCAGAGGAGAGGAGGGGGGGCTTATAAACCTTTGAACTAAGAATGGTTTTGGAACAAGTGGCTTTTAATTTAAAGCGCTTGTTAGTAGCGTGTGTTTCTTTTATTTACTTTTTTGAGTATGGATGTAAAGAAAAGGCTAAGCAGCCAAGTAGGTAAGGTTTGCAAATCTTGTGCTGTAACAGTACTACAGTCCAACAGTAAACTAGAATGGAGGGTTTAGGTGCAAAGAATGGTGTCTTTCCACCTCTATAGGTGGGTCTATAGCATAGGTACACGTTCATGACATATATAAAGCTATTCTGAAATGTTATCAGGATTATCATATTGAAATGATTTAATATTAATTGGAGTGGGGACGTTCAGATGGCCATTGGATCAAATTTAATTTAAATTTGTATGCATTAGATTTGTACGAATTTTAAAACTATTTGCACGAATCTTGACACGGATTAAACAGCTTCAATTAGACATTGAACTGAATTTGATATGATGCTCATGGAACCGGATTTCTTGATGAATATTTGGCATATTTTGTTCCCTTAAATTAACATATATATGTATATTCTGATATCCATCTTAATTATTTCAAAAATGATGTTTTGATACAAATAAATATATAAATAAATAATTCTTTGAAACCATAAATAAGCGCACTTCGCAACTTATGAATATTGAACAATGAAAAGTATTTCTTTTAGTATTGATAAATATCATTTCGTTCTTTCGCTGAAAAAAAGAAAGAAAAGTAGATCGATGCTCCAGTAGACCATATTATATTTTATAAGAAAAATTTAATAAATAATGTTAAGCATGGCTTTACTTTTAAGATTAGTTTCTAAATTTAAGTATGAAAATATTTACTAATAAATATAGACTGTAACCAAATTATTTTAATATTATTGTTAGTTGGTAATTGGCGAGCTTGCTTCATGAACAAAAAAAATGTGTCTAATATTACCTTATGACCACTTTATTTCGTGCTTTTGCAAGAAACTCATGCGAAATTGTATAAGTTATATATTATGTATTAAAAGGGTTGTTTTGTAGGATTCACTCAGGTAAAAAAAAAAAGAATATTTATTGAAGAAATGTGAAATTAAAAAAAAATCATAGCGAATTTATAAATAAATATTTATCTGAAATATTAAATTTAGAGTAAAGCTAGTGTGTGATGTGTTCACCAAAAAGGTTTGATGAGTACATAACTCCAAAAATCTATCGGATTGGTTTCAAATGATAAATCCAAACTATTGAAACTGATATACAATTCATGAGTTGTGTGTATATGCATAATTTTGAAAATTTTGAATTCATTTATTACAATGCCAAATGGCAAAAAAATAATGAAAAATAAATGTATTTAAATAACTTAGAAGATAACATATAATACTTCATATTTTTTATCGCCTGATTTTACTAAATTAATTCAAAATTTTGCATGTACATGCATCACTCATAAAGTATTGTTTCAACACTTTGAATTCGTCGTTGACAATTTCATAAATTTTTAGAAATTTTCTCAATAAATGCACATCACATGCTAGTTTTGCTCTTAAAATTATGTATGATAGATAACAACACAACTAATTATGTGAGAACTTCTACATAGTAATCACAAAAGAATTGTATCACTTTAATGATTTAATTACATCTCAGACAACATTATGTAAAGAGAAGAGCAAAACAATTTAAGTCATTTGGTCAAGATAATTAACAAGAGAAACAAATTAATTAATCAAACCATTGATAATAAAGATGACATGACATAACTAATAAAAAGTTTTACAACTCAACCAATATTGAAGAAATGTGGAAGTTTAAAAGGACAATATTATTATTATTATTATTATTATTATTATTATTATTATTATTATTATTATACACAGTGAAGGAATAAATAATTTTTCAGAACATTAATTAAACTCCGTACGATGAAGAACAACAGGACAGCAATCACAAAATAATTATATCATTTTAATGATTTTATTACACCTTAGACACACCAAATATGCTTCTAAATATGAAGACATGAGCAAGAAACATGAGTCATTTAATCAAGTTAATTAAAAAAAGAGAAGCAAATCAAATGAGCAAGAAATAGGAGTCATTAGATCAAGATAATTAAAAAAAGAGAAGCATATCAAACGGTTGATAATAAAGATCACATGACATAACTAAAAAGTTTTAACACTCTAACCAATATTACATACTAAAGAACAAAAATAATTCAATAGTGGAACTTTCCAAGCGTTAGTTACCAAAAAAATAAAAAATAAAAAAATAAAAAATTATGACTTGCATTGATTGAAGCAATTGTAGAAGTTTCAAAGGGGGCGAATGTGGGACCATTTTGCTCTTTTGTTTTAACTTTTTTGATGCCTTTCTTGGTCACAGCAATGGAAATTTTTTATTTATAGAAATAAAAAAAAGGTAGTGAGAAAAATAGAAAGAGTACAGATTTTGTAATATTAGTAGAAAGATCGGTACAGATTTTACCGATTCTAACCATCAAAACAGTTAGGGCAGGCATAATTTCTACCCATTCTAACTCATCTTGAATCTTCTGTGACACCGTCTTCAAAACAGGAATAGCAACAGATCAATTCTTAATCTCCTCAGATATTGTCTTCACAGAATATTCAAAATGAATTAGGATCGGTAGAAATTCTGCCCATTCTAACTATTTTGATTGTTATAATCGATAAAATCGGTACCAATTTTTCTACTAATATTACAAAGTCTGTACTCCTTTTATATTTCTCTCTACCTTTTTTTTCAATTTCTATGAATAAAAAATTTCCCACAGCAAGCAACTACAGCTTGCAAGGCTGACTAGTTCTTTCTGGGTTTTTTTGTCCATTTATGTGATGGCACAACGATAAGAAGAAATAGACATTGTAACGTACTTGGCTTCATGCACATAAAAATCAAGAAACATGTGTCCGTGCATGGTTGGGGTATAACTTTCACGCATAGACGACAAATTTCTACTTACACCTAAACCACATAATTAGTTAATTCATGCTTGTTACTTTATTAGTTTCTCTTTCTTGCTTTTTTATATTTTGTTTGACAGATTTTTAAGTAATGACTTGTCTGAAAGAGCAACGTGTTAGAAAATTGATCTCAATTTAAGAAAGTAATTCTCACGGGCAGAGTAAATATGAAGTAAGTTAATATGCATGAAGAAATAAAATAACTTATTTCTGATTAACTCCAATTGTACTCCACGTTACTTCTATTTTACTCTTTATATGACAACTTTACGTGAGAAGTAAGAAGTTTACTATATTTCTTACTTTACAATCAAATATTATCATACAATCAGGATAACAGTATAGAGGAGGGAGATTATTTGAATGGTTTTGAGTACTTTTCTATTTAAATTTATATGTTAATTAAAAAAAATATTGATGTTATTTGACAAAAAGATAATTTAATAATTAAATTTTATATTATTTGAGTATATATTTTTGGATGATGTATTAAATACCTCTAATTTTGCACGATTAAATTATTCAGTCACTTATTGTATTATAAAATGTTGTAACTTATATTTTAATAATCTTATTGACCTTTTCCACTTGAAAATTATTTTAACAAGACTCCTCAATTTAAATTTGAACCATTATGATTATAATATATATATATATATATATCTTAATTTTACTAAACTATAAAACATTTATCTTTTAAAAATACAGATAAAGATATTCATAGAAGAGTTATTATTTCTTCACCTAACGGATCAGCCATGTACTTTTTATTTGATATGTATTGATCGTGCGCTACGTGAAATAAAAATTAACATACGGGAATTAGACTATCTCGAATTGAAAGCATGTGACTTAATTAATTATGATTGACACTCTACAAAGAACTACTTGCTATAATTTGCAAAGAAATAAATAAAGTGAACAGAAATATGAGATATCAAAATCAAGTAAGTATACTACGATGTCATATCATTACTTTCCCTGTAGATCAAATGGTTGTTGAGCCGTCCAACGTGGTCCAACGGAGAAAATGAGGAGATTAGATTATTTATGGTCGACTCATTAGAAATTTCAGGTATATCCTTAGAAATTCTCAAAAACAAATTTTTCTTCTTTAAAATTAATAATATTATGAGGAGGGATCGGATGACACCCTTTTTTGGTGACATCGGATGACATCGTGCATTTTCAAAGTCTAAACAATCGATCCAAACCGTTCAATTTAATGGATATGTTAAAATGTGCTTGCAGATCAAATTTTACATTTTTCTGAATTTTTTTATTATTTATTAAGATGGGTATAAAAATTCAACGGTCTGAATATAGCGATTTTGTTAAATACTTAATAAATAGTAAAAAAATTCCAAAAAAAATGTAAAATTTGATGTGCAAGCACATTTTAACATATCTATTATGTTGAACGGTTTGGATCGACTGTTTGGACTTTGAAAACTTTGAAAATGCACGATATTATCCGATGTCACCAAAAAAGGGTGTCATCTGATCCCTCCTCTAATATTATATTTACCTTTCTAAATTTCAAAACTAAAAAATTTACTCAATTAATCATCTTTTCTATTAAAACTAATTTTAAATATATAAAACACCTATTTTACCCTTTGTTTAAAAAATAAAAATATGTGACATATTTAAGATAAATGTCAAATTTTCTAATTGACCGGTTTTAAGGAGAAATGGTTTAATGGAATATGGATTTTCTAATTGACCGGTTTTAAGGAGAAATGGTTTAATGGAATATGGGGGCTTGACCTCCACATTTCTTTTTCAAAAAAAAAGGAGAAATGGTTTAGTGATGAGAACGTGCAGAAAAATTAACCATTAATCCTTTGAAATCTACCAATTAGATTATTGAATATTTTTTTTCTCACACAGACTGCATACTTCTATTTTTTAATAAAGGAAAAATGAAAACCTAATAAATTGAAATTAAGTTTCAATAGAAAAGGCCACAAATTGGATAAATTTAAGGGTTTTTAACATTTAGAGGGTAAATATGATATTATGATATTTAAAGAGGATATACGTAATTCCAAAGTTTTTGAGGGGTATACACGAAATTCCCTCAATTTAAAAAAAAAATGTCAAGAATATCATCATGACATTAAATTTTGCCTCGGGATGTGACACGTTTCATTGTGGTTTTGCAAGTACAAATCTAAATTTGGATTATGGATAAAGAGTAAAATTAAGGTGTTTTTAAGTTAATCAAGTCTTTTGATGAATTCAACTTTAAAACTTATTAAATCGGTTTTAAATAACAAATTCAAACTGTTAAAATCCGTCTACTTTATGATTGATGTGTCTACATGTAAAAAATTTAATTTTGAAATTAATCTTGCATAGAGTCAAGTAGTCAAAAAACATTCAAAAAAATGAATGAATTAAAATTAATTTAGTAACCTTCTAATTTTGACTGCTTGACTTTATACTAAATTAATTTGAATATTTAAAATTTTTACACGTAGACTCATCACTTATAAGATAGGAGGATTTCAACAGTTCAAAATTTTTATTTAAAACTAATTTGACAGATTTTAGATTTTTAGTTCACCGAGAAGTTAATGAACTTAAGAACACCGAACACCCTAGTTCTACTCTATAGATAAAAATAGGTTAGATATGAACTTTTGTATTACACAGGCAGTACGGATCCAATCCAGACCCAACAAGTGACAATATCTACAAATAACCCAATAGGTTTGGTAAATGAACAGCAAGCCACGTCCCGGGTTTAGGGTTTGTGCGCAAATTGAGAGATAATTGGGTGCACATGATGATTTTGGGCACATGTAATGAAGCAAGGATGCTGTGTGCTCGTGTTATGTCGGTGGAAAGTTCTAAACCACCAAAAGACAAAAATGAAAACTAAAAGATAAATGACAAATGACAAGGAAGGAAAGGTATTCTGACCTTACATTTTTTATTTTTAGAAATTAAGAAAACAAATCAAATTATGGAAACAAGATGGGTCCACCAGAGTATTTTGAGGGACTGATTCAGTATTATTAGTTTCTTCAAGTTGCAGCGATTTTTTAATCTTATTGAAAATAACTGAAATAAAGTTATTGATTCAGTTCCAATAAGAGGTGGAATATACAGACCCCTTTCATTTTTTCTTTTTCACCTGAGCCTTTCATTGAAGAGAGACTAATGGTTCAGTCTTATTGATTTTTCATACTGTGTGATTGTTGATGTGTAAATTGTGAAAATCAGTGAAATTGGTTCAGTCTCATTAGTATGTCCTCGATAAAAAAAAAAAAAAAAAATCACTTGTTCGACCTCATCCATTTATAGAAGAAGATCTATCCTTTTTCGACACATTAAATTTTTAGCTTCTACAAAAAAAAATGATTATCTTACGGACGAGCCTGGGCATCTACTATATATTAAACATGTATAAATATATATATAGAGTTAGGTTAATATACAATTGATTGTTCCTAAGGTTCCGTACAATCGAGTTATTTTCTGATTTTTAAAGTCCAAATGATCGATCCAAACCATTCATTTTGTTCTCCGTAATAATATATGCTTGAAGACCAAATTTTATATTTTTCTGAATTTTTTTACTATTTATTAAACCACTTTGAAAATCGCTGATCTAACAGTAGCTTCTGGTTTTACTGTTTTGTTAAGCTACCGTTGGATCAACGATTTTCAAAGTGGCTTAATAAATAGTAAAAAAATTCAGAAAAATGTAAAATTTGGTCTCCAAGCACAAATTAATACGGAGAACAAGATGAACGGTTTGGATCAATCATTTGGACTTTAAAGATCAAAAAATGACTTGATTGTACGAGATCTTAGGAACAATCGATTGTATATTAACCTACCTCTATATATATATATATTAAATATGTTTCATGCGCATTTTACTTTATTAATTGCGCGCCTTTCCATTACTTTCTTCCATTTTTCAAACCTTTTATTGTAACTTCTCATCCATGTCTTGTCTTTGTTTCTGCGCTCCTAATAAAGGGAAAGCTAATAAAAGATGTCTAGTTCATTGATTAGTTATCATTTAATAATGTTTTCATTTTTCTATATAAGAGAAGTATGGTATCCGTAGACATTATAATGTCTGATCATGGCAAGTTGATAGTATTCATCACTAATTAAGTAATTATACATCACATCTTCATAAGTTAGTTATCAGAAAAGCACTAATCCTAACCACGCCAGTTTGCTTTTAGGTGTAGCCGCCAGACATTCAATAATGTCTTTTTTTCTTTTTTCTCTTTTGGAGATATCCCAATTTTTACATCTAACCAATTTCTTTGCCATTTTAGAAAGTGAACGGAAATTAATATTTATTATTTGAATAAATTATGGAAGTGTTCCAAGAATTCATTTGCTAGAATTCATAATATGTTCTTTGGAATCAATGCTCTTTTTTTTTTTTCTTTCCTCAGACATTTATTTTTTATTTTTTTTAGTTTATGAATCTTGACAGTTGCAAATTTACAAGCATGTTACTTGGACATCAAAATAAAGTGACAACTTAATATTCTAATTGATCTCTCCTTTCACCGAAATTTTTATTAATAGCATAGAAAAGAAATCAAAACACCTCTAAAATGGGAGAATTCCACATTTAGCCGGGCCGCTAAGCTAATCCATTTATGAAGGACTGCATATTGACTTAGAGATCTCTCAAAAACCCAAAAAATGTAATGTAATATTGAATATATTGAAGTTTTGAGGGACTACTAAGCCAATATGTGGTCCCTCATAAATGGACTGCTGATTCACTTAGTGATCCAAATATATGTGAAATTTTTTTATTCTGAAAATGTTATTTTTTTTTTGAAAGGGTATAATAAAAATTTCGGCTCTTGAAGAGATATCTTGCAAAAGTTTATTCATATCACATCATAAGGAAAATTTTCCCAAAGACTTTAATTTATGATAAATATCAAGATTAAAGAACATAAAAGTATGTGCATAATTAATGACTGTATTTGCGCAATTTTACGTACTTATTTATCAGCATAATTAATTTTACCATCTTGTAATATTAACCCGTTTTAAGAAAGAATTTTCAGCTTTGTCCTGAAAAAATATATAATGATATAAAAATTACAGCAATAAAGCAATAAATCAGGGGCTTTTTTTTCCCTTTTGTTAACGTACATCAAAGTTCTTTATTCTTTTCTGAGATCTGAAGAAAACTTAAATCTGACTGTTAATTTATGCTAACTAATAGTACTTAGCCACTAGTCTATAGTATATAAATACTTAATATTATAATTAACATTTAAAACAAGAATCTGAGTACAAACAAGACACACTATATATCTTTTTCTAGCTTCTACCTATATATATATATATATATATATATAGGCAGATTAATCTAGCAAGGAGACTAATAAGGTATACAGTTAACCGTACAGATCCAAAGCAATTATTTATCACCATACAACATGGATCCTATTCGTGGGGTCTCTGGTACAGTTTGGTTGGTTTGGTTTATCTCAATCATACATACACCTTCCAGAAAGTGCATATAAAAATTGTGAATAATTATTTACATGATTATTATAATTAATACCACCTTTCTTAAATCTTAATATTTGTGCTTTTTATGTTTTGGATTTTTCCCAATTTTGGTTTTTAAACGGACAATCTGTATCAAACTAGTTCCCCATTACACATTCTAGGTTGGTTGGTTGGTTGGTTGGTTGGTTTATATACATACACCCTCCAGAAAGTACACATAAAAATTGTGAATAATTACGTACATGATTATTATAATTAATACATGTCCTTTTTATGTTTCGGAGATTTTTTTTTCAATTTTGGTTTTTTAACTGACAATTTGTATCAAACTAGTTCCCCATTACACATTCTAGAAAGTGCACATATAATTGGAGTAAATGAAGAAAATAATTAATAAAGGATACAATTATTTATATATTAAAATGTTTAGATAATGTGGGTTAATAAAAAAATAATAGTGTTAATATCATAGTCCTCTGGAGTTTATTCAATTTTGGATTTTGAACTGTCAATATGTATTAAATTAGTTTGCCGTTATAATTATAATCACCGCATTAAGAAAATAACTAGTCTTTGATCTAATTTCAAAGGTAATATCATCTGTGTGGAATATCACAGATTTAAAATTCAAACGAAAACAATATTTGTAATTATTATATAATTAAATCATTTGATCTCCAACCTTTTCTTATAAAGAAGTAATTATCTCATCAAAATATGCTGTCTTGAAATATATTTATTTGAATATGTTTCATCCTATCTGTTTCCATTTTGATGCTTCTTGATATAAATTGGCATATATTAAGTTAGAGATCAAAATATTTTGTTCAATAATTTTAGACACTAGTATCTCAAACTTATATTCAAATTGAATAAAATTTGATTGTCTACAAAAATTTAAATGGTTAAACATTTATGTTTTCAAATGATTACTAATTATTGCGATCGACGAAATAAAATAAAATAAAAACATGAATTTTAACTTTTACATTGACTTATTTATCTTTTTTCTTACATAATATTCATTTGTAGGCGCTTGGCTAATCCTTCATAATTTCAAATTTTCCTTTAAATTTTAAAATAAAACTATAAACAAAATATGATAAAATTGTAACTTATAGTATCCACAATTACGTGTCTTTACTGATTGATATATCATATATATATCACCAATGGAAGCACGATTTTTAGCAAAGTATATCACAAATCAAAATTGTGAGGAGAAGAATAACAATGATTTGTGGCGAAATAACAATCTAAAACGACTTTGCAAAGACAATTCCTAAAAGGAAAAGAAAAAAAAAAGGAGGGAATGAATCATTTCCATTTGTGAAGTTGAGCAAAGTACACTATTTGCATTTATATTGGAAATCCTTCCTCTCTCACTTGGAGATTTTTCTCTTATAAGCATACAGTTTAGCAGAAAAAAATGACCTTATATTGCCAAAACTTTTATTTATACTGTCTTAAAAAAATTAATAGATAAAACTATAATTTCTGAGAATTTTCATTATCACCATGTTCGTAGCTTGAAACTACATACAAAAATTAATTGTCAGCAGTTTGTGGACATATTTTTTTTTTATATATTTGTGCTATTTGGTTTTGAAAATTAAGCAGTGTTGATTAAAAAAAAATCAAATTAATCTTTAAGCGCTGCTAACCAAATTGGGTGTCTATCCACAGTTTTAAACTGTGGACACTCAATTTTGATCCACAGTTTAAAACTGTGAATACTGTGAAAATGAAATTTAGGAAAAAAATCATAATTATTTAATTTATCATTTTTTAAGATAGTATAAATAATCTTTTTGCTTCTATTGTAAATACCACATAATTTCATATGCAATTTAATCACATTCTTTTATAGAATATTTCAACTGTCATTTAGAAGAGTGCGTATCCCTACAGTATTATAGGAAAATATAATAAGTCACGGTTGAGCCATAAAAATTATTGACTTATCTAAAATATAAAAGAGTTCACTTCAAAGTTCGTACAAACTTACATTAAATTAATAGTTTGGATCTAATCTGATTCTGTCAAATACCTTTCTGAAATCCATTCAAAAAATTATTCAACAAAGATAGAATATCATAATATTTCAGAAACTTTATGAGAGGAAGAGAAGGAACGAAAGGGGAGATGAGCAGATTGTTAACCTTCTCTGTATTTTAATTTGAAAGTTATAAAATTTGAATAGTTTATATGTAATGATTCTTTTTTCTTTGTTAAACTTGAGATTGGATAAGTTCAGGCACTCAAGATTCTACCCAATATCTTCAAGCAAATTTTAGGTTTAGCAATCAACATGGAAAAAAATCTGAGCTCATACTCTCCACATATGCTTTTGATAATGCACAGTAGCTCCCTCAGATTTTAGGATGCAAACAAGGTAGCTTGCCTTTCAATTATTTAGGTCTACCCCTGTCAGACAAAAAACTCCCAAAAAGTGCTTATTTGCCCTTGATACAGAAGCTTAACCAAAGATTTGAGGGATGGGCAGCTAAACAACTCTCCAGCAGGCAGATTGGTTTTATTAATGCAATCTTATCTTCTATACCGATATATTTTATGTCGGTATTCAAATTGCCAATGTGGGTCATACATGAAATAGACAAGACTAGAAGGAATTTTTTTATGGAAGAAAAATGAACAGGATAAGAAAGGTATACCTCTAGCAAATTGGAAGTTAGTGTGTAAACCAAAAAAAGTTTGGTGGGCTAGGCATATTGGACATTCAAATTTTCAATGATGCCTTGTTGGCTAAATGATATTGGTACTGGGTCAAATTAGAGACAAGATTATGAAAATCAGTATTTGAATCAGCTTTTCACCTTACTGGCATGAGTGATTTGCCAGATTGTAATTTTTTTAAAGAAAACATACACAGAATAGAAAAACAGTAAAATTTTGGATACACAACTGGGGGTATGGTCATCTCAGATTTGAATTTGATGAACTGTTTAAGGAGGTTAGGGATAAGGGCATATCAGTCAAAGAAGTGTACCAACTACAGTGTGTGGAAGATATATTTCATGATATAAGGGTTATTTTAAGTGATGAAAGAGCATCTCAGCAGCTACAGGCTTTCAGGCAATTTATAATTATATAACAGGCAAATCCAGGTGTTCAGGATAATGTAAGCTGGATGTTGGAGTCAAATGAATCTTCTCGGTCAAGTCAGCTTATCTAGGCATGAAGAATACTCATGCAATATGATTCAATATACATATACATAGAGTATGGAAATACAAGGTAGCTCCAAGAATCAAGCTGTTTGCATGGTTAACATATCATAACATAATACTCACAGCTGACAATCTAGCAAGAAGGGAATGGTATCTTCCGAGTATATGCTTTTTGTGTAAAAGGACTTGTGAAACAGTTCATCATTTGTTCTCGGAATGTGTAACAATGTTGGAACTGTACAAGGGAGTAGAAGGAAGAGTGACTGTGCAGAAACATGATTGGAAGGTTGAATTTCAAAGAGTTGAAGCTAAGCAATGGATAGTGAGTAAGGGGGGGAGATAAAATTCTCAAAGAAATGGTGTTGTTAACAATGTTTGTTGGCTGGAGAGAAAAGTGTTCAAGAATTTTTAGAGACAAATCAAAATTTTTACTGAAACTAATACAAGAGGTTGAGGAGATGTGGATGATTCATCACTAGTGAATAGAAGAGTTTTACTTTGTTTTTGAAAAAAAAAATTTAGGATTCAATTATATTGAATCAAACGGTTTTTCTATTGTAAAATTGTCTTTTTTTTCTTTTTATGAGTCTCATCTTGAGACTAAGTTTTGTAATTTTCTTCAATCAATATATCAATAAGGACTTGATCCTTATTTTTATTCAAAAAGAAAAAAAAAAGTTTATATATAGAGTCACCTTCTCTATTTTCCTCTCTTCTCCTCATTTCTACAAAATTTAATATTTTGAAACAAATAAACATGATCCGGTCAAATCTGATCGCCCCTCCTCTTCGGTGTCATTGAGGGTTTGGATTATACTTGTTCAAACAAAATTCAATATGATGAGTAGAATCTACAACTATTTGACAAGAGATGGGTTGTCAAAATTAGAAGTGTTGAAAAATCATTATGAAATACGTCAAAAAGTTAACTAAAACATGAACATATTAACCAAAATAGAAAATAAAAAATAGTATACCAAAAGTACAGTTATAATAAACAATTATATTTTAATTTTTTATTGTTGATAGAAAACTTTAAATAATATTTATTTATGAGAATCAGTCTTTATACAGTTAAAAGAATGCTATATATATAAGAAGTTACATATTAAAAATTCAATTATTTTTTTGACAATATTTAAAGATGTTATACTTAATTTCATATTTAATCTAAAATAAAACAATTTCCAACTAGTTTGTATTTTTGGAGTTGGAATATTAATTGGATGCATGTGAGGCTATATAAAAAGCTCGCGACTTGTGAGTCACTTGAACTCAACTCAGTAACGAACTCGTTAACAACCTGTTCATTTAAAATTCGAGTTAGTCTGACTCGAGTTGAGTAACTCGTGAGTTAAATGAGTTGAGTTTAAGTTGGACTCAACTCGTTTCTTTACAACTCGTGACTCATTTGATTAATGATTTTTCCATAACTTTCGCCCATGTTATTTTCCTAACTAAATGTGATTGATCCAAATTGACCCAATTCATTTCATTTGATCATTTCGTTGTGGACGGTTTGTTAATTCAATATTTACTTCTCATATTATTACATAACAACAATATTTAGTTCCACTATTCAACATTTCAACACCTTAAACGAGTTAACTCACGAGTCACGAGCCAACTCGAATTACTCGTGAATTGAATTCAAGTCAGCAAACCAACTCGGCTCAATATTTTCAACTCAAGTCAATTCGACTGATTATCTTCCGAGTTGCATTCGAGTTATCCATAACTCGAATCAATTCAACTCATTAGCAGTCCTAGATGCATGCATCCAATATCTGCATGCGCACAATATTTCATTAGGCATTCTTCGATGAAGACAAATTTGATAATTCATTAGCAGTTCTGTTCAAAGATGAATGACAAATTAAATCGGAGATCTAAACGTGATATTAATTTGTAAGAGTAATTTAATTGCAAATGGTTCCTAAAATTCCTAAAATTTTATTTTCTATCAAATTCGTCCCACTAGAAAGTGGATAAACATATGTGTCGTTTGTATAGTGGTCCAATGCGTGTGCTACAGTATTTGAAGATTTTATTCTTTTGGAAAAATAAAAGTCAAATTATCAAGGACCGTATTCTACAATTTTTTCATAGTATGTTTTCTTAGATAAAATAATTAGCGGGTCCATTTATTTATATCAACCCCGCTTACACAGAAACGAAATAAAATGATATTAGTGTTAAGATCACAAAATTTTTAAAAGGAGTTTCAAAGGATCAGTTTCTTTTTAGTGGAGTTTCAATATAATTTCATTAGAGCAAAATATTTTTTAAAGGAGTTAATTTCGAGATCACAAATTATTAATGTTATAAAATGCTAGAAGTTATTATCATGTATTTTATACATGTAGAATTTAAATCGTTTATTGTGTTCATTTTCATGAGAGATATGCACATCTTAAATTTTATTTTATACTACATTAAGTGGTTATAAAGTTGACGAATCTAATTATATATATGATATATTAATTTTAATTGGTTCATATTTTATCACTTGATCTAGTGTAAAATGAACTATAAGAATTATAAAATTAAAGTTAATTATAATATATTTTAGTATATATACATAAGCACTACTCAATTACTCTTAGATTAAAATTCCAATTCATTCTTTGTAAAATGTTCAGGAAAACTTAATTACTAGAAAGAACAATACAATACACCAAATCCCAATGCTTGTGTTTACAATAGACTTAGGAATTTATATGAAATCTTCACTGAATATGTTTTTAATGTTTTTTTAATCTTATATATTAGGGTAAATTTTGCTGGAGGTCACTAAACTTTGTTATTTGTCACGAATTGGTCACTAAAGTTTGATTTGTCCCTTTTGAGCCACTCAACTTTGTTATTTGTTCCAATCAAGTCCCTCTATTTTTTCCATCCAAAAATTTAACGGAATATTCCTATTCCGTCCAAAAAAATAACGGAATATACTCATTCCTTCCAAAATATTAATGGAATTAGCATATTCCATCCAAAATATTAATGAAATTAGTATATTCCGTTAAAATTTTGAATGAAAAAAATAGAGGGACTTGATTGGGACAAATAACAAAGTTGAGTGACTCAAAAAGAACAAATCAAATTTAAATGACCAATTCGTGACAAATAACAAAGTTTAGTGACCTAGAGCAAAATTTACCCTATATATTACCTTGGATAAACACACACACACATGAATATTTGAATCCAATTATCAATACTATAATATTTTCCCTATATGTTTTTTTTTTTAAATTTGTTGTATATTTTCTAGATATGTTGTTGAGCTGAAGTTTAGGGGATGAAATAATAACAAAATTAAAATTTGTTAAATTCCATTAAGGCTGATCTTGTCTAGTTGTACCCAGTCTAGTTTAGAAATTAAAAAAGTGCTTAATTGGTTGGTAGAGAGGAATTAAGGCAAAATACTATTTATGCATTGATTGGAATAGATCAAAGCCAACAGCTAACATAATTTTATTGTATTAGCTAGATAACTATATTTGAAAGACTCATTTCATGATTTTAATACGCACACGTGGTTTGTCGTTAATCTTAATTAGAATATATAATTAGTTATATGATCATAATTGTTATAGAATTCTAAACTTATTTATCAAAACAATAATAGACACTTATTTTAACAAAAAATAAATATTTTGAATAAAAAATTTGGGTGTGTTTGGATGCACTATAGAATAGCGAGAATAGCTACTGTTGAGAATAGCAAATAAAAATAGCATGGTAAAGAGAATAATGCTAACTCAAGCTATTCATAATAGCTAAAACGTTGTTTGGATGCACTTTTTGGAATAGAGCCGCTATTCTTTGGATGCATTCTTTGTAACAAATATTATTCCTATTTTTTGTTGGAACAATGAGAATAGCAAGAACAACGCTATTCTCGCTGTTTCAAATAACAATTGAGTACGTTTGAATGAATCAGAACAACGCTATTTAGAATAGCTAACTATTCTCGCTATTCTCAATACATCCAAACATACCTGTTTCAAATGTTCATCCTAAAGTTCCCACCTGTTCGAACAAAAATTTATGAAAAGCGAAATAAATACTCGTCTAAATTAAAATAAATGAGTACCTATTTACATTTTTCAATCTAGGTTTGGTATCCTCTGCATTAACGGAATGTGCATTATTTGATGTGGACAGTCCGATTGAGATCCATACTAATATTAAAGGGCCTCGTGCATCACCGGCGTGGTCCAGATTAGCTCTGATTCTAATCAGATGGCTGAGATGCATTAAACTAAAAAAAAAAAATGCTCTTTTGAATTAATGCAGAAGTCGCAGACTCGGTATTTGAGGGATCTGTCTTATAATTAATTCCAGTCCTATCAAATTAAATTCAATCTGATGCTTATGAAAGTTATAGTGTGTTCGTTTTGAGATTCATGCTAGATTGAAAGAATGATCCACATACCTCCAGGCATGAGGTACGTTTAGATGCACTCTAAAATAGCTAGAATAGTTATTATTTGAGAATAGTAGATGAGAATAGTGATTTTTGGAAGAATGTGAGAATAGTGTTGATGTGGTGTTATTCGAAATAATGAAAATATTGTTTAGATTGAACATTTAGAATAACGATGGAGGAATTGAACATTTGAGAGAGCGTCAATTGCTATTTCGTCTTTTTGTAGGAATAGCGGAACATCGCTATTCTTGTTGTTCCGAATAGCAATTGAGTATGTTTGAATGAATCGAAACATCACTATTCTCGCTATTCTCAGTACATCCAAATATAGTCATAATCATCTACTTTAATGGTATTGATTGAGATAGTTAAAATGTTAATACTGACAAACTTTAAAATAATATACAAAATTAAAATAAATAACAGGTACTTATTAGTGTCCAAATTATGACATGCCTCTTTCGTACCTGTATTAATGTACAGGTGTGAGGTGTCGTCCTTTTCAATCATACAATTGGAAGTTCAAAACTGTACCAAACTGAATAGGCGAATATCTTTGGTTGTTAGAGTGTCAATTCTGATGCTGTAATGAAGTGAAGATAGTCAATTGACCATATATACTTCTCTCCGCAACGGAAATAAATAAGGTGAAATTCTGAAATCAGCTACTGTTTATCCTGGAATTTCTGTAATTTCAAATTCAGTTATTAAATTTTTTTGAGAACACATCTCGAAATAGCTGATTTTTTCTTACACGTATCTCGAAATAGTTCGATGATTGGATTCAGATTGCAGAGATTTCAGAATGAACAGTACTGACCTCGGATTTCAGCAGATTCGGATCCCTCCACAATTATTACTAAATACAGTGACTTCATTTTAGTGGAACTTTTTTTTTTTTTTATTAAAACTCAGTAGTGACTAGTGACTACCGAGTGAACTGTCATGCAATAGTCACACTTAATTTTTATTTCATTTTAAATAAATTCATAGCAAAAAAAAAATGCTAAAATGAGAATTATCTAAAATAAATTAAAATAACGAAAAATATTTGAAAATTTGGTCATGTGACTTGATGCGGCGTGATTCGATCAAATTGTGTGATGTATTATTTTCGATTGAAAAAAAAATACACATCATACTAATAGACACATCACATGCGAATCATGTCATGTGACTGACACACATAAAGTGACATGTTGTAATGTACCTGATAAAAAATGAACGTAAAGTCACATGCGAGCCACTACTCCGCTTTAATCACTAAACGAATTCACATTTCATGAGTCTCACGCACCAATTCGTATTTAATTTTAATCGAACGGCTCGTATTAGATAAAAATTCATCTTTGAAATTGATGTGTTTATTTGGGCCAATGTTGTAAAATACCGACCGATTAGTTCAACTAATTGGTCTATTAGTCTTTGCCAGTGATAAAACTGTCACGAATCATTTGTTTTCTGTTTATATGGTTAATTAATTAGTCATTTTTATTATTTTGTTTTCTACATTTATCCGTTATATCTACTCTTCTTCTTATATGAGTTTTTTTAAATGACAGTTTCAATAATTTTTATTAATTAGCAATAAAATTTAGTTAAAGTAACTTCATTTATATAACCAGAAGCCTAGAAGGTTGGTTGAATCATGACATAGTATTCATATTTTTTTTATAAATGCAATTTTTTCTCTTAATTTTATGTAGAGCACTAGTCAAATGAATTTTCCAATATAAATATTATTTGGGTAAAATATTGTTGAGTCCAAATATAATTAATGTGCGTAACTAAAAATAATTTGAGAATTTATACCACCATCTCATATATCTCATGCTATAAAAAATATCTTTTCCAACTTGATATAAGGGACGGAATCAGAAAATAAGATAAGGTGAATATGATATAATTGTATAATTATTTTAAACAAAAATATTTTTATTATCTTTTTTTTAATATGATAAAAAATCTATTTTTAATATGATATAATTGTAAAAAATCTATTTTTTTAATATGATATAATTGTATAATTGTATAATCATGCACTGGGCTCTCATATCCTGTCAAAATTTGATGGATACTTTTGCATGAACATTTACCAGTTGGTGTTATTGTATTAAATAAGATTTATCATACAAAAAATAAGCCACGTCGACCTCTCGTTCGTTAAACAGTTGCTTTCGAGCCAGAAAAAAAGAGAAGACTTGCGCATGTCATATAGTTTAAACTTACCCGGCACCTTGTTTCTAGTTAATGGACAGAAAGCAGTAGTACAACTGGCAGATAGCTTTCGTTAGTTGTTAGAGCTTTTTAATTCAAATTGTACAAGTAAGAAGTGGCACAATCTGACCTGATCCGAATCACCATCCAATCCGACTTGATAAAAAAACATTAGCAAATTGCATCTAAATGGCTTAATATAATAAGAGAAGGGGTAAAGACTTAAAACACATCATTGGTTTCATACTCCAATTATATTATATATTTTTATTTTCGTTTTTAAAATTCAAACAGTCAATTAAAATTACTAAATATAATAATCATATTAAAATATGCTTAGAGATCAAATTTTTCTATTTTTAGAAATTATTTACTATTTTTTTAAATAGGTACAAAATCATTGTTTTTGGATGGTCCAGAAAAAGTGATTTTGTACCTATAAAAAATAGTAATTTTAAACAAATATATATATATAGACAGGTTAGTATGCTTTTGGCAGCACTTCGATCGAAGTACTGCCACCCCATTTTTGATTTTTTTAAATCCAAACAATCGATCCAAACTGTTCATCTTGTTCTCCATATTAATATCTGCTTGGAGACCAAATTTTACATTTTTTGGAATTTTTTTGCTATTTATTAAGTCACTTTGAAAATCACTGATCCAATGGTGGCTTGCCAAACAGTAAAATTAGGGGTTCACTGTTGGATCAGCGATTTTCAAAATGACTTAATAAATAGCAAAAAAATTCCAAAAAATGTAAAATTTGGTCTCCAAGCAGATATTAATATGGATAACAAGATGAACGGTTTGGATCGACTGTTTGAATTTTGAAAAATCGAAAATGGGGTGGCAACACTTCGGCCGAAGTGCTACCGAAAGCGTATTAGCCTGTCTCTCTCTCTCTCTCTCTATATATATATATATAATTTGGTCTCTAAGCACATTTTAATATGGATATTATGTTGAGTGGCTGCAGTTCGGATCGACTCTTTGAACTTTGAAAACAGAGATAGAAATGCAGGATATGGTTGGAGTACAAAACTAATTTTGTATTTTAAGTTTTTAACCTTATAAAATAAATAGAAGAATAAGAACAATTTTTGATTTGGTGAAAAAAAAAACACATTTCTTACGTATGAGGTCGATCGAATTAATTAATCTTAGTAAAAAAACGTTATGGTGGAAAAAAATCGCCAGGAAATTGGATATATAAATTTTGGTGCATAAGTTATGGATAAAGAGATTGCTAGAATGTAGATTTGCTAGTTAGAGAGTACATGTCACAAATTGAATCTGGGAAAAGGAACAAGGATTAGAAAGGATAAATGCAACTTTACAGGTGAGACCGTGAGAGATGGGGAATTATCAGATAAAGAGAAAATAATTAAAAAAAAATTATATATAAATATAAATTTGAACAATAAAATTGCAAAGTGTCCCCACGCTGCTGCCGAAAGTTTGTATATAATAATATATTTTTTTTTATATGATTTTTTTTAGCAAAAGAAAATCATTAAAATATTTTGTAATGATAATATTTAAACCATAATAGCAGAAGCTCATTGATCATTAGATAATTTAGATGGACACAGTGGAAGCATCATTTTTATTTTAGAATATGTAAAGTAGAAATTAAAGGAGATGTTTCGTTATATTTGAATATGATAAGGCAGTCGATATATTTATTTGATTAGTTGATAAAGTTGAATGGAGAAAATCATATTTAATAAATGTACAAAATGACAGTACTCTTTTCTCTTTTCAGTGACGCTCACAAATTTGTGTTTCCCTTTCAAGCTTGCCAGCTTGGGAGCTGGGAACAGCTAATTAAAGGCAGAGAAAATATCTTAGCAGCATGCTGTTGGAGTGGTTTGCTTCTTACCAAAAATTTAGAAGAAAGATATTATCAGAGTTGTTTTCTGTATGTCGCGTGCGTGTGTGTGTAACTGATCGTCCGATGCATGAAATCAAATTAATTGTGTGAATATATTTAGACAGGCTAGAGTATTCCATTGTTTCCCCTTAATTTCAATCACACAGATTGTGGAACTACACGTGTAATGAATAGAAAATATGATATAATGGGTTATATAAACGAATTTTACCCCTCTAAGCTATTCAGATTGCAACTTTCGATCCGTAGAACAAACATTGTTATCCTTCAAGCGGTAGAATCCACGTCTGCTGCATAACCGAATCAGAGGGAGGCACGTGTATTTAGCGGAACTCGAGATGATTTGTCAGCCTTACGATTAGAGGTGCTATCAGGTCGGGTCGGGTCCGGGTACTATTATATTTGGACCCGTACCCTAAAAGTGTTCGGATCTGAACTTCTATCCATACACTTATTTGTTTCAAATCGGGTCGGGTCCGGATCCGGATACCTATCTACCCGTAAATATTTTGGGTCCAGTCTTTCGGTTCCGGGTAGATAGATACCCATCACTTATTTGTGGATTATCGGGTCCGGTTCGGATACAGTGCAGTTCCAATTCCAAAGCGGGTATAGGTCACAAATCCAAAGCATTTGAGAAATTATTTATATTTAAATATAATTATAATTTCTTAAATATCTCATATAATAAATCATTACAATATAAATTAAAAACTGCTGCAAAATAAAAATAATAACTCTAAATTATTAGTTATCTATCTAAATTAAAAAATACTATCATATTGATTCGACATTTGCAAGTACATTATCTCAATTCCTATTTTACCAATCGCTATAACAAATGAGAGCTTCAATTGTTGATGCCTCCAAACTTGCTTGTTTGTCATCAATTACTCTGTTACCTGTGCTAAAAACAGATTCTAAAGCTCATGTGTGTATAAACATAACAAATTGAATTGGAAGTATCATATATTAGATTAGTCATATGAGCAGAATTTTTTTGATTAGTAAAATATAGCACAGAAGAACTGAGCTTGTTAAGATCGTAATTAAAAAGCTAGTGTAAAACAATAGCATAAACCTGGTTAAGTTTTAACAAGCTATAGTACAGCTGAAATATATTATCTAACACAAAAACTTGATGCAGAGTTATTAATATATATTTTATCGGGTATTTATACGGGTATTGGGTCGAGTTCGGTTATAGATCGGATAATTAAATGATATCCATATCCTATCCATTACAGTATTGGTTCCGGTTCGGATCCGGGTCGGATATTAAATTATTAATTTTGTAATTGTACCCATAATTTAACCGGTTATATTTTTTAAACCATACCATATCCAAATTAATTAGATCCGGATCAGTTTCAAATCAGATTCAGTTCAGTTCCAGATCAGATCCAAGTAATCGGATAAAAGTAGCACCTCTACTTACGATCGTGGCAATAAGGAAATAACAAGATTTCCAGTCAATCCTGGTCTCCTGGATAACAAGAGCAAACATCCATCGATCGACCGTACCAGTGGATTTCGCGCATTGTATATATAATATTATAATGTATTATGTCTATTTCTTATATAGGTCCTCTGCTTTTGCTAAATTACAAACACTTATATATATGTTTTGCTGCTGATTTTTTTATTAATAGGAAAAGAAATGAAAAAATATCGTAAAGGGGTATGGAATCACGAAATTTCGAAACATAGAAAGAAAGTCATAGACTATAAGTAGAGGTGCAAAAAAGCTCATGATTTGAAACTTAGATTAGAATCAATTTGGATTCAACTCGCTAATAACTCGAGTTAAAATCAATTCGAGTTTATTAACTCGGTTGATTTATGAGTCGAATCCAAGTTACCTCCAACTCAGTTCGGAATCAACTTAGTTGGACTCACATCAAACTCTAATCCATATATTCCTAATTTTTGCGTTTCCAAACCTTATACTTTTGAATTGTGCCATAATCTACTTGTTTGTTTGACTAGATTTGCAAAAAATATATTACTTGAATTTTACAGTTTTCTTGTCTTGAAATATTGTGCAGGTTTATGACTATAAAGAATACAATACACACATCAATGATGAATGAACAATTACTATATTTATTAAGGATGCAGTCATGAAGCACTGAGCATTGGACAATGGAAGCATCTCAAGATTAGGAATAATAATCAGTAAAATTGCTAAAATAAGCTAGAGAATGACTTAAGTAAGGCCTACCATTGCAACGGTCCAGGAAATGTTACAACAGTGAATTAACCTGTTGTACCACAAATTAAATTAGGACAACGGTCCCCACAACGATATAAATTGATTGGCACCCCTGAATTTCTAGTGGCCAACCATTATAGGACTGTTGCATAGTCCATCTACCGTTAGGGTTAACTGTAGCCAAATCCACCGTAAGTTGGCCAACCATTATAACAGTTAGGACCAAATTACTTCATTATGATAAGCTCTCTATAAATAGAAGCAAAATTTGGGTTTGGATCATCACTCTAGCCACCTTTAACTCCAAAACACAAATTTTCAGATCTAAAAAAAACCATTATTGCTTGTGCACTTGAACTTCAATATTCATATCCAATCTCAAGCTTATTCAACCAATACATAACTCTTAGAGTGATCCTGCGAGATCAACCTTTACTCTTATTCATTTGAGCATTTGTTCCTCATTAGTTCCATCCATGCTGTATGTGGATATTTTCATGGGCGTGATGTCATCTTCCTCTTCATCTTTCTTGACTTTGCGATGAGAGTTTGGTGGATCGGCGGGGGTGTAATGGTCACATGTATGAGCGTGAATTACTTGTGCGCGAGGTATAGGTGGTAGTTTAGATCACCTGATCGCTGATCAAAGGCCATCTTCACATACTTGGATTGGTTCAAGTATGTTATTTTGAGACGGGTTTGTCCCAACGCTTCTTCCTTGTGACTTATGTAGATGTTGAGGTATTTGCATATCATAGTGATTATACCTCCCACTACAATGACTCTGTCTATGCGTATGTGTGGCCACCACGCTTAAGTGCTCATGGACGAAATATCTGATGTTCGGTTGCCACATCAAAGAGTCATTTTTCATTTGTTGTAGGAGAAAAATATCACATTCGGTCACCTCGTTGTTAGCCTCCCCAGAGGTAAATATAAAATTGGCTAAGATGATTTGGGCATAATATAGAGGCGCCTCTATGATGTGATGTGCATTCTTTGGATGTTGGCTGTCAACCTTAATGGAAATCTCTTCCTAAAAGCTTTGCCTCACTACTCATGGCTCATAGTCGGGATGTCCACTTTTGGGGATCCCTAGCGCTTTGTTGATCTCATGATCAAGCATGTTGTAGCCATTGTTGTAGATGGAAAATGATGTGACTCCTCCTTCCACATGGATGATTGAAAGGAACTCAAGAGTAGGGCGAATGTAAGGTTTCTTGTATACTTATCGGCTAACCCCCAAATGTGGATATTGGCCAACAAGATCATCACTTCCTTGAATATGTTCATTACCTTCATTGAGTTGAGGCACATCCCCTTTGTGTTCACAACTTTGTGCTCCTTCAAGGTTTGATAATGTTTCTGTCGGAGGTTGAATGTGAAATTGAGTCCTCAAACTGTTGGTGCATTCCATGGTTCCATACTCAAGTTCTAACCAGGGTTGTCGGCCATTTTTGAACTTCATGCAAGCCGTGCAGATGACCATCCGATTTGGCTTGAACCGTGTGCTATTGGGCTTTAGTAGCAGCAAGCTTGCAGAATTTCTGAAACATAAAAACTTAGAGAAAATTCCAAAAATTTCGCTAAATATTGATAAAAGGGGGAAATGTCAGGAGATTTCATCAAAATATATATAAGGATTAATAGAGTGAGAGAGTGAAGTAGTGGAGTGGCGGTTTGTTGTGTATTTTATATGTGATTATTTTAGGTCAAATCAGTACACTTTTTGTTTTAAATTTATAAAACCTAAATATGCAAAGTAGATTGAATTGCAAGCGCATAATCTATCTTTCCAGTAAATAGGGTATCGATCCAAAGACTAAGGCAATTGTATTTTGTATATAAACTAAATTAAATCTAAAAGAATGCAAATAAGTAAATTGGGAGGAGGGGGTTGTTACAGGTAAACTAGTTTTGGGTTCAATACCCGAAGCAGTTGGTTGTAACAAGAATTAAACTAAATGCAAATTAAAAGGATTTTGTGATCAAGATAATATACCTCCAGCCTAGGTATGTTCATATTAATATTAAAAGGGTCTAACAATCCCATGAAGACAAGAAGTACTGTCACTACCCCCGCAAGGGTTAGGTTATCAAAAACACAATTATGCATGACTCACAAATATAAAATAGAACTAAACATCAAGCCAAAACAATCATAATAAAGAGAACATCCAAGTAAAATAGACTAACACAAGTTCATGATACAACCGAAGCCCTTAGAGAGGAAATTAGCCTATCATGGGTGCAAAATTAATAACATCCATGATAGAAAACAAGAAATCAATACAAGTAAAATCAAGTAAATAACAAGAGAAATATAACATCTCAATTCCCAAGTTACGCCTCAGTTCTTCCTTGCAAGCTCCTCGAGATCCGCCAAGTTCTTCAGTCCTTCGCGCATTTGATTCACTTGAGAGATCAGATGAATGGAGAAGGTGATTCGGGTTTTATGGTAGAGAATGGTGGTGTATAAGATGATTCTCTAGATGGTTGTCCCCTGCCTTTTATAACCAAATTCGTGACTTAGGGAACAATTAGGTGAAATATGGAAGTGAATCGAGCGAAGATCATGCAAAATTTGCACAAAATTTGCCAAAGATTTGGCTGGTGTGGCCTGGGCAAGCCGCTCAGTCGGCTGCGCTGCGAGGAGAGATGAAGCCCGTGCAAGTCAGGGAGGTTGCACCTTCACCTGCAAAAGCTCTTTGTCTTTCAAGAGTGTCTTCTGCTGAAGTGTGCGGGTTAGGGTGCGGACAGGGGTAGCCGCACGGTCGGCTGCACCAATGTGCTTGTGCTATCTTCTAGCGCTTCTGAGAGGTGTGCAGGTTGGCCAGGCCGCACCTTAGGTCGCACAACCTCTCTGACTTGGTTGATTTGCTTCTTTTTCGATCGAGGCTTCTTCCATAATGGATACGGTCGCACCAAGTGCCCCAAAGACCGTTCCAAAGCTTACAAAATGCTCCAAAACTACAAATAAAATGAGCAAACAGAAGTAACTTGGTTCTTGATATATTTCTAAGCTAAATTATGCTAAATTAACCTAAATGCATGGAAATTGATCAAGTTATCAATACAAAACCCTAGGTAAAAGTATACCTAATTTATGCTCATCATGGTTATTGGATAATGGTTGGTTATTTTCCATAAAAGTAGGGCCTTTTTAAATAACTTCCCAAATGTGGTTATTTCATAATTGATGTTGCCTTTAAGTTTCTTCAAATCTCTGAATAACTCCCTACAGTTACTGAATAAAAAATTAGTGCAATATTTCAGTACTTATAAATGTTTCCTAATTTTTCCTCTAGATTAGCACATTTACTAGAACCGTGTGCGGTTCAGTGGTTAAAACGCATGCTACTAGATTTACCTTCTTCAGAGCCAGTATGCGGTTGAGATAGCCGTGTGCGATTGGTTTTACCTTATTCAGAACCAACATGCGATTGAGGGGAATTGTGTGCAATTTTGTACTTAACTAGTTTTCTAGGGCATCAATCAATCAAGAAGGTCTCTAGTTTCTTGAGTGATCCGCACAGCTAAAGAACTTTTTCTTCTCAAAGGGGGTTATACATCAGTTATACTTATTAAAGTCCTTGTGCTGATGAATCATCCGTTTGCAAGTGAGGTTTGTTTAATATTATAAGGAGATATTGATTTTCTACAATTCACCTGCTAGCATGCAGATGAGGCCTGAACAACACGGAGGGTGGATGGTCTCTGTAGAATTTTCAACATAATTGTCTCGATTGAATTTTCTGAAACCGCACGGAGGAAGGGACTCCAATTGAAGGGCTTTGTAGAGAAAATGGCAGTTGCAACCCTAATACAATATTTTAATTGAAGGTCATTGTAGTAGTATAGGGTAGTTGCAATCCAAATACAACACTTTATTCTAAGGAGTTTGCATGACTCTAGTAGTGTCTCCATATGACAAGAGAAGACGATGGTTGCAACCCTAATACAACATTTCGAAGGTGTTTGCAGCATTCTAGTAGTGTATCGTGTTGTATTAGGGTTCTAAATGCCCTATTATCTTGGTATCTAGAGATACTACTCGAGTGCTCCAAACACCTTCAATTATGGTGTTCTATTAGGGTTGTAAATGCCCTATTATCTTGCTATATAAAGTCACTACTAGAATGCTCCAAACACCTTCAATTGGAGTGTTGTATTAGGGTTGTAAATGCCATATTATCTTGGTATATAGAGTCACTACTAGAGTGCTCCAAATGCTTTCAATTGGACTATTATATTAGAGTTGTAAATGCCCTATTATCTTGCTATATAGAGACACTACAAGAGTCCTCCAAACACTTGCAATTGGAGTGTTGTAAATGCCTTATTATCTTGCCATATAGGGACACTACTAGAGTGCTTCAAATTATAAGGGTTTTAAATGCGCTATTATCATACCATATGGAGAAACTACTAGAGTGCTCCAAACACCTTCAAATGGTGAGTTGTATTAGGGTTCTAAATACCCTATTATCTTGTCATCTGGAGACACTACTAGAGTGCTTGAAACACCTTCAATTGGAGTGTTGTATTAGGCTTGTAAATGCCATATTATCTTACTATATATAGTCACTACTAGAGTGCTCCAAACACCTTCAATTAGTGAGTTGTACTAGGGTTGTAAACGTCCTATTATCTTGCTAAATAGAGTCACTACTAGAGTGGTCCAAACACCTTCTATTGGTGAGTTGTATTTGGGTTCTAAATGCCCAATTCTCATGTCATCTGAAGACACCACTAGTGTGCTCGAAACACCTTCAATTGGAGTGTTGTATTAGGCTTGTAAATGCCCTATTATCTTGCCATATAGAGACTGCTAGAGTGCTCCAAACACCTACAATTGGACTGTTTTATAAGAGTTGAAAATGTCATATTATCTTGCTATATAGAGTCACTACTATAGTTCTCTGAGCAACTTCAATTGAAGTGTTGTACTAGGGTTGTAAATGCCCTACTATCTTGCTATATAGAGTCACTACTAGAGTGCTCTAAATACCTTCAATTGGAGGGTTGTATGAGGGTTGAAAATGCCCTATTATCTTGCTACATAGAGTGCTCCAAACACCTTCAATTAAAGTGTTTTATTAGGGTTGTAAATGTCATATTATCTTGCTATATAGAGTCACTATTAGAGTGCTCCGAAAAACTTCAATTCGAGTGTTGTACTGGGGTTGCAAATGCCCTATCATCTTGCTATAAAGAGTCACTACTAGAGTGCTCCAAATACCTTCAATTGGAGTGTTTAATTAGGGTTGTAATTGCCCTATTATCTTGCCATATACACACACTACTAGAGTGCTCAAAACACATTCAATTGCAGTGTTGTATTAGGACTGTAAATGCCCTATTATCTTCTTATATATAGTCACTATTATAGTGCTCCTATCACCTTCAATTTGAGTATTGTTTGAGGGTGGTAAATGCTGTATTATCTTTCCTTTAGAGACACTACTAGAGCGCTCCAAACACGTTCAATTTGAGTATTGTATTAGGGTTATATATGCTCTATTAAATTGCTATATAGAGTCACTACTAGAGTGCTCCGAACACTTTCAATTGGAGTATTATATTAGTGTTGTAAATTTCTATTATCTTGCCATATGGAGACACTACTAGAGTGCTCCAAACACCTTCAATTGGAGTGTTGTATTAGGGATGTAAATGTCCTATTATCTTGCTATATAGAGTCACTACTATAGTGCTCCAAACACCTTCAATTGGTAAGTTGTATTAGGGTTATAAATGCCATACTATATTGCTTTCTTGGGACGCTAGAGTGTTGCAAACATCTGTAAAGACTATATTATCTTGCCATATAGAGACACTAATAGAGTGCTCCAAATACCTTCAATTGGAGTGTTTTATTGGGGTTGTAAATGCCATATTATTTAGCTATATAGAGTCGCTGGTAAAGTGCTCCAAACATCTTCAATTTGTGAGGTGTATTAGGGTTGTAAATGCCCTATTATCTTGCAATATGGAGTCACTACAAGTGTGCTCCAAACACCTCAATTGGAGTGTTGTCTTAAGGTTGTAAATGTCATATTATCTTGCTATACAGAGTCACTACTAGAGTGCTCCAAACACCTTCCATTGGTGAGTTGTATTAGGATTATAAATGCCCAATTATCTTGCCATCTGGAAACACTACTTGAGTGCTCCAAGCACCTTCAATTGGAGAGTTGTATTAGGATTCTAAATGCTCTATTATATTGCCATCTGGAGACACTACTAGGGTGCTCAAAACACCTTCATTTGGAGTGTTGTATTAGGCTTGTAAATGCCATATTATTTTGCAATATATAGTCACTACTAGAGTGCTCCAAACACCTTCTATTGGTGAGTTGTACTAGGGTTGTAAATGCCCTATTCTCTTGCCATCTGGAGACACTACTAGTGTGCTCGAAACACCTTCAATTGGAGTGTTGTATTAGGGTTGTAAATGTCCTATTATCATCCTATGTAGAGTCACTACTAGATTGCACCAAACACATTCAATTGGAGAGTTGTATTAGGGTTCCAAATGCCCTATTATCTTGCCATATACACACACTACTAGAGTGCTGCAAACACCTTCAATTGGAGTGTTGTATTAGGCTTGTAAGTACCCTATTATCTTGCTATATATAGTCACTACTAGTGTGCTCCAAACACCTTCAATTGGAGTGTTGTATTGGGGTTGTAAATATCCAATTTTCTTGCTATATAGAGTCACTACTAGAAGGCTCCAATCACCTTCAACTGGAGTGTTTTATAACCGTTGTAAATGCCCTATTATCTTGCCCTATAGAGACACTGCTAGAGTGCTCCAAACACCATCAATTGAAGTGTTTTATTAGGGTTGTAAATGCTTAATTATCTTGCTATCTAGAGTCACTACTAGAGTGCTCCGAACAACTTCAATTGGAGTGTTGTACTAGGGTTTTAAATGTTCTATTATCTTGCTATATAGAGTTAATACTAGAGTGCTCCAAATACCTTCAATTGGAGTTTTGTATGAGGGTTGTAAATGTCCTATTATCTTGCTATATAGAGACACTACTAGAGTGCTACAAATACCATCAATTGGAGTCTTTTATGAGGGTTGTAAATGCCCTATTATATTGCTATATAAGGACACTACTAGAGTGCTCCAAACACCTTCAATTAGATTGTTCTATTAGGGTTGTAGATGCCATATTATCTTGCTATATAAAGACACTACTAGAGAGCTCTGAACAACTTCAATAAGAGTGTTGTACTAGGGTTGTAAACGCCCTATTATCTTGCTATATAGAGTCACTACTAGAGTGCTCCAAACACCTTCAATTGAAGTATTGTATGAGGGTTGTAAATGCCTTATTATCTTGCTATATAGAGACACTACAAGGGTGCTCCAAACATCTTCAATTTGAGAGTTTAATTGGGGTTGTAAATGCTCTATTATCTTGCTATATAGAGTCACTACTAGAGTGCTCCGAACAACTTCAATTGGGGTGTTGTACTATAGTTGTAAATGCCCTATTATCTTGCAATATAGAGTCACTACTAGAGTGCTACAAATACATTCAATTGGAGTGTTGTACGAGGGTTGTAAATGCCATTTTATCTTGCTATAAAGAGACACTACTAGAGTGCTCCAAACACCTACAATTGGAGTATTGTAGTAGGGTTGTAAATGCCCTATTTTCATGCTATATAAAGACACCACTAGAGTGCTCCGAACACCTTCAATTGGAGTGTTGTATTAGAGTAAGTATCCAATTATCTTGCTATATAGAGTCACTACTAGAGGGCTCCAATGACCTTCATTTTGAGTGTTTTACTAGCATAGTAAATGCACATTATCTTGCTATATAGAGTCACTACTAGAGTACTATAAATACCTTCAATTGGAGTGTTGTATGAGGGTTGTAAATGCCCTATTATCTTGCTATATAGAGACACTACTAGAGTGCTCCAAACACCTACAATTGGAGTGTTTAATTAGGGTTGTAAACGCCCTCTTATCTTGCCATATACACACACTACTATAGTACTCCAAAAAACTTAAATTGGAGTATTTTATTAGGGTTGTAAATGCCCTATTATCATGCCATATAGAGACACTACTTGAGTGCTTCAACACCTTCAAGTAGATTGTTTGATTAGGGTTGTAAATGTCAAATTATCTTACTACATAGAGACACTACTAGAATGCTCCAAACATCTACAATTAGAGTTTTGTATTATGGTTGTAGATGCCCTGTTATCTTGCCATTTGGAGACACTACTCGAGTGCTCCACACACCTTCAAATTGAGTGTTGTACTAGGGTTGTAAATGCCATATTACCTTGTGATATAAAGTCACTGGAAGAGTGCTCCCAACACCTTCAATTGGAGTGTTGTGTTATGGTTGTAAATGCCCTATTATTTTGCTATATAGAGACACTACTAGAGTGCTCCCAACACCTTCAATTGGAGTGTTGTGTTAGGGTTGTAAATGCCCTACTATTTTGCTATGTAGAGACACTACTAGGGTGCTCCGAACAACATCAATTGAAGTGTTTAATTTGGGTTGTAAATGCCCTATTATCTTGACACACACACACACACACACTACTAGAGTGCCCCAAACACCTTCAATTGGACTGTTTTATTAGGGTTGTAAATGCCTTATTATCTTGCCATATAGAGACACTACTAGGGTGCTCGAAACACCTTTAATTGGAGTGTTGTTTGAGAGTAAACGCCCTATTATCTTGTCATATACACATACTACTAGAGTCCTCCAAATACCCTTCAATTGGAGTGTTGTATTAGAGTTGTAAATGCCCAATTATCTTGCTATATTGAGTCACTACTAGAGCGCTCCAAATACCTTCAATTGGAGTATTGTATGAGGGTTGTAAATGCCTTATTATCTTACTATATAGAGACACTACTAAGGTTCTCCGAAGACCTTTAATTGGAGTGTTTAATTAGGGTTGTAAATGCCCTATTATTTTGCCTTACACACACTACTTGAGTGCTCCAAAAACAATCAATTGGAGTGTTTAATTAGGGTTGTAAGCACCCTATTATCTGTCATATACACACACTACTAGAGTGCTCCAAACGCCTTCAATTGGAGTGTTTTATTAGGGTTGTAAATACCCTATTATCTTGCCATATAGAGTAGTCATTACTAGAGTGCTCTGAACAACTTCAATTGGAGTGTTGTACTAGTGTTGAAAATGCCCTATTATCTTGCTATATAAAGTCACTACTAGAGTGCTATAAATACCTTCAATTGGAGTGTTGTATGAGGGTTGTAAATGCCCTATTATCTTGCTATATAGAGACACTACTAGAGTGCTCCAATCACCTTCAATTGGAGTGTTTAATTAGTTTTGTAAATGGCCTAATATCTTGCCATATACAAAGACTACTAGAGTACTCCAAACACCATCAATGGGAGTCTTTTATTAGGGTTGTAAATGACCTATTATCTTGCCATATAGAGACACTACTATAATGCTCGAAATACCAACAATTGGAGTGTTGTATTAGGGTTGTAAATGCAATATTCCTTGCGATTTAGAGTCACTGCAAGAGTGCTCCGAACATCTTCAATTAGAGTGTTGTATTACGGTTGTAAATGCCCTGTTAGCTTATTATATAGCATCACTACTAGAGTGCTCCAATCAACTTCAATTGGAGTGTTGCATTAGGGTAGTAAATACCCAATTATCTTGCTATATAGAGTCACTACTATAGTGCTCCAATCACCTTCAATTTGAGTGTTTTATTAGGGTTGTAAATGCTCTATTATCTTGCTATATAGAGACACTACTAGAGTGCTCAAAACGGGAGAATGTACAAATTGCCCTGCTTTTTCAAACTAACAAACAAAATGCCCTCCTTCATAATTTATTAACAAAATACCCCTGTGGACCCCACCTCTCTCTTCTGTTCCCCTCCCTCTCATTTCCCCCCATTTACTCATATTCTTTTTGGCGCCTCTTCATCTTCCATCCTGTTGCCCTTTCTTTTCCTTTTTTTTTCAGTTTGATCGTCTCTTCCTCCATCCCATCGCCTCTTCTATTTTTCTTTCTAGTTCACCCCTCTTGCCTCTTCGTGTCAACCCTCTGCCAACTCTTCTCCATGCTCCCAGTGCTGTCTCTTCTTCGACTCTTGAATCTCTCTCCTCCCGTTGCCCATGTAAGTCGCTCTCTCACTGTCTCTATGCTTGAGAATTTTCAAAATCGAAGGTACATGTAACCCTAGAAATTTAGATCAAACAACTCTACTAGTTAGCATCTCTCTCCAATGCCATGGCACGAGAAAGGGTTCCATTTTTGTGAATTAGAAATGAAGCAATTTGAAGCAATTTGAGACTAAATTGTGAATGAGAAAGGTCATGATTTGAAAAAAAAATTTATCTTTGATAACCTTTTCTGTTTAATTTTGTAAATATGCTAAAAGTTGCTAAATTTTGTGCCATGCCATCTTTACATAGACTATCCATCGAAGAGTTGTCAGTCCCCTTGTCATATTTGATGCATGTCTCAATAATTTCCTTCATGAAAATAGATGCTTATTGATACCTCTCAGCCTTGCAGAGACCATATATTACAATTATTCCTAAATTGATAGTGCCATAAGTCACTGAATCGGGCAGCATATTTTATCCACCTTCAATTCTTCCTAAATTGATAATTCTTTGTCTACATTTCCATTTTAAAAATATGATTCCTTAATTTGCTATTGTATCACTGTCATATTTTGTTAGTATCCTCCCAGCTTGTCATCTATTCAAGAAAGATTTCAACTATATTCTTGAGCATCAGCCTGTTTCTGATATTTAATATATGGTACCTTCAACTATACTCTTGAGCATCAGCCTGTTAATTTTTATATATGCTTTGCAGATGACAAGCTTCTATCAGGCACTTGATCAGCACCAATTGAAATTCTGAACAATTTGTTAGAAATAACTCACCATATTATGTGAGAGAAGTCAGAGGTATTATTTTTGTCTCCTTTCTTGATTTTTAAATTATAGTGGTTAATTTTTTTAGCTTGCATTTTTTAAACTTTCAATTTTTTTTTATAATTGATTTTTAATTTATAGTTTGGATTAATTTATAGTTGATTTTTTTATACATATAGGATCATGGATGATTCGCTTAGCATTTACAAAAATTTGCTAGAAAATGACACTGCCTTAGATGATACTTTATCATTTGAATGGTCAAGTGAATATTCTGAAGAGGAAGAGTGTTATGATTCTGATGAGATAGATTTTGAACATGATGGTGGTGTGGAAAGCATACCTGCTACTGTTGAAGAGAACAAAAGTTTAGAGGTGGATGGTGAGTTTGTCAATGACCCAATGTCTTTCAATGTTGATAAATCTTGGTTGGCGACGTACAAAGTAGCAGACTTGCCTAATGAGAGTCAATTCGCTACACAAGGCCCAGCAAATGCGAATGGGGACTGGAAATGATTAATTTTTTCTGACAAGAAGGCTTTATCGAGGGCACTTGAAGAGTGGCACATCATTCACTATGTTCAAATGAAAGTGAAGAAGTCTGACACTTGCCGTTATACTTGTGTTTGTGTTCAAGATAATTGTCGTTGGAGGTTGCATGCACATAAACCAAAAGGAGCTGCGTATGTCTCGGTTAGTCAATACAATGGGTCTCATAATTGTGTTATTCCAATAGGTAACAGCATGCACCGAAATTGCACATCTGCTTTAATTTGTGAGAAGATACTCCCTTTAATGAGAGCATCATTGTCAATGAGTGTAACAGAAATTCAAGGCAAATTCAAAGATGATTGGAAAACAGATATCAGTTATGAATTAGCATGGAAGGCACATAGTAGGGCATTGAGAATTATATACGGTAGTTGGGAACAATCTTTTTCTGACTTGCCAAGATACTTATCTATGATGCAAGCTTCAAATCCAGGTACTATTTGGACCATAGATCCTCCTTGGACTGGAAGTGGTATACAACAATTTAAGCGAGTTTTTTGGGCCTTCGGCCCTTCAATAGAGGGTTGGAAAAATTGTCGACCGGTGGTAAGTGTTGATGGCACTCATTTGTATGGCAAATATGAGGGATATGCATTAATTGCAACAAGTATTGATGCTAATGGGGGGCTCTATCCGGTAGCTTTTGCTATATGTGATAAAGAAAATGGAGATAATTGGCAATGGTTTCTTCACTCCTTGAAAGAGTTCGTTACCTGTGAAAGGAAGATTTGCATCATATCTGATCGCTTTTCGGGTAATAAAGAGGTGGTGCGTAGAGTGTTTTCTCCTGATGATGGTCATGCTCATCGTTGGTGTTTACGGCACATAAAGGCTAACCTTAAGAAGGCGGGTTTTACTGATAAAATTGTATTGGATAAATTTTACAAAATTGGTTGTGCACATGAGATTGTAAAATTTAATAAACTGAAAGAACAATTTAAAACTGAGTGTGAGGATGCTTGGCAATGGATAGAGGATAAACTAAATGAAGACCGTGAATACTGCATTAGCATTTGATGGTGGAAGAAGGTATGGTGTTATGATCACCAACTGGTCAGAAAGCCTTAACTCGGTGTTTAGAGGTACTCGATCACTACCTGTCACAGCATTTGTTATTGCTACCTTTTATAGAGTAAACCAAGCTTTTGTCGAGCGTTGCAAAGAAGGAAGAAAAATGACAACCCAATTGTGCCTAAAGTTATGGACAAAATACGCCCTCGACAATCAGCATCTCGCGGATACCAGGTATGCCGGTTTGGTCCATGTCAATTTGAGGTTAATACTGGTTACTCAAAATACCCAGTGACAATAAATGGGAGGTCATCGGATTGTGCATGTCAGGCATTTCGACTTACCGGTCTTCCTTGTAGTCATATGTTAGCTTGTTGTGGTGAGCAATGGCATAGAACAGACTTCCATACACTTTGTGCTGATTGCTATTCCACTGAGAAGTATCAAAATGCGTACTCAATCCGATTTCATCCCGTACCAGACAAGAGATTTTGGCCAAGCATTGAAGGACCAACTATACTCCCTCCTGCGATTAGGAAGAAAAAGGGTCGTAAGAAGTCAACTCGCATACGCAATTCGATGGATGTGAGAGAAACAATTACTGCAACAAAGCGTAAATGTTCGCACTGTAGTGAGCTTGGTCATTATAAAAAAGGATGTCCGCAACTTCGCAAAACTAGAGGTAATGCGTATTTTGCATTTGCATTTGTATCAAATATTAATTATTCTTTCTAACAAAATTATATGATATGTAGGTACCACAACATGAGATCTGATCTACATTTGAAAGCAAAATCATGCTAAATTTGAAAATTTTGTAATAGGTTCAATTCACAAGGCTGATAGAATTTTGGTTGAAGTACTGTTAAATCTTTTTCTTGATTTTTGCTCTTAAGTTATATAACATGCTGTGCTGTAGTTTGTGTTTTCCTCATTTTTTGAAGCCACTGGCTATACTAGTAATCGTTGCTAAAAACTTTGGATTTGTGGTGCTATAGTGCATTATGCTAATGTATAACTCTTGACAACTTCTGTTATGGAATTTTTCAAAAAAAAAGAAAGATAGAACTTCATAACAGAAGCTGATAATGCTTTTAATTGATAGTGCTCAATATAATTTATGGAATTTGTAGTGCTTTAAATTTTTGCATTTTTTGTTGTTATTATGTTTTTAATTGATAATGCTCAATAATCACGGTCTATATTGAAGAGGAACGAATTTTGCACTTTTTATTATTATTATTATTATTATTATTATTATTATTATTATTATGTTTTATTTTTTGTTATTCCATTTTTCAATCTTTTTATCATTATATATATGCATCTTTTTATAACAATCTTTTTAATTATCCTTTTTACTACTATTTATGTTAAATTCAACTATATAAATTTCAATTTTCATTTATGATAAAAAGTAAAAGGAATAACAAAAAGAAGAAAAGAAAAAAAGATGCAATTAGTTATTGAAAAGTGCTTGCATTCCGATTTATAATTCGTACGGCCTGTTCAATTTTTTTTTCTTTTTTGTGTCTTTTATGATTTTGAGCCTTTGTTTGATCACTTCGGATGAAATTTTTAGGGAGCTATTTATGAAGTAATCGGAGTTTTTTTTTTCTAAACTGAAAATTTCAATTTATTTGTTTAATTAATTAATAATAAATTAAAGCAATATATTTAACGAGACAGAATTGAAATTATTCTTACAGAAAAGTATACGAATAATTTTACTATAATTTTTACATAATCCTCCATGTTAAATAAAAATGATGGGAGTAAATGGGGGTGAAGTGAGAGGGAGAGGAAAGGAAGGATAAAGTGGAGCCCACAAGGACATTTTGTTAATAATTTATGAAGAGGGGTATTTTGTTTGTTGATTTGAAAATGAAGGGTAATTTATACATTCTCCCGCTCAAAACACCTTCAATTGGAGTATTGTATTAGGGTTGTAAATGCCCTTTTAGCTTGCTATATGGAGTAAGTATTAGGGTGCACCAAACACCTTTAATTGGAGTATTTTATTAGTATTGTAAATGTCATATTATCCTGCTATATAGAGTTACTACTAGAGTGCTGCAAAGGCCTTCCATTGGAGTGTTGTATGTGGGTTGTAAATGCCCTATTATCGTACTATATAAAGACACTATTAGAGTGCTCCAAACACCTTTAATTAGAGTGTTCTATTAAGGTTGTAAATTCCCTATTATCTTGCTATATACAGTCACTACTAGAGTGCTCCGAACAACTTCAATTGGAGTATTGTACTAGGGTTGTAAATGCCCTATTATCTTGCTAAATAGAGTCACTACTAGAGTTCTACAAATACCTTCAATTGGTGTGTTATATTAGGGTGGTAAATGCCCTATTACCTTATCATATAGAGTCACTACTAGAGTGCTTCAATCAACTTCAATTGGAGTGTTGTATTAGGGTAGTAAATACCCAATTATCTTGCTATATAGAGTCACTACTAGAGTGCTCCAATCACCATCAATTTGAGTGTTTTATTAGGGTTGTAAATGCCCTATTATCATGCTATATAGAGACACTACTCGAGTGCTTGAAACACCTTCAATTTGAGTATTGTATTAGGGTTGTAAATGCCATTTTTATCTTGCTATATAGAGTTACTACTAGAGTGCTCCAAATGCCTTTCATTGGAGTGTTGTATGAGGGTTGTAAATGCCCTATTATCTTGCCATCTAGAGACACTACTCGATTGCGTCAAACACCTTCAATTGGTGCATTTGACTAGGATTGTAAATGACATATTTCCTTGCGATATAAAGTCACTCCAAGAGCGTTCCAAAGACCTTCAATTAGAGAGTTGTGTTAGGGTTGTAAATGCCCTATTATCTTGTTATGTAGAGTCACTCCTAGAGTGCTCCAATCACCTTCAATTAGAGTGTTGTATGAGGGTGGTAAATGCCTTATTATCTTTCCCACTGGAAACACTACTAGAGTGCTCCAAATACGTTCAATTAGAGTGTTCTATTAGGGTTGTAGAAGCCATATTATCTTGCTATATACCATCACTACTAGAGAGCTCCAAACAACTTCAATAAGAGTGTTGTACTAGGGTTGTCAATGCCCTATTATCTTGTTATATAGAGTCACTACTAGAGTGCTCCAAATACCTTCAATTGAAATATTGTATGATGGTTGTAAATGCCTTATTATCTTGCTATATAGTCACTACTAGAGTGCTCTGAACACCTTCAATTGGAGTGTTGTATTAGGGTTGTAAATGCAATATTTCTTGCTATATAGAGTCACTACAAGAGTACTCCAAATTTCTTCAATTGGAGTGTTGTATGAGGATTGTGAATAGTCACCACTATAGTCCACCAAATACCTTCAATTTCAATTGGAGTGTTTTATTAGGGTTGTTAATGCCCTATTATCTTTCCAAATACACTACTAATGTGCTCCAAACACCTTCAATTGGAGTGTTGTATTAGGGTTGTAAATGTTCTATTGTCTTGCTATATAGAATCACTACTACAGTGCTCCAAACATCTTCAATTGTAGAGTTGTATTAGGGTTGTAAATCCCCTATTATCTTGCCATCTAGAGACACTACTAGAGTGATCCAAACACTTCCAATTGGAGTATTGTATTAGAGTTGTAAATGCCCTTCTTTTTTGCTAAAGAAAGACACTATAGTGTAGCGAACACCTTCAATTAGAGTGTTTATTAGGGCTCTAAATGCATTATTATCTTGTCATATAGAGACACTACTAGAGTGCTCCAAATACATTCAATTGGAGTGTTGTATTAATGTTGTAAATGTCATATTATCTTGATATATAGAGTCACTACTAGAGTGCTCCGAACAACTTGAATTATAGTATTTTATTATGGTTGTAAATGTCCTATTACCTTGCAATATAGAGTCACTGCTAGAGTGCTCCGAACACCTTCAATTGGAATGTTGTATTAGAGTTGTAAATGCTCTATTATCTTTCCATTGACACTTCTAGAGTGCTCCAAATACCTTCAATTGGAGTGTTGTATTAGGATTGTAAATACCATGTTATCTTGCTATATAGAGTCACTACTCGAGTGTTCCAATCACCTTCAATTGGAGTGTTGTATTAGGGTTGTAAATACTCTATTATCTTGCTATATATAGTTACTACTAGAGTGCTTCAAATACCTTCATTTGGAGTGTTGTATGAGGGTGGTAAATGCCCTATTATCTTGCCAGCTGTTGACATTGTTAGAGTGCTCCAAACACTTTAAATTAGAGTGTTGTATTTGGGTTGTAGATGCCCTATTATGTTTCCATATAGAGACACTATTAGAGTGCTCCAAACACCTTCAATTTTAGTGTTTTATTAGAGTTGTAAATGGCCTATTATCTTGCCATATAGAGACACTACTAGAGTGCTTCAAACACCTTCAATTGGATTGGTTTATTAGGTTGTAAAGGCCGTATTATCTTGCCATCTGGAGACACTACTGGAGTGCTCCCATCTTTAATTTGAGATACTGTCTCACAATCTAAAACCTTGTTCCAGATACTATAAGTAATGTTAAACTCAAGAAACATATTGATTAATAAATCAACCAAGTATACAAACAAACTAGCAAATAACATTTGCTCTATGACATTAACTCCATCAGTAATTGGGACACGCTTATGTTGAGTGTAGGTTTAGGAGATAGAACAACATGTTAAATATTGTTTGGGTTTCTAAGTCTATAATAGAATAATCAATCATAAAATCATCTCCCCGATACTCAAATTTCAAAATAATTAAGGGGAGATGAACATCAATGGTATATACTAGGTTGACTTACTAGTGTATATCAAATCATATATATAATTAACTTATACAAAATTAAGAAATAAAACAAATTCAAAAAGTGCAGAAAATTCATCAACCGTTATAACAGTCCTGTATTTGTTACAACTGTGCACTTCAATAAACTCCGAAGTAAATTCACCACAGAAAATTAAATAACACTAACACTAATTGTTATAAAGGTTTCCAACCATTATAACGGTATCTCCTAGGCAGACAGCCACTATATGTGTGAAAAGAAGATTTTTTCATTCCAAAATTCAAAATATATTTGTTCCTAAATAACCGATATCCCTCCACATATTTCCTTAATGCTCATTCTCTCATAATTTAAAATACCAAATCTACTAAATCAAATATATTAAAAAAATGAATCAAATCTATATAATTTAATTCAAAATCACACAAAGATTCTAGGTTAGGCCTATATAAGATGAGTATTTCTTATTCAAATTCACACCACACAGCAAAAGAACAATCCTAGTCTAAACTTCAACAATGGCCCCAAATTCTCAATCCCTTTGAAAACTCAACCAATCCAAGGTAGAGTTGCTAGGATAAGAGGGCATGTGAGCTTTATCTGATACATGTTGAAGTCGAAAACTAAGAAGATGCATTGAGTGTCAGGACAAGAGTAGAATGATGGAGATGTTCTACTACATCATCTGCGCAACAACCATACACCCCCATGTATGGATGTTGAAGCTGATATGTATGATGATCTGAGATTTCAACTCCGGAAGTGCTCCACTTGTGAAGAGAAAGGGAGGAACAACAAACATGACAAGGGTGAAGGAAGCTCTAATGACAACAGTGAAGAACCAAAAGAATACAATTTTCATAGTTATCTAAAATTAAGCATTAGGAGAATAATTTATGTTTTGGTTTGTGATCAAGTTAATCTTAAGGATTTGTATCTTTATCTTGTCTTCCTTCATTAGATTTTGACTATCTAATATAATAGTATTGATCAACCTTGCCAAAATTGCGCTTGATCTATCTCAAAATCCTAAATAAATGAGAAGAATCATATCCTCATTTATTGTGTGAATTTGAGAAAATAATGCATAAACAAAATTATCACTAAGTATCAAATAGCTCAACAAAATAAACTTCAATTCAAACTAGGAATTCTATCCTTGGAAAAAACTAATTATAATAATATGACCATGTCTAGGGAGATAGAAAAATTAAAAACATCTCCAAAATCTGACCAGAAACAATATATTTACTTCTATCGTTGCAACGGTACATTAACCATTGTAACGGCTCTCTGTCGGTGACATGTGATCTTTCTGTTAAATGAATTGTTTTCATTAAATTGCAAAATTTCTCTTCACTGTCGTAACGGTCCATTAACTGTTGTAATGGTTCCCGGCGGCAAGAAGTATTTATCATTGATGTTTTACTGAAAGTTGCAATAATGTCTGAGAAGTATTTATCCATATAACACAAAGTATTTATCATTATGTCTGAGAAGTATTTATCATTGGGTGAGGGGTTGTTTATTTCATAGTCCCCAATTGTGCGGGGACGATACAAAAAAAGGAAATTTTGTGCGGGGATAACTGTCAAGTATTTATCATTGGATAAAGGGATTGTTTATTTAATGGTCTCCAGTTGTACAGGGATGATACAAAAAAAAAATTTGTGCAAGGTCAACTGATGGATTAATTTATTATTTCATACATAGAGATCATTGTATATGGATTAATACTTGCAAATTCAACATAAATACTTTGATGCTTAAAGTTAAACACTAACAGTTTACTAACAGCTTATTAATGATTAAGCAGTCCTCCCATGATTATTTTGGAAGTTTCTGCGGGGTTTTGTGTGTGTGTGTGTGTGTTGGCTAATATCAAATCAATTGTTCCTAAGGTCCCGTGCAACTAAGTTGTTTTTAATTTTTAAAGTCTAAAAAGTCAATCCAAACTATTAGATGTGATCTTTATATTAAAATGTGCTTGGAGACCAAATTTTACATTTTTCTGAATTTTTTTACTATTTATTAAGCCACTTTGAAAATTGTTGATCTAACGATGACTTAACAAAACAATAAAATCAGAAACCACTATTAGATTTTTTAAGTTTATTGTGTAAAAAATTTTATATTGCGAATGCGAAACAATTTTATAGTATTTATAATATTTTATTCTAAATTATATAGAAAATCGTGAAAATCGTTAATAAATACAGAAAAATTGAAAATAAATGAAGATTAATTGATTTCACCTCCGGTCCAAAGTTTAACATCGTTATTTTATTAAGTTTTAATTTTTAATATATTTTTTTTAAATTAAAGGGGGGGGGGGTTTAAAAACTTAAAACTGCTCTTAGTATCTGTAGGAAATTTTCTAATCGAATTTCTTATGTACAATTTTTAATATAAAAGTATTATTTTTGTCACTAAATCAAAAACTAATTATGTTGTTAGGTTACAATTTCTACTATGAAGCAATTAATAATATTTACTGTGACCACTTTCGTAATTCTTACGTGCTTGTCTCTTTTTGAAAGTTAGTGGGCGTATGTCACTGACAATTGTATTAAGTAAAAATGTTTATGAACACTGTCCTAGTTTTATCTCACATACCCGCACTGTTTTGCTGCTCCTATATCCATCCCGGTGCCAATTTTGTATTGTATGTTCACCACTTTCTTCAAGATCTTTCTTTATGTTACTTTTGCACCAAAGCACCCACGTTCTTACTCGCTTGTCAAAACCAAGAATATGAAAAAACAACGAAATATCACAACAAAACACGGTCCACCTAGTTAGCTCCTAGTCTATTAAATAATACAGGGGTTGAAAGTTACATGTAATGTTTAATTGTATGATAAACCGACATACGACGTAGCTCTCTAACCAATCCCCAGCAATTCTATTATCATCTACAGCTCAGCAGTGAGGTCGATACACTGCTTATTTCATTTATTTATTTTAATTAATACTTTGCTTGTTACTTTTTTGGTGACACTACTTTGCTTTCTCGCTCTGTTTCTGAGTTAAAACAGAGCACATGCAGAATTAGGAAATTGAGATTAGAGACTGAATAAGTTACTATAATTTTATTTTATTTTATAAGAAATACTTAAAAAAGTAGTTATAAGTAGTTATAAAAATTATAAATATAAAGGAAAAAATAATTAATATTCAATTTATAGAAGTGACTTAGGCATCTCTAATTAGACTTTAGATCCGCCTCCTAAAACAGAGGAGATAATATGAATTAACTCTAAATGAGTGCTTATTTTTTTAGAGAAAGGAATGAGGGTTTCTTTTAATATTTGACAAAAAAAAAGAAAAACGATTAGCATATCAATTCCATGTAAACAAAAATGTTGCACGACTTGTTTAGTGAACATATATTATTAGAAAATTTCACAATAAAGATGCATAATTAATGAACATACTCAACAACAAGAAAAGCAAAAGAAAACCCGAAACATCTTGGGTTCTAAACTTCTATTGTCATTATAAGATATTAACAAATACATTATTTCCAATAAACATGTAAGAATCATGAATATAAACACAATAATTTTTCAAAAAGAAAAAAAAACATTATAAGACTGCTTTATTATATTGACCATTAGGAGCTCCATGTCTATGACATTCTTATCCAACATTCAATACTACATCATATTCGTAAAATTTTATGAGTGAGGCTACGCTACTATTCATAGCGTATACTTGTCCGTATTATGGATCAATATCTTTATTTTTGAGGTTCAAACACTCAATTTAAATCATTCAATATTATCTTCATATAAAAATGTCCTTGTAAATCAAATTTTACATATTTTAGAATTTTTTTTTATTATTTTCTTAGATAGGTAGAATATCACTTGATCTAAAGATTCTAGACCATTCAAAAGTAGTGATTTTCCACCTATCTAAATAAAATGGTAAATAAATGTAAAATATAGTTTGCAGGTACAATTTCATATGAAAAACATTTTGAGCGGTTCCGATCAACTATTTGAACTTTGAAAACAAAAATATTGACTTTAGTATAAGTGAATTTGCTAAGCAAAAGTAAGATACTAAAGTTAATCCTTTTTGGGTCCCACCTCCAGATAGGTGAATTTGGAAATTATTGAGCTCGCATTTTCTGGCAAGTAATTATTGAATGCAATATATGATAATTATAATCTTCAACTAAATTACAATATAAATGTCTTTTAAACACATATTTAATCTAACATTTTGACACACTACAACAACAGTATCCCTCTGATTAGAGCAGACAGCAAACAGATCAGGAAACATAATTGGAAGAGCAAGAGCATCTAACCACTTTCCTGAGTAAAGAAATTCTGAAAATTACCTTGGCAAAAAATATTTAAAACTTGTTCAATAATCCAATGTTGCTATTAAGCCCAACTAAAAATTCTCAGTTGAGCAACTAAGCCTGTTCTCTTAACCAAAGATGAAGCAGAATGCCACGGTGCCACATGACACCGGACTAATATCACTGGTACATAAATTGATTTAGAATACAAATAGTACCTTTCATATGATATGAGTACATGTTTCAAAATTAAGTTAATTAACAATTCATCAGCTAATTTATAGCACTTATGACCTTATGTATTGCAGCTACCAGTGAAGTTTTCTACTATTAGGGTACGGGGAAATGCAATTCTTTATAACAAAAGATTTCCTCTATATAACAGAAATGACAGCACAACATATTAAAAATGACAGCACAACATGTTAAAAACGACAGCATAAATAATTCATTCACCCTTTGTAGATGACTTCAACGGGTGTCATCATATTGATTTATTACAACTCAGGACCTACATTTCTAAATCAACCTTCCAAATATACAGTATAATTCCACTCATGTGCAACTTTTCAAATACCATCAGAATCCAATGTAATAAGAAGATTATGAAATTATTAGTTCGCAGCAAGAATTAAATTACCATATCAGCGTAAATCCGGATATGGTTTTACACAAGATAGGTTAGACCATGGATAAATTGTTCAATTTCTAGTTTACCAGTAACTTTTCCTGTCTAATCTTGGTAATTCTATCACCCTGCCTTTTTTTCCTCTCATGTGTCCCGACTATGCACCAATTCCCAAATCGGTCAGATGCCAAGTCATAGAAATCTGATTCTCATCAAGATTTGTGCGAATAACTTTAAGATTCATGCAGATTAAGTGACACGGATCTTAATATGGATCGGATGAGGCCAGCATCAGACCAAATTTGGTTCAATGCCCATCAGATCGCCCCCACACGCCACCGTCTCTACAGTTATCTGGAAGGAAAATGCTAAGGCCCAATTGGCCCAGGTGTTATTAGTCCCTCTTCCTATAAAGAGCTATACAGTTTAGACACTGGACCTGAACCACAAAATCAGACGAAAGCATTTACACTTCATCATTTTGCTCTTTGACTGCATACTTGCACTGATAGTCTATCTGGTAGATTTAATGCCAGCATTTATTTTCCTGGCCAACTCCGGTGAACTAGGTATTAGGCCAATGAAAAGATTTGAAATATGACTTTTTGCTCCTAATTTGAAATATCACTGTATCTACTTGCAGAATTGCACTGATATAATAATTGCTGCCTTAACACATTAAAAGATACTACAATGAAATTACATCATAGACACAATTTAGATCATCAGAAAGGACTTTTCAAGGCTCAACTTTTCCATTGCTCTAAGAAAATGGGCCCTTTAGTTCTCTTTTATCTTATTTTATTTTTATAAAGGAAAGCGATTTATTTATCTTCAATTTGACAAATCTGTAACATAATTTACCTATAAAACTAGAGAGGGTTCAAGTCTCCATTTTTTGTGTCTTTATCATATTTTCATTTTTCAAACTTTAATATCTCAAAATTTAAAATTTAATAATCAAAATAAATCATTTACATGTGATTATATTATTTTTTTTCTGTGCTCATAAAAACTCTTAATGACAACTAAAATGAAATTAAAATATCATAAATTTTTATACGTGCATAGATAAAATGATGTAGATTATATTTGACAATTTTATTTTAATTTTTAAGTTTTAAATTTTAAATTCTTAAATTTTTAAAAAGTAGAGATAGGAATGGAGGCATTTGAACTCTCTCTCCTCGTGAAACTATAAAACTAAAACAAGGGAACAAACACAATATGCATGCGGAGAAGTTTACTTGTTCTTCAGTTTTTCAGTTTTTTGTTTGGAATAAGGTACATGTTGTAAAAAATTATGCTCAAACACAAAACCGAACTATAACAAGTACTCCTCAAAACGCAAATTACGTTTTCCTCGTAGATAAACAGATTAGAAGGAACTTGAGAAATTTCGAACAGGAGACAGATATATATAGAGCATTAAACCCAGAAAGATTACCATCTTCAAGATCAAAGAGCATGACTAGCAATCTAGGGATGAACAGATTTTTTTAGTGCATGACTGGCAGTCCTTTGACAGAACACAATCTTAAAGAGATTCAAAGTCGCAATTTCAAAAAGCAATCCAGGGGCAAGAAGCAGCAATGCCAATATTACTTAATACAGGGACAATATATTACCAAACATATAACATACAGGACATTTCATTAATTCCACATGTCTACTGTTCATAACTTTTCATGACAGAAACACATCACACAACCGCTCTCATCAACCCATCATAGCCAAATACCACAAACAAAAAACGAAACCAGCCCAACACTAACACAGTATTACTTCCAAACTGCACACATGAAACACCAGATACAACTGACACAGGCCTTTGCCAGACCTTCACTGGACCAGAAAGAGAGCAGTACAAAAGTGCACTAGACTCAGTTACCGCCACGGAGGCGAAGAACCAAGTGAAGGGTAGACTCCTTCTGAATGTTATAATCAGCCAGTGTGCGACCATCCTCCAGCTGCTTACCCGCAAAGATCAGTCTCTGCTGGTCCGGGGGGATACCCTCCTTGTCCTGGATCTTTGCCTTCACATTGTCAATCGTGTCAGATGACTCGACCTCCAATGTGATGGTCTTACCAGTGAGAGTCTTGACAAAAATTTGCATACCACCCCTGAGCCTGAGTACAAGGTGGAGAGTTGACTCCTTTTGAATGTTATAGTCTGCCAAGGTGCGGCCGTCCTCTAGCTGCTTGCCGGCGAAGATCAACCTCTGCTGGTCCGGTGGGATCCCCTCCTTGTCCTGAATCTTGGCCTTGACGTTGTCGATGGTGTCAGAGCTCTCCACCTCAAGGGTGATGGTCTTGCCAGTGAGGGTTTTCACAAAAATCTGCATGCCACCACGGAGACGGAGCACCAAGTGGAGAGTCGACTCCTTTTGGATGTTGTAATCAGCCAAGGTGCGACCGTCCTCTAGCTGCTTGCCAGCGAAGATCAACCTCTGTTGGTCCGGTGGGATCCCCTCCTTGTCCTGAATCTTGGCCTTGACATTGTCGATGGTGTCAGAGCTCTCCACCTCAAGGGTGATGGTCTTGCCAGTAAGTGTTTTCACGAAAATCTGCATGCCACCGCGAAGGCGGAGCACCAAGTGGAGAGTCGACTCCTTTTGGATGTTATAGTCAGCCAAGGTGCGACCATCCTCGAGCTGCTTTCCAGCAAAGATCAGCCTCTGCTGGTCCGGGGGGATGCCCTCCTTGTCCTGAATTTTGGCCTTGACATTGTCAATGGTGTCAGAGGATTCCACCTCGAGGGTGATAGTCTTACCAGTGAGTGTCTTGACGAAGATCTGCATGCCACCACGTAAACGGAGCACAAGGTGGAGAGTCGACTCCTTTTGGATGTTGTAGTCGGCCAAGGTGCGGCCATCCTCAAGCTGCTTGCCGGCGAAGATCAGCCTTTGCTGGTCTGGAGGGATCCCCTCCTTATCTTGGATCTTGGCTTTTACATTGTCAATAGTGTCAGAGGATTCCACCTCAAGGGTGATGGTCTTACCAGTGAGGGTCTTGACAAAGATCTGCATCTGTTGGGGGAAATAGATAAAGAGACATATTAGCATCACATCAGAAATCAGATACTATTAATCAGGCTGCAGCCTAACGGAAAACCTAGAAAGAACCACACTACTGATATAAATCGGGACACATTCTAGAAAATAAAACATATCAAACACATGTTATCTTTTATGACAGATCAATAATTTTCTAAGAAGTCACTAATACAGAACAAACATGATTTTTTATCAAAATAATGATCTAGAACTTCAGATTAAAGAAACCAAGAAGACTTCTTTGGTTATTATGCTCCACTAAACCATATGATACAAGCTAATCTCTTAGTTAAATCCATAAAGATATACCAAGTGCTAGACCCAATAGTAGATCTAGAACTTCAGATTAAAGAGACCAAGAAGACTTCTTTGGTTATTATGCTCCACTAAACCATATGATACAAGCTAATCTCTTAGTTAAATCCATAAAGATATACCAAGTGCTAGGCCCAATAGTAAAAATATTGCCAAGTTAGCAGTGACTAATGACCAAATTCATTACAGCCCAAAATTTATTTATTTCTTCTTCCAACCAGCTCTCCTCAAATACATCTCTTGAAACGAGACCCCAAACATTTTCTTAAAATCCCCTTATTCATGTTTCTCCAATTCAGTATCCTTCAAAAATAACTCGATTTATTTGTGCCATCTGGTAATTAACTCCCACAAACAAACACATAAAAGGTCGCTCAAATTCATTCACACAAGTTTGGGACTTAGGGTTACGGGCTTAAAGAGAAATCCGTCGCCAAAAAATCATTCACAATCGGATTTCCTCAAAAATCAGCCAACACCTATACCTAATTCGTAGACTACCTACCTAAGTTCCAAAGAAACTAGAGATTTGATTAAACAATAGAGAGGAAAAGAAAGGAAATACCTTGAGAGAGCGAAAAAAAGGAGCTTCGGAGAAATTTGAGAGAAGTATTACAAATATTTGATGGATTGGCTAGGGATCCAAGCTCCGTTTTATAGGCCCTCAGGGAGTTTGGTGACCGCCCTGTTGAAGTTACCGCCTCAATTAATTTTCTATTGTTGCTTTGTCAGTGATCGTTTCTAACACGTCTCTAGAGATATCTTTAGGTGGTGGGAAAGAACACGACGGTGACCAGATAAAGATAGGAACCAGAATGAAATATCTCTAGAAGATCCCGGAACAAAGATTACGGCATAGCACAAGGCATACATCTTATGTGGGCCCCATGTTTCCTGGAGAGATTTCAGTCATTAACTAAATTCCCGGTTCATTACATTTCTTCTTGCCATGAAAGTCCCGCCGAGTAAAATTATTCGATGAACCTGGAATAAAGAGTAATGTTGTGATCTCTCGGACCCGTTACGATTCGTAGTATCACAGTTTTGTTCATCCTGGTTTATCTAACAGTTTCAACTTACTATATATATAAAAAAGTAAAATGCTGTTGCTATCTTTGCCTTGTCAAGGAAAAGTAGTGGCGAATATTAGGTATTGCGACCTCTGTCCGTAGCGCGGGAATCAAATCACCTGCTACGCTGTGTATCGGGTCAATCTATTTATTAATTTCATATTTATTTTGAGCAAAGTTAGAATCTGATGTGTTAATCAAATTAAAAGTATATCGGATCGATTTTAAATATCGAATTTAAACCGTTCAAATTCATATATTTTATGAGTGATACATGTACATGCAAAATTATAAAAGTTTCGAGATTATTTGCTACAAGGTTAAGCGGTTAAAGAAATGAATATTTTGTAAGTTAATTTATAAGTTGTTTTATATATTTAATTTTTATTATTTTCTTTGATCACTTAATCTTGTAGCAAATGAACTCGAAATTTTCAAAATTTTATATGTGTATGTATCACTCATGAAGTACATGAATTTGAACGGTTTGGATTCGACATTTGAAGTCAATTTGATATACTTTTGGAATTATGTTCACCAAACTTTTTTAGTAAGCACATCATACCTTAACTTTGCTCATTTATTTTTATTTGAACGGTCATCTTTAAATATTAATTACATTTTTTTAAAAACTCAAATACTCTTTATTCTTTAATTATAACTGTTTATATCAGAGCAGACATAAAATAAATTCTATTCACAGGGTGGCAGAAAATTTGATTCCAAGTAGTAGTTGCGAAAATTAGATATTGTTGGGTTTCATCGCTCCATTTAAAATCAAAATAAAAAGATAAATTAAAATTTTATTAGGTTTTTAAAAAAATAAAAATATAATTAAGTGGATCTAAATAAATTTATCAAACTGAATTAAAACAAAATTGAACAAATCAAACTAAATTTTAATTTGTTTATTTGAACCGAAATAAGAAGATTAATCATAAAAATAAATATTTTTTTATTAATTATTTCATTTTTTTTAAGATGAATAGAAAAATTTGTTTGAACTGTCTAATTGGTTTTAAACCGAAATAAAAAGATTAATCATAAAAATAAATATTTTTTTATTAATTTATTTCATTTTTTTTTAAGATGAATAGAAAAATTTGTTTGAACTGTCTAATTGGTTTTAAACCGAACCAAGTTGTATGCATTATCTCTATAAATTTTTAATTTCTTTTAATATTTGATTCAGACAGGAGACAGGTTTAAAAATTTTAGTCGGTTCGGTTTAATTGATTTTAAATAAATAAAGGAAAAATCTCGCACCTCTCTGACGTTCTTTTCTTTGCCAAGCGGAAAAGGCCTCTCTCAGTTCTTCCTTTTCCAAGGTAAACTGACCAATTTTCAAAACCAAACTGAACAATTAATAGGTTTAAAAAATTGAACTGAAGCCTACTGAACCATTTAACCGGAAAAAAATAAACTGTTTAATTCAAACTCTCTCAGTTCGGTTTAAAACTGATTAAACCAGAACCGATCAACACCCGTAAGTATCAAAGCACCAAGCGTATGAGGTGATTGTACATTGTAAAATACTATAGTCTCATTTGATATTTTATTTATTAAATAATTAAAAATATGTTTATTATATAAAAACTTAAAATTAATTAAAAGGCAAAAATAAAAATTTAACTAAAATTAATAATTGTTTTAAATTAATCAGGTCACATTATATAGCAAACATATACTTTGCGTAAAAAATTTCCAGTATTTTATTGGACGAGTATTTGTGGGTCTTATTTTTACCAACATTGTATGTTGAATTAACGATAGTTTTCATGAAAATTGTTATGAAATAATGAGTGTTTGGATGCATCAGATTTTTTTAAACGATCTTTTGTCATAGAAGCAATGCTTGTTTCAATTTTTTGCCGAAATTTTTAAATATACAATACTTCCAAAAAAGATAAACCAAATAACCACGATTTTAAAAAATTCAAATTTTGACACGGCCGCATCTCGTAGGTGCGGCCACCTCTTTTTTCGTTCAAATTGAACTGCTGTACGAGAAGAACAAAAAAAAAAAAAGTGGCCGCATCCTCTAGATATGGGCCTGCAAAAAAGTGGCCGCATATAAAGGATGTGGACGTGTCAAAATTCAAAATTTTTAAGAAACGTGGTGTTTGGTTTTTCTTTTTTGAGGTTATTATATATTTAAAAATTTCATAATTTTTTGATATCAAAAGTACTGAAGAGGGTATTATTGTATTTTTTTTCACAATATTTTGTAATATCGGTTTAAATTGTTAATCTATGAATTATTAGAGTACATAAATAAGGCTAAAGGTAATCGAAGTAACTTTTAGGTTTTTTTCAAGAGGAGAGATTCAATTACACTCTTTTTTGGTGACACTAGATTACACTATATTTTTAAAGTTTAATCAGTCGATTCAAACCGTTCAACATGATAGATATGTTCAAATGTGCTTGCATATCAAAATTTACATTTTTTTTGAATTTTTTTACTATTTATTAAGATGGGTACAAAAATTCAATGGTTTGAATATAGCGATTTTGTTAAATACTTAATAAATAGTAAAAAAATTTCAAAAAATGTAAAATTTGATCTGCAAGCACATTTTAACATATCTATTACGTTGAACGGTTTGGATTGACTATTTGAACTTTGAAAACTTTGAAACCCGAGAGTGTAATTCGGTATCACCAAAAATGGTGTAATTGGATCCCTCTTCTTTTTTCAATTAGAAAAATATATCTTCAGTTTAGATTTACATGGGCCGTATGACAAATGTCCAGTGTAAAATGCGAGAAACCAATGGTGAGTTTAATAAGGATCACTCCCCTCACGACTTTGCAGCTTCTGTGAAGATTTAAAAAAAAAAAAGAGTTTAATAAGGATCACGCTTGATTGCTAAGTAAATTAAGTTGCTTGTTGCATCTAATTTTTTATAATTTGCACTTTATTTGATAATTTAAATTAATTCATTTTAAAAATAAGTTGTCGGAAATTAAATATATATTTGTGATAATGAGCTTTACAAACAAATACAAATGTGAAACAACTTAATTCATATGAAGATATAAAGTAAATTTATTCAACATTAAATCACATCTCGCTCCATTCTATTTTTTTCTATTTTATTTTTCATTTGTCAGCTTATACTTAAATTAAAATATTTATATCTCTTACTTCACAATCAGACATTCAAACATGCCCAAATAATTTGTACGCCAACATAGTTTAAAAAAATTGATGCTCCAACTAAAATTTTCTTTCCCCATAAAATTGATGCTTGGGGAAGAAAAAAAAAAAAGAATTTCCCTGCTGTTCGGGGAAACATATCTCCTCAGGTATTGTATCCTAAAAATATATAAAGAAAGGTTTGGATTTAATTCTAGTTAGGTAAAAAAAAAATCGATGACTATTATAGATATGTGAGGTCTGCTTTGAGATTCGTGCCAGGTTTAAGAACGGCATTTACTATTTAGTAATTCTACGCTCATGTAATAAGGTTTAAGAACGGCACTTAACTGTATCCACGATACTTTATTTTTTTTTTAAATGATAAGGTTCGATTTAAATTGCGGTTAGTAGGTCTTGTAGGCCTCTCAAATCATGAACAAAATATTTGTTGTTCTGATTTCAGACTGAGCTCTGTATACAATTCTTTATAGTTTGGGCTGTGTACAGCCCAAAACATTTAAAGAGTGGATTTTTCTTAGCACTTGATAAAAGTATCTGTATAGTAATAGAAGTTTCTGAATTAACAAGGAACTTTTATTAATCAATCATATAATAATTAATTTTCTGTCAGAACGTTGATATCTCTCCTGTCCCTTTTTTAGTTCACCTCCATCCTCTTTTGTGAGCTGAAAGAAATATGTAGCCAAGCACCAAAAATGAAAATCAAAAGAAAGAAAAGATGGCAAGAATTGCAAGGTCCCGAAGTAAAATATACAGTAAATTGCAAGGTGTCAGTATAAAAAAAATCACGTGGGATACAATCATGCAGCACTGCAGCAGCCATGAACAATCAAGCAAGCGAAGGAATTAACGGAGATAGACACTTAAAGGAGCTCTTTACTTTGTTACTGTTGTGGATAATTATTTCAGAAAGTTGCGGGCCTATATCTTGAAAACAAAGGATTAGGTTTTTGGAGTGTTCAAGCACTTCGTTGCTGAAGTTCAAAGAGAAACAGGTTGGAAACTGAAATGTATTTAATCTAACAATGGTGATGAATACCGCGGGCCATTTGAGACCTATTGCAAATGTAATGGCATTAAGCTTAAAAGGACAGCTCCAAAAAATCTGCAACATAATGGAGTAGCTGAAATGATGAATTATACATTTTGTGAGAGAATTCGGCGCATGCTCTCTCATTCGAAGCTTTCAAAAGCATTTTGGGGCGAGGCATTAAACACAGTTGTCCACTTGATCAATTTGTCACCTTCACATGCGTTGAATGGTGATATTCCAGAACGAGTTTGGACTGGTAAAGATGTGTCTTATGGACACTTGCGGGTATTTGGTTGTAGAGCATTTGTGCACATTCCTAGAGATGAAAGGACTAAGCTTGATAGCAAGTCAAAGGAGTGTATTTTCTTGGGTTACAAAAATAATGAGTTCGGGTATAGATTGTGGGATTCGATTGAGAAAAAGTTAGTTAGAAGTCAAGATGTAGTTTTCTTTGAACAATAAACTATTGAGAATTTGAGTAACCTTAACAAAGAAAAGCCTGCTTCTAGTGCCTATGTTGACATTACCCCAATCTCAAGTAACCAAGAAGTTGAGACCAACCAAAACCCTGAAAATTAAAAGCCAAGGCGAGCAATTCGAAAATGCTCTTGAGGATGATATCTCATATCCAAATCAAGCCCCACCTCAACAAGAGTTGAGAAGATCAAACCGTGAACGAATACCAAGTTCAAGATACTCTTCAAATGGGTATGTCTTGCTTACAGATAATGATGAACCCGAAGATTATGAAGAAGTCTTGTGTCATTAGCACAAAAGTGAGTGGATTAAGACCAGGGGCGGAGCCAGACTTTCCGACTATGGGGGTCAATCGTGAATGGGGGTCAATCATATAAAAATTTTATGCTGAAAATGGGGGTCAATTTACCGTAATCGGAGCAATTTACTCTAAATTATATAAAAAACTGTGTATAAATACAAAATTTTTGAAAAAAAAATGGGGGTCAATTGACCCCCATTAACCCTTACTCTATCCGCCTCTGATTAAGGCTATGCAAGATGAGATGAAATCCTTGTATGAGAACTCCACTTTTGATTTGGTTAAGTTACCAAAAGGTAAAAAGGTGCTTAAAAATAAGTGGGTGTTTCGGGTTAAATCTGAAGGAGCGAGTTCAAAGTCGAGATACAAGGCACGACTAGTTGTGAAAGATTTTGATCAAAAAGAAAGGGATTGACTTTGAAGAGATATTATCACATGTGGTCAAGATGTCCTCTATCCGAGTTGTACTCGGATTGGCTGCTAGTTTGAATTTAAAGAACGAATAGCTTGATGTGAAAACTGCATTTCTCTATGGTGATTTGGAGGAGGAGCTCTACATGGAGCAACCTGAGGGGTTTCTTGATAAAGGTAAAGAGGACATGGTATGCAAATTGAGAAGGAGCCTTCATGGCTTAAAACAAGTGTCACAAAACTGGTATAAAATATTTGAATCTTTTATGTGTGACAACATTTTCAGCAAGACCACTTCTGACAATTGCGTCTTCATGAAAAGATACTATAGTGATAATTTCATCATTCTTTTACTTTATATTGATGATATGTTAGTTGTAGAGAATGATGCAAATGAAATTGAAGCTTTGAAAAAGAAGCTTGGAAATGAATTTGCAATGAAGGATTTAGGTTCTGCAAAGCAAATTCTTGGGATAAAGATTACTAGAGATCGCAAAAGATGCAAGCTTTGGTTGACATCACAGGAAAGGTATTTGGAGAAGGTGCTTGAGCAGTTTAATATTAGCAAGTGCAAGTTGGGTTTTACTTCACTTGGAAATCATCTCAAGTTGACACTTGGTGATTGTCTGAAGGATGAGAAGGAGAAAGAAGAAATGAAGAAGGTGCCGTATGCATCTATGGTCGGCTCCTTGATGTATGCAATGGTGTGTACAGGGCACGATATTGCTCATGCCGTTGGTGTTGTAAGTCGTTTTCTTTCTAATCCTGGTAAAGTTCATTGGAATGCTATGAAATGAATTCTTAGGTACATTATAAAGGATGTGTGTTTTGAAAGTTATTTTTTAAGAATAATTTATGTGTTGTTCATGATTTTATTACGAATATTATTATTATTCTTGTTCCTTAAGATTTATATGTTATATTTTTGGAAGTATTCAAGAAGATGCTCTTGGTCTTGAATCATAGAACTCCTAAGATGACAAACATTTAATCACTAAATAAGTTCACAATCATGATAATTAAAGAGGAACATTAATTACCGAGGAAGATTGTCATGTAGATTAAAGTATATTGAAGTTCTATAAATGTTGATAAAGGATTATCATTTAATTACATAAATATATAAAATGTGTATTTTATATATTGAACATGACCTAAATGAATGGAACATTATATGAATTGTGTTTTGTGTCAAAGAAATAAATAAATTTATTTATTTTTATTTAGTACATATTAGGTGCTTAATGAAACTATTAAGAAGTTTCTTGTTTGCTATTGTCATATAAATAACGTCCTTTATGTATTGAGCCAAGTGGTAATTGGAAAATTTTTAAATTCTCACCACATAGGCATAGACATGAAATCCTTACACATTCGCGGTACCACTGGTTATTGTCTCTGTTACGGGGCTAAGGAACCAATTTTGGAAGCATACAGTGATGCTAATTGGGCCGAAGATGTTAATTCGAGGAAGTCAACATCCGGTTATTTGGTTAATTTCGCAAATGGTGCTATCTCATGGCAATCAAGACTAGTGTGTTGCACTTTCCACTGCTGAAGCTGAATACATCGCAATCACATAAGCATGCAAAAGAACTATTGTGGATGAATAAGTTATTTCATGAGTTGGACATTCAGTAAAAAAGGTACGTGTTATTTTGTGATAGTCAAAGTGTTATTTATTTAAGCAAGAATTCTATTTTTCATTCCAGGTCTAAGTATATTGAGATACATTAGCATTGGATACGTAATGTGCTTGAGAAGAAAGAATTGTTATTGGAGAAGGTCCATATGAGTGATGATGGATCTAACATGTTTACAAACTCCTTATCGCCTTTGAAACTTGAAGCTTGTCGTGACAAGACAGATCTGGTTAAGAGTTCTACTTAAAGAGTAGGTTGGAGTATGACACAGTGTTTGTGAGATCAAGGAAAAGAATTGTCTTTAAGGAGATTGTTGGTTTGAAGACAATTAACGGGTCCAGTCCATTTTCAAGGAAAAAAATTGTCTTTAATTTAGTGAATTTGTATGGATTTGTACTGTGTGCTTCCGTAATTTTTTTCTGAAAGAATTTTCACATAAAGTCTTGTGTCATCTCTAATTTGTTATGCTTACTTGTTTGTTGTTTTGGTTTCTTGTGTGATTCTCCATTTATTTCCTTACATCTTTATTGAAGTATTTAGTGCTCAACAATTAGTATCAGAGCATTGAGTGCTCTCAACAGAAGATATGAAACAATTGATCAAGAATTGAAGATTTGTAACGTCTCCTGGTCTGTTCAATGCTGTTGATACTTGATCCTTTAATTTATTCTTGTCACATAAAAGCAAAGATACAGGTGATTGTGGGCACAAACTATATACAGAATTTTGAGGAGAAACAAACAAGTCCGTGACATGACAACTTTAAAAAAAAATGCTGTTTTTTTTCCTTTATTTTTGAGTAAAGGTGAGATGTTAAGTTTCAACTATTTAATATCCTTATTATTATAACAAATAATTTTTTTCATTCTGATTTTGAATTAATAATCTTTCATAGAGATACCATGTGTTTTTGTCACTAAATCAAAGACTGATTCTTTGATAGTGCTTTTTTTAGCTGTAAATGGTTTAAAGAAAAAATGCAGCTTTTGAGTATGTAGCTGTGTATTGTAAGGTAGCGTTAGACTTTTAAATTTTGTAAATTTGGTGTTATGGATTTATTTTTTCTACGCTGCAACAAAAGAAAAATCGGAGAAGCTGTTAGAAATCTGCAAGACCTACCAAACAGGGGAGCGAGGGAGTCGGGGAGTCGCATAGGTAGAATCCGTATTCCGTACACATACAGCTAATGCTGGGTCCCGGGGACCACCTGTCTGGAAAGATACCTACGGAGCATGGAAGCTCACCAAAGAAGTGAAGAATACAACTAACACCTTGTTTGGATGGAAAGTAGAGGGAGGGAGGGAATAGAAAAGGAACAAAAAATTTTCGTTGAATTGTGTTTAGTTGATAAAATTATATCGAAAGTGAAAGGTACAAAACGTGAAAGATTTAATATTGTGTCATTATAATTTATAAAATCAGTTTTTTTCCCAAATTGAAGTGTAACAGATGGAAAGAAATTTTATTACAAATATTTTTAGAAAGAATGATACAAATGTCCAATCCTATATCTTACATATATAATTCTCATACAAGATTTTTTTTCTCAAATTTATAACAGTCACCGAATTTCTCATTAATTTCTTAAATTTTAATGAACCAAACAAGAAATAAAGTGAAAAGAAAAGTTAAATTTACTTTCTCTCATTAATTATCCAAATACAAAAAAATTAAATATGTTAATCTTCTTTTCTATTTCATTCCATTTCCTCTATTCTTTACCTTTCATTACTTCCTCTACTCTCCATCCCAACAGGGTGTAAGTGTAATAAAGGAGCAGATACCGATATCTCTGTCAAAATAAAACTAGACAATAATTGACGTTAAAGCTTAAAAGAAAGACAAATTATAAATATCAGGAGCCAATGAGATTACAAAGAACGGCTAGTTTGGGAGAGAAAAGGTGCAATGCCCAAATAAATTAACGGAGTTATTGGACTTCAAAAAATATATATTATTATCAACAAAATAATTTGTCTTTATTGTATTTTTAAATTGAAATTTTAAATTGAAATTCAAATGATATTACAATGTAAAAAGTGTTAAAATACATTAAATGACTGCAAGGAACCGTAATAGATATAACGGTTTTCTTGTAGGGGTGCAAACAGAGCGGATATTACCCGTCTGTATTTGGGTCTGTATTCAAAAATTAGATACGGATATCTGATATCTGAATATTCATGCCGATATGGATATGGATACAAATATGGATACGATTTTAAATTTTAATTATTCGTATTCAAATAGTAAATAATATTATATAGTTAAATTATATTATGAAAAAAAAATATATATCTATAGATATCGGATTCGTATCCGTTTAATATTCGTTATTCGTATCCTTCTTATATTCAAAAAATAAAAGCGAATACGGATACAATTTTACCACTATTTGATCGGTATCTTATCCGTTTGCATCCCTGGTTCTTTGGGAAGGAAAAGAAGTTTGTGACCAAGTATATAGCGGTGTGAAATTCAAAGGAACCGTATCAGTTTTGTATTTTCTTAGGAAATGCTCACAGTAATTGCACAAATCAAAAATATTTAACCATCTTTTTGGTTCTTTCAAAAAAAAAATTATTTTTCTAAAAATATTATATCCGGAAAAGGAGCCGAGTAAACCAGAAAAAAACGAACGATCCAGATTGAACAGGTAAGAAATGAAAGGCTCAGATCAGGCATAGCAACGTTCAAAATTAATAATATCTTTAAATGGTTTTTCCTAATAAAGAGGAAACTACACCGAGTAAAATCCATGAGTTGGAAGGATCAGCACTAACATTTTGCAACGTGACACCCACTAACAGTAAACCCCACATAATAAATAAAGAAGAAAAATAATGTAAAAATAAAATCACACTTCCTAAGGCTATTTTTCACATGTACCCTCAAAGATCTTCAAATATTGCATACGTTCTGCAAACCGGAAATTCACACAAGTCCTCTACAAATATTAACTTTATCACTTCAAAACCAAATGTCATCCTAAATCTTGACAAATTTATTTTTATTCTCCAACCTTTTGTCATATTTAATTAATTTTTGAGAAAATAAAAGAGGAACTAAGAATTGGTTTTTCCCAACTAATATTATTTGTGGGCTGTGGGATATAAGATATTTCTCAAATTTCCAGGGTAAATTTTGCATATAGGTTAAGCCCGGGCATATGAGAATATTTTCCTTAATAACACAAAAACAAATTGACAGCCTCTCAGACAGTGCCATCTACAATGGATGATTATGATTAATTAATTTAATTATAATAAATAACCTGATACGTTTGCATCAAGACAATAGAGGGTTTTATTTTTATACTGCTAAAAAATCAAACCAGGATTTAACCCCTGCCAATCCGCAAATGAGGGAAACCATGTATGGTATTAGACAACTAATGCCACCTATTACATATATTATATAATAAAAAAATTCGATTTTATATTTGTTAAATTGGGCCAATTGGAAACAAAACAATAAAATATTTTATGAATTAAATTCTTCTCATTCTTTTTAAAGAAACATTTCTTCGAGAAAAAATTAGAGATCAAGTCATTCAACTATTTAATATCTTTGTAATACAATAAAGAGTGGAGTTAAAATGCACCCTCATTTTTGTGCTCCAAACGTGCACTCTCTCCTTGTTTCTTCATTTTTAAAGTTCAAATAGTTGATTTGAATCTACCAATGTGTTCTGCATATTAAAATGTGCTTGGAGACCAAATTTTACATTTTTTGAAATTTTTTACTATTTTTTCAGAATTTTTTATTAAACTAAACAATAATAAAAAATTCAGCACAGTGATGATTTTCAAAAATTCTGAAAAAATAGTAAAAAATTTCCAAAAAATGTAAAATTTGGTCTCCAAGCACATTTTAATATGTAGAACACGTTGGTAGATTCAAATCAACTATTTAAATTTTAAAAATGAAGAAACGAGATAATGATGCACGTTTGGAGCACAAAAAAGAGGGTGCATTTCAACTCCACTCTACAATAAATGATTTATTCCATCTGGGTTTTAAACCCACGATCTATCATATAGAGCCTATGTATCTTTGCCACTAGACCAAATGCTAGATCTTCTTTTTAAAGAAACATTGTATATTATAAAAAAAAATATATATTTTATGTATATCTGCAATTTTATTGGTATAATAGTCGGTATTTTTTTTTTCTGGGTGTTAAATTCAAGTAGGCAAACAATTTTTTTTTTGCCAAGTTTATCGAAATTTTAAATTTAAAAAGAAAAGATTATAACATTTTAAAATTTGCAAGATGATAATAGTATCCGCACTGTACCTGCAGGGGGACCATCAAAAATTAAATGTGGAAAAATAATTTTTTGTGGAGATTGCAAAAATTCCATAATTCAATTTTTTTTTCTAAAGTATTAATATTTATGCATAAAAGTATTCATACCTATGTACAGAAGTATTTATAGTTATGAGGTGAACAATTATTTATTGTTCGGGTACTGTAGTGCAAACAATTCATACCCGCAACACTGTACCCACACTGTCCCACGGGTGGACCACTGAAAATTAAATGCAAAAAGATAACTTCATACAGGAATTGCAAAATCTGTACAATTTTAATTTTTTTTTCCATACTATTAATACCTATGCAATTTTTTCTTTCAAATGAGACCCATGATAACGTACTTTCAGACTTGTCATCGTGCAAGTATTTATACCTCACCAAACAAGTATTTATACCTATACTTACAAATATTTTTTACATATGACACTGAAAGTATTAATATCTAATAATTGAAAATATTTATACGTATGAGGTCAACTATTTTTGTTAGAAAAAGGCTGACACATGGATGATTAGGGAACTCGAAAAGGGATAATCATAATAAGTCACGCATCAAAGTATTAATATTTTTGTTAAGTGTTAATATCTTTTTTTTTTTTATAGTTGTCGGCATAATACCGAGAACATATATATTGATAGAAAAGAGTATTTACAAATCTAATTTAACAATACAAATCCATCTCCTCATAGCATTTGATGTAAACTTTATTAAATATTAAGGTCTGTTAAGCGGGACTATACCCTCAAAGTAATATTTATTCAAATATTAAGATATGTTAAGTATTAATATCTTATCTTCTAAGTATTTATAACTACGAAAGTATATATACATATCAGAGTATTTTTTTTACATGTGACACTGAAAGTATTAATATGTAAGCACTGAAAGTATTTATATCTATGCATTGAAGTATTTATTCCTATAAAGTCAATTATTTTTGTTAGAGAAATGTTAACCTAAGAACAAGTGTGGTGATTGTAAAAGGGAAACTATATAATTAGTATGGACCATAGAGATATAATGCTGCTGAAATCTTAGAATAATAATTAGTTGAGATTATAAAATTAGTGAGGACCGTAATATATTATTTCTGTAAGTGCAAGTACTGTAATGCAGTTAGCACAGGTACTAAAATAATTATTCTTAAAATTTTGATGTGATAATATTTTTATCTAAAAGAAGGCAGTGCTATTACAGCTTGGCGAAATGGAAATATGTGTCTTATAAATTATAATCAATTTGAAAGCAACAAGCCAACAATATCCTAGCTGGTACAGCTCAATTAAACAGGACAAAAATAATATATCTTTGGCATCTGAAACCTTCAAAAACGAATAAACATTAATAATTTTTGCTTAACTAAACCATATTCCACCAGTGATAAAATATAGAAGAAAATAGTACATCAAAATAATTTTTTTGGCTATAATTTTGTCTTAGGTTCTAGACGCGCCCACTCACACACACGCACACACAATAGGAAAACAGATAACAAGGAGAGATTATTTGATGGCTTGATGCCATCTTTCAATGAGTAATTCCCTTGGTAAAAAATATGCATGGGCATATAACACAGTAAAAAATATATATATACGTATTCAAATGATTAATACATGGTCAGTGATGTAAATACAGAAGTCCATATACATTTGCGGGCGTCGGCAGTCCCATATCCGGTCCGATTTTATCTACATCGAGATTTGTGTGCACTTAATTTGTATAAATTTTGGCATAAATCAATCAGCTTTAACCTGACATCTAGTAATGTAAACATTTATGTCGTTGACGGATACGTCGCAGCACAGTTTGTGTGCTGGTGATTATTCTTTGAAAAATTAACACGTCACGGTACACAAATAAATTTGTCACAATACACAACCACAAATCACACATGATCATAACCAGAAGTGAATGTAGGTTCAATGAATGAGGATCAATTGACTCTATTTATCAAAAAAAAAATATATTATATATGACTTTTCATATAATTTATAGTAAAATGTCACAAATACATAAAATTGATCTCATTTTTAGTATGAAAATTATATATGATTGACCTTCATTCACGTTTGACTTCGTTCTTGATCATAACCGTTAAAAAACTAACTTAAAATATAAAAATTTAATTAAATATAATTAAATATGACAAATGTAATTAGACATATTTTTGAACATATATAATACATACAGTCACAGTTTAATTAATATAACTGACACGATCGACACACCCTATAAAAATCTGAATTGATACGAGACGACTTGACACGGGACGACAAGACACAGATTTGCATCCCAACTCGGGACATCAAACCGCGTCGATTCCACAGTTCAATAATAATTTGGCATTGAAAGAACAATATTTTTGGTTAAATAAGGAAAGGTTCACAACCTTGCTACCACGCACATAGATCTCAAAAGATATATTACAATTCACAACTAAACATTACATCTCTCAAAGAGTTCTTGCTACATACCGTAGTTTTATTTTGTAAATTACAACAACTACTGATTATTTTTCGTTGTGGTCCACAAAATTTCAAAAAAAAAAAATTATTTAACCCTTGAATAATGAAACTTGTGTGTTGGGTCATTTTATCCCTACTGCTTGGTATGTTTCAGTAAAAAATAATAATAATAATAATACAACACAAATACTCAGTGTGGTTGTGGGTGAATTGAATATATCCCAAAAATAAAATAATTTTGCACTGACAAAGACTAGAATTGTCCAGAACCGTAGATTATTATACTAGTGAATCCAAAGTATAAATTTAAAATGGCAAATGAGTGATGTGGTATGGCTCATTTGGAATATTTACTCAATTTCAATTTTAATTTTAATTTAAGTCCCTTATAGTTAAATTAAAATCAATTCGGTGTCTATTTAAAATATAGAGAGAGAGAGTTGGATTACGGTGCTTTATGAAACGAGTGTTTTACTTCACACTCATATTTTACAACTTTAAAGTTCAAAACATCAATTTGAACCGTTCAAGTTGATCTCCATATTAAATTTGTATTTGAAAACAAAATTTTATAATTTTTAGAAATTTTATTATTTTTTTCGAATTTTTTAAAATCACTGTTCTTCATAAAATTGTGGACCATAAAAACTCCGTGATTTTCAAAAATTCAAAAAACTAGTAATAAATTTTCAAAAAATATAAAACTTTGTCTCCAAGCACAATTTAATATGGAGATCAACTTAGATTGTTCGGATCGATGTTTTGAACTTTGCAATCGCAAAATATAAATATGAAATAAAACACTCGCTTTACTTCATGAAGCACCTTACTCCAAATTCTCTCTCTCTATATATATGGCTGGGGAATTGCTTTAAACTTCGTGTCAGATAAAAATGGACGACTCAGATTTCATTCTACACTGTCAGGTATTGTACTGGATCTGATTATATAATTAAGAGATTTTATTGGACACAATGACGGGTGAGCTAAAGCATATCAATAATCTAAAGACTAAAAAAATAAAATTAATACAGCCGCTCTAAAAAACTAACCACCTTTATTTATACCTCCTCCATCCAAAACAAACCCTTTTCATCACCTCCTTCAAAATTGCTCTGTCTCTCTCGTTGGTCCAAGTACATAGTCTGGCAAAAAGCTCTTTGTCCTTTATGTGCAATGCATTGCACTTGAAGCAAAAATAGAAGAATTTGTGATACAAGCGGTCTCTATTGAACTTCTATAGTGCAGCCAAGGGGCACTATTAAACTCATCTTTATAAGAGGTATTACTAGCTAGCATCTTCATCCTTGTGCAATAATCTCTTCTTGTAGCTTTGTAACTTGTATTCTGTATATAATTTATATTGACATCAAATACTCCTCTGTTGGTACAAAAATTATATATATATACTGTTCTTGTCCTGTATCATTTGATCAGTAGATAAGCTGTCCAAAATATTTAGTCATTCGCCTTTTCAACTATGGACATATACATGTCAGAATTCACCTAAAAGTCAAATTGTAATTCTTCAAAATGAAGCATACACCAAATTTTTCTTTACATTTCTCTGCAAGAAAAAAAGAATAGGAAAGAAAGAAAGAAACAAAAAGGCAAGTAGGTGAGATATCTATGTCTCCTTTCTCTCCTAAAACTAAAGTAGTTTAATTCACACAAATTTTCTCTGCTCATATATAGGAGTTCTTGCTGTTTTGAGGAGCTCTTATCGACATGTCAATCAAGATGAAAGGGCTAGTGAAGAGCATCAAGCTTCTCTCTCAAATATTTGGTAATATTACATTCTTTTTTTTTCACTCCTTAGCTCATAATTATGTTATTGTGTTTATTTATTATCACAATTTAGAATAAGTGCAAAATAAAGCCTGCTAAGTTCTAAATAAGAATCAAGTGATAAATTTAAGACTTCATTTATGGCTTATGACTAACTGGTAATAAATTTATTGATGATTGCAATAATCATCGATTGATTATGCACAGAAGTGCAAATAAATTAATATATATTAGAAATTGTAGAACAAAGGAAAGAAGGTAAATTCAAATTCAGTAGAATTTTTTTGCCAGCATTAAAGCCTTTACATCCATTTCATTTATAATCTAACATTTTTTTTTTACATATGACGTAGTTTATAAGGAACATGAGATGGAGATCGGGTTTCCAACGGATGTGCAACACGTGGCACACATCGGTTGGGATGGCCAGAATACAAATAGCCCCAGCTGGGTAAGTTATCTCATTAGCTAATTGGTTAATTAATAGTTCAAACTTGTGATTTAAAATAAAAATGAATAAGAATACATAGACGTGAACAGAAGCCAAAATTAATTATATTAGACCTCAGATTTCTGAAATGTGCTTTTATGTGTTGTAGATGAATGAATTGAAGACATCATCAGATTTCTCAACAGGCAGCTTTGCTGATTCTAGAGATACAGCCTCATGGGCATCACAAGGCAAGTATACTGGTGCATAAATACATAGCTGATAATTTGCAGCTCAACTAAAAAAAATAATCTTGATTTCAAATGCATCAATATTTTAGACTTTAAGAGGTTTATCTGTAAAATTTCCACTACCAATCCATTAATTATGAAATATCATACCTTGCCCCTAACATCCGACCAGGAAAATCTAACATCAATTAATGTATTTCTACATATAGAGCTTGAGGTTTTATTAAATAATCTAGCTCTAGCATCAATATAATTTAAAAACAGCTATTAGAAGTCTGTACTTAGTGGCCAATTTGCACAATATTAAACAGCCTGCAGCATTAAAAAAAATTACACGAAACGAGATCTCAAAAAATATATTTTATTACAAGGATGTAGAATTGACCAGGTATAGTTAATTAATATGATATAGAGCTAACGAGTTATCCACAAACTTCTTAGCTGGGATTTGTATATTAATTTCTAGAACTATTGGCATTATTATATCAAAAAATAAATGTTGGCATGACAAGGTCCATATAATTGAAATTATAAAAATTACAGCCTTGGTGAGAGATTATTATTAAATTATGATTTAAAGAAAGAAGATTCTTGGTAGGTTCAGTAATTAGTTAGGATACACCAAGTACATTGTTATAATCAAATACAAATTAGCTAGATATATATCCATGAACTTAAAAAGGAATAGGAACTAGGAAGTGTTTTATTTCTTTTATAACAGGGTACATGTGTTTTGTATTACAAATCTTTTGTGGCAAGTCATGACTTTGATTTTATAATTACACTCATAAAACAAGTTTATATTTTATCTTTAATTACAGATTTTGATCAGCCAAAAGACATTCCATCTTTTGGGATGTTTTCTGATGCAACATGCCCACCTGATATACCAAAGGCCCCAAAGAAAATAAAGAAGAAGAAGACAAGACCACCGACATCTCCCGCTTCAACAACGTCTGCAAGATCATCTCGATCGTCAAAATCACGAACCTCTTTCGCAACCGCATTCGAAGATTTTGATCAAGAACGGAAAGATTACCGGCTCACTTAGACATTGGAAAATTCTTAAATTTCTCTTTCTAGCATCCAAAATTTCTTCAATCAAAAGACTATTGTTTCTTGTTAAGTTCCATTTGGAAGTGATTCTTGAAATGAACAATTAATGTGAGATAAAAATTTGAGCAGGGGAAGGCTATATGGGTGTGTATAGTTTGCCTTTTTTTTCTTCAATATAGATGATTATTTTATTCTTTGTAAAAAGTAATTATATTGATTTTTTGCTGATTGATTTTTAGTTTTTTTTTTTTTTTTGGAACTATTATATTTCGTATTTGTACATTAATGGTGAAATGAACAAAGACATATATTGTCCACATTTTTTTTCCATCGTATCGTCATTTTTTTTTTTTTGAAGATTATAGTCATTAATTTTGAATTAATCATATTTTTTACAATATGTATTATTGTAGCTAATACATCACATTATACCATCACATAATTAACTATTCTTCATCTGTGCTTTAATAGGTTTGTTTCTAATTGAAGAAATTCAATTTCTTCTACTAAAAAAGTATTATATGGAATCGATCTTAATAAAATAATTTTATAATAACATATTCTGACATATTTAAGTTGGCAAGTCACAACTATGTCTCATCCTGACCTTATAAAACTAAATCAATCATGTATGGGGCAAGATTTCTTAAAATGAAAGAAAGAAAATGATGGGTTGTATGGCTTCATGGTTAGTTGATTAGGTCAAGAGCCTATACTTCTATGAATTGCTTAAGCTGTGCTCCAGAACTACCCGAGTACCCTAGTACCCGTATACCCGAGTTACTGTTCATCCATTTCAAAATTCAAAAATTCTGATTTTTCCCCCCAAAAAAATCAGAAAAAAAACAGAAAAAACCAGAAAAAATCAGAAAAAACCAGAAAAAACCAGAAAAAATCAGAAAAAAAACCAACAAAAAAACAAAAACAAAAAAACCAGAAAAAAAAACAGCAAAAAAATAAAAATAAAATAAAAATACCCGTACCCGCCCTACCCGTACCGGTACCCGCCTTACCCGTCTAGGGTACACGGGTAAGGGTATAACTCGGGTAGGGTATGGGTTTTGAAAATTATACCCGCCATACCCGTACCCGAATACCCTTGTACCCGAGTATACCCGTACCCGAGATATACCCGTACCCGAGACGGGTATACCCGGGGTACCCGTACCCGCCCGAGTATAAATACTCTATCCAGAACGGTCAGTATAAATGAAAGGGAAGAAAGAAACGAAGATTAAAGAGGTTACGTGCGTTTCACCTCAAGTTGCACTGGTCCGAATTCCGATCGGATGGTCTAAATCTAAACAGGAACATTTTGTTACCTTAGAGGATATGGGTTCCTCCCGGTTTGGGGTGAGAAAAACCTACTAGAAGTTTATATAGAGGCTTCACCTCCGCTCCCCTTCTATTAGGATGCAAATGGATTGGATACGGATATTAGATGGATACATACGGCAGATATTAGATATCCGTAGATATATACATAAATATTTTCATGATAAATATTAAACTATATGATATATATCTACTATTTGAATATGAATAATTAAAATTCAAAACTATATCCGTATCTATATCCGCACGAATATTCAGATATCGAATATTCATATATAATTTTTGGATACAGATTAAGATAAAGTCGGATATATTTGCACCCCCTACCTTCTATCCCCTCTTCTCCTCCCTCAAATTTTCTGATAATAGAGCAAGCAAGCTCAATGGTCAAGTCCGATCATAGTGCCACTTTCTTCCCTCTCCTTTCTTTCCTTTAATCGCCGATTGAATTCTAGAGCACAGTCGTAGGATTTGTTCAACATGTCACAATTGCACTTCGATAAGGCTGTCTTATGCAGTTTAATTGCAAAAATATAATTTTGAAAAAAAGAAAGTAAACGCAAAAAAAAAGAGAAGTAATGCAGAATGGAATGAGAAATTTCTATTTGAGTATTCTCTTGTCCAGATAAAATCGCTCATATTCCATTCAATACATGATTTATTTATTTTCCGCTAGAAAAAGGATGAACTTTGTACATGTGAAAAGCGAACCCTACACAAAATTTAAAGCGTACTGAACGAGAGGAAATTTCGCAGGGGAATCAAATGGTTGGACTGCACCAGCACCCAACCTCTCAGGTTAGGAGACCGACACTATAACATCAACGGCTTCCAGTGGAGTTTTGATCTCAATGGCTCAACAGGGCCTTAACTTGGTTTGATCGTGCTATCTATATAAAATAAATTAAGACATTGCACTAGTTATGCAACTGTTCCTTTTCTATTTTTCTAAATTAATTGGATAGTGTAATGTACCTATTATATCAACCGAATCATACATAGAAAAAATTGATCACTTGATTGTATTAGCCGTCCTTCAAAAAGGACAATACCATTATTGTTACCTGTTCAAGAATTGCATATAATGAAGCATAGGCAAGCTAATGGGAAGCATTGTGTATGGTGCTCAACTATATATCAAAATATACCCCCACAAACAGAGGCAAGATATCCAAAGGCAACTCCAACAACAACATCCAAAAATCAAACTCTGAGCTAAATAACATGCCACCTCAAAATCTTAAACAAAAATTTTGAACTCATTCTCTAGACATGACTTTCCCACTAACATGTTAAAACTGATTAAGCTAGGGAAAGAACAAACAGATAAATAATTTGGAGATTCCACTTAAAGCCTCCTTCCTCTCCTTCCACCCTTCCTGCGCGTGCTATCAGTGGGAATTGGAGTCACATCCTCTGAAAAAAATATGACAAATAAATATAAGGTCATAAATAGAAATGATTTCAATCAATCTACTTCTTTCCCTGTGTACATAATTCTCATGTGCATATCTTATAACCATTGCATTATAAAGTAATTCTGTAACAAGGAAATAGAAAAGAACATTACCAATGCGACCAATTTTCATGCCAGAACGAGCAAGAGCTCGAAGAGCAGACTGTGCACCAGGACCTGGTGTTTTTGTTTTGTTGCCTCCAGTTGCACGCAACTTTATGTGCAGAGCTGAAATTCCAAGCTCCTACACAGAAAAATTAATAAAAATCACATGGAGCAAATTTTCATAGAATTCTACCAGAAAAGGGTCTAGAATACATAACAGATCATAAATGTTGGGCATCCTTCTGAGACAATGAGTTAGCAAGAAAAGCTGTTTTATTTTCAGTATTTCACTTCCCTAATATCCTTCATGGATATCAAGATCTGGAAAATAAGGTTTAGGGGAATTTTTTCAAATTAGAATACCAGTAAAAAAAAATACAATCTTAGAGCAGAAGGAAGACCTTGCACCGAGTGGAAACATCTTGAGCAGCAAGCATGGCAGCATAAGGAGACGATTCGTCACGATCTGCTTTGACCTTCATCCCACCTTTTAAAAAAAAAAATCAGAGCAAATCTGATTTTATACAAGTCATCCCACAATAACAAGAGGTAACAAATTTTCACAAAATCTGAAACTTCTCAGGTAGGGGATATAGTTCAATCCCTCTCCTAGAGTCATTTCCAGTAAAATCATATCTATTGATAAATGGTAGGAAGAGCACATTATTTGGGTAATACTTAAAAGTAAAAGTAAAGATGGTTTGGAGCTTGGTATGCTGAAATGTGCTTCACATGAGTTGTTAAAAATGATAGGTGCAGTTTTAGCAAGAATATATAACAAATTGTCCTTGAACTAACATAAGATAAAGAACTGTGAGGGAAGTCATCAAACCTGTAATGCGAACAAGAGTTTCCCGACCAGACAAATCAGTCACATGCTGAAAAGAAGACCGTAAATTAGAGAATTAGATTTTTAAATTAGGCAAAAAATAGCACAATTAATATTATAAATATATATATTGAGAGAGCTCACAATAAAAGTGTCATTGAAGGAAGCAAAGATGTGGGCCACACCAAAAACATGCTCTCCCTCACGAACAGTGGGGCCAAGGGAGATCTCTTCCTTTGGCTCCCTGGTTCTTCCCTTCTTCGACTTTATTCACCCAACATCAAGTTAAATTTTATTAGCAATCATACACATTATACGTAATACTAAATACAGAGTTAAATCAAACAGCAGAAATTGGCCTGATACCAAATTTAATATAAACTCAGTAACCAGCCTATTCAAAATGGTATAAACTAATCACATTATTAACCGAAAAGACCAGTTATTTAATTACAATCCGAGAGGCATTAATGAACATGATCAGCACTGGTAATATCCAAGGGTTAATACTTCATCGTATAATTATCGGCTTAAATTTCACTAAATAAATTTCTACAATTATAATTTACGATCTGTGCAGAATCAAGTGCGCTTCAAACCCTCAGTTTAAACTAAAATCGAGAAAAATAAATAATAGAAAATCAAACGAAGATGATGTGGAGAAATTGAAATTACCATGGTCGAGTGCGCGAGCCGAGATCGTAGAAGAAGGTTTCTTAAGCTGGAATGCTACGAGACCAAAAGGAGCCGTGCGAGAAGAAAGAATGGCAGCGCTAAAGAGCTGCCATTATATACCTCCGTATCATCGGGCTAGGGTTTATCGCTCCGGTTAAGAAAATACCGATATTGCCCCTGCTGGATTTATTTGCTTGGGCTAGACCGGGTTTATTTTTCGACAAAGGTGAGCTTGGGCCCGAATTAATACCGAATATTATGTAATAAATAATTGGGGCAATTTCACATATTACCCTCTAAAATTCATAATATCATATTTAGCCTTCCAAAGTTCAAGAACTCACAAATTTACCCAACTTATTGATTTTTCTAATAAAACTCATTTTAAATTTATAAATTATTCATTTTACCCTTTCTCCATCATTTCTTCTTCTCCTTTCTCTTTGTCCCAGAGATCCTCTAAAAATAATTTTGATAAATTGTCAACATATATAAACAAAAATATACTTGATATACATATACAACCTATACGTATGTGGTTTTTCAAAAGAATAGGAAATAAAGAAAGATAAGAAGAGCATATGGCCTCCTTGTAAGGTTGTGTTGTCCTTTGATTGTTTCTTGTACTTTTTTGTGCTGTCACAAATACATTCCTTGTGTTATTTCCAAGAGTTACCATGTGTTAGTGTTTGGTAAATGCCCCCGGGGACCCAACCCGGACCGGTCCGCCCGTGACCGTGCCCGGACCGGACCGTGCCCATGCCACGGGTATGCACGGGTACACGGGCACACGGACACGGGTATTAAACGGGCCGAATCCAGTTTTTTGGAAAAATGCCCGTGAGAATCCGGATCCCCGTACCTGTAACCCGTACCCGTGATGCCCGTGCCCGTGAGCCCGTGGCAGAAATATATATATTTTTTTTACTTTTAGTCTAAAATTCAAAATTTTAACTCAAATTCTCCCTCCATTCCCCCCATGCCCCATATCCCCACTTTCTACCCGGACCCCTACCCATTTTTTTTCAGTTTTTTTTTTAATTCAAATTTTAATCCCTCCAAACAAAATTCTATAAATATACACTCATTCCTTACAAATTTTCACATCTCTCAATATTTCCATCTCTCGTTCTCTCAATCCCAATCTCAATATTTTTATTATTCTCCAATTTTAATTTTATTGTTAAAAAAAAAGTTGTTAATTTAACAAATACGCAAACGCAAACACGCAAACGGAAGCATAATTACGAAGGTATTCTCGAAGATTTTCCTGCAAAATTAAAAGGTAACATTAATTTCTGTTAGATTACATTTTGTTAGATTAAATTTTGCTAGATTAAATTTTGTTAGATTGAAATATTGAATGTTAGATTTATTTTTGTAGAGAAATTTAAAAATTAAATTTGACTTTAGATTTATTTTTGTAGAAAAACTTTAGAATTTAAATTGAATGTTAGATTTAATTTATGTTATATTTATTGAATGTTAACTAATTAGATTTGTTATATTTATTGAATATTAGATTTATTAAATTTGCTAAGTAATTAGATTTGTAAGATTTATTTTTTTGAATATGTGAAGTAATTAGATTTGTTTTGAATAGGTTAGATTTTATTTTTGAAATTCGGATTTATTTTTAATAGGTTAATAAAGGATGTTAGATTTATTTTTTTGAATATGTGAAGCAATTTGATTTGTTTTGAATAGGTTAGATTTTATTTTTGAAATTCGGATTTATTTTTAATAGGTTAATAAACGATGTTAGATTTATTTTTTTGAATATGTGAAGTAATTTGATTTGTTTTGAATAGGTTAGATTTTATTTTTGAAATTCAGATTTATTTTTAATAGGTTAATCAAGGATGTTAGATTTATTTTTTTGAATATGTGAAGCAATTTGATTTGTTTTGAATAGGTTAGATTTTATTTTTGAAATTCGGATTTATTTTTAATAGGTTAATAAACGATGTTAGATTTATTTTTTTGAATATGTGAAGTAATTTGATTTGTTTTGAATAGGTTAGATTTTATTTTTGAAATTCGGATTTATTTTTAATAGGTTAATAAAAGATGTTAGTTTTATTTTTTTGAATATGTGAAGTAATTAGATTTGTTTTGAATAGGTTAGATTTTATTTTTGAAATTCGGATTTATTTTTAATAGGTTAATGAAAGATGTTAGATTTATTTTTTTGAATATGTGAAGTAATTAGATTTGTTTTGAATAGGTTAGATTTTATTTTTGAAATTCAGATTTATTTTTAATAGGTTAATCAAGGATGTTAGATTTATTTTTTTGAATATGTGAAGTAATTTGATTTGTTTTGAATAAGTTAGATTTTATTTTTGAAATTCGGATTTATTTTTAATAGGTTAATAAAAGATGTTAGATTTATTTTTTTGAATATGTGAAGTAATTTGATTAGTTTTGAATAGGTTAGATTTTATTTTTGAAATTCGGATTTATTTTTAATAGGTTAATGAAAGATGTTAGATTTATTTTTTTGAATATGTGAAGTAATTTGATTAGTTTTGAATAGGTTAGATTTTATTTTTGAAATTCGGATTTATTTTTAATAGGTTAATAAAAGATGTTAGATTTTTTTTTTCAATATGTGAAGTAATTTGATTAGTTTTGCATAGGTTAGATTTTATTTTTGAAATTCGGATTTATTTTTAATAGGTTAATAAAAGATGTTAGTTTTATTTATTTTTTAATATGTGAAGTAATTAGATTTGTTTTGAATAGGTTAGATTTTATTTTTGAAATTCGGATTTATTTTTAATAGGTTAATGAAAGATGTTAGATTTATTTTTTTGAATATGTGAAGTAATTAGATTTGTTTTGAATAGGTTAGATTTTATTTTTGAAATTCGAATTTATTTTTAATAGGTTAATAAAGGATGTTAGATTTATTTTTTTGAATATGTGAAGCAATTTGATTTATTTTGAATAGGTTAGATTTTATTTTTGAAATTCGGATTTATTTTTAATAGGTTAATAAAGGATGTTAGATTTATTTTTTTGAATATGTGAAACAATTTGATTTGTTTTGAATAGGTTAGATTTTATTTTTGAAATTCGGATTTATTTTTAATAGGTTAATAAAAGATGTTAGATTTTTTTTTAATATGTGAAGTAATTTGATTAGTTTTGAATAGGTTAGATTTTATTTTTGAAATTCGGATTTATTTTGAATAGGTTAATAAAAGATGTTAGATTTATTTTTTTGAATATGTGAAGTAATTAGATTTGTTTTGAATAGGTTAGATTTTATTTTTGAAATTCGGATTTATTTTTAATAGGTTAATAAAGGATGTTAGATTTATTTTTTTGAATATGTGAAGTAATTTGATTTGTTTTGAAATTTGGATTCAGACGGTGTAGAAGAGAGCGAACAATGGTATAGGAATGCGAACTTCTAGATATGTAGTGTTGGTATATATTTCTAACAACTTTAATTTTTATGGTTATTTTTTAAATTATAAATTTCTAAACATTTCAATTAGTTTTTAAATTATTCATTTTAACGAAAAATTACTAACAAAAAAAAAGTTAGAACTCTGCCTATGTTATTTTACATAGCCGGTCCCAAGCCCGAAATAAAAGAGGAGGGTAACTTTTATTTTTTAATCTATTGTTTTAAAATAAGAGCTTAATTATTTTTAAAATAATTGATTTAAGAAATTTTTTATTTATATTTTATTATAACAAAAATTATTGAGTTCAAATATACAACCATGTCAAATGAGTTTAAATTGGTATGAATTTATATTTATAATTTATTGGTTTTAAAAAAAAAACAGCAAAATAAAACAGAACAAAAAAAAACATAACAAAAAAACATAACAAAAAAACATAACAAAAAAACAAAAAAAGGACAAAAAAAATAGAACCGAAAAACCAAACAGAAAAACCGCAAAAAAACAGAAAGAAAAAACAGAAAAAAAAAATAACAGAAAAAAAAATAACCAAAAAAACAGAATAAAAAAATAGAAAAAAAAACCAGAAGAAAAAAACCAGAACAGAAAAACAGAAACAAAAAACAGAAAAAAAAGGTCCAAACCCGGACCGAACCGGACCGCCCGACCCCCGATACCCGGACCGTCCTACCCCCGAACCCGTGATGGGCACGGGTATTAATGGGCAGGGCAGAATTTTTGAAAAAAAAACCCGTGACGCCCGGCTCGTTGTACCCGTGTGCCCGTGACGCCCGTGACCGTGGCTACCTGTGCTCGTGCTCGGGTTTTGCTCGGATCGCCCGGCCCGACCCGTTTACCAATCACTACCACGGGTGCATTCCTTCTTATTTTATTTTATTTTAATTAAAGGCTTTTGGAATATACAACATGTGTTTAGTTCAATCATCATGAATTGTTTAAATTATCTTGGTTAGTACACATATAACATGTTTGATGAAAAGCCCGAGTGAAACTTTTGTTGGGCTTATCAACTCAAACAACACCGAGTAAGTGAGGAGCAAAAAAGGAGTTAAATAAATAATCGTTATCCCGTTCAAAGATTACAATGCCAAAGAATTTAAATTTGTTAGCAGGTAAGAAATTAGCTAATCTCCCTTCTTAGATGATATGAAGTACATGTTATAGTTAGCTAACAATAAGAATTTCAATTTGTTGGCAAGTAAAAATTTATCCGAGACAGAGAAAGGAGAAGAAGAAATGATAGAAGAAGGTAGAGAAAAAATAATAAATTGAGAAAATTTGTGAGTTTTTGAATTTTAGAAGGGTAAATATGATGTTCATAATTTTAAAGGGGGAATACGTAATTTTAAGGGGATACATGAAATTCCCCCTAAATAATGCAAACACAAAAATAAAATAAAATAAAATCACTACCTTAATATAATGCAAACACAAAAAATAAAATAATGAAAGCCTGGTCCCAGCATTTAGGGGCGGAACTATAATTTTTTGATTTAGGGGACTAAAAATCAAAATGCACAATGCGATGAGTGAGATTTGAACTTAACACCTTTCAACTACAAAATAAAGTTCTTACCACTAGACTATAAGTAAACATTTGATTATTATTGAGGGGACTGGACTATAAAGAAAGTTCGAAAAAAATAAAATTTAATTAAATTTCAATATATATAACTAAAATTTTAAAATCATAGGGATAGCTTAGCTAATTTTCCAATACACTGAGATATAGACTACAACTTAATATAGACTAATGTACACGTGATATTAAATCATAAATAAAATATTTCAGAACACATTTTATTGCTAGAAATAATAGTTAAACTTTTCAATGTCAATTATTTGGGAAATTTTATAAAATATCCTTCTTTGAAAAGTTATCAAACAAAATGCCATCCTTCAAATTTTTTTGTCAAAATGCCTTTGTGGACCCCAATTTTACCCCCCTCTCCCCTCCCTCCTCTTCCCTTCCAATTACTTTCCTTTTTTCTCGTCTCTCTCCATTAGATAAAATTGATAAATACAAAAAAAAGCCTCTTTTTTTTATCTACAAAATGACTAATATTATTTGAGTAATTGTTTTTCTGATTGGTGAATAACTTATTATTTAGCATAATTCAAAAGAAAAATTAGGAACATTGAATCTCATTTACAACATTTATTTTTTATTGGATTGTTGTTTTTTCTTTCATTCCTGTTATTTCTTCTTCTTGATTGGGTTGTTTCTTCACTTCAGAAATCTAGTTGGGTTAGATTTATATGGTTTTAATTTGTTGACTCTCCTGTGGCGTTTTTGATAATATCAAAATTGTAAAACACCTTATGCTAATAACTCAGGAGGAAATGAAATATCAAATCAAATAACCTACTCAAAATACAACTGGTACGTTAGTACCATTCCAAAACATCACTACGACAGCTGGTAATTAAGGGACATGAGAACCTGAATTATGAAAACCAAGAAATAAAGTTCTAATTTATTTTTATTAATATATTAATGGGTCACAATATCTCAACTTCAATTGAAGTTATGAAAATCTGATTCTTTTTTTTTTAACTATGGTAGGTGATACCTCGCATATTTAGCCTATATTTGACTTGATTTCGTATCAAATTCACGTTCTAAATTGTTAAAATCACGTGCATTTCATTGATATATCCTTAGAATTTGGTATTGCTGAGAGTTTGTTTGTTTTCTGCAGGATTGGAGCAAAATACACGAAGAAACGGTGTTTTTGGACTCTCTGGTACGGCCCTTACCAGGCTTGGTACGGCCCTTACCAGATTTGTTACGGCCCTTACCAGATTTGGCCGATCCAGCCTGCCTTCCATCTTGTACGGCCTAGCCGTACCACTTTGGTACGGGCCGTACATAGATGCCGCCTGACAGAATTCAAATCTTGGCAGAGGCTATTTAAAGCGAAGGATCTCTCCATTTTCGGGGGATACACATTTCATTCCAGATTGAGAACTGAGAGAAAGAGAGAAAGAGAGCAAAGGAGCAAGGAGAGAAGAATAAGGAAGAGGAAGAGGCGAAAATCGACGGATCAACCCCTTCTCCACTCCCGATCTTCGATCTAGTTCTATCATGCCTCTCTTTATCTCTTTACTTGTATTTCTGGACAGATCTATGACTTGTGAGTAGTAGATCATTGTTTCTAGGGTTTGTAGATGGATTTTCTTGATTTGGATCTTGTATGAACTCTTTTGATTGTATTGATTGTGTATTTGCTTGCTTTGATTGCTTTGTCTTTCTGTGATTGCATATGGTGTGCCTATAGTGGTAGATCAACCCTAACAAGGTCATGTGACCATTGCTTTCTCTCAACCAAACCAATCCCTTTAGGTAGACTTGTTCGAATTGAAGCCGAAAGGTTGAATTCTCTCCTAATTGACAGATTAGAGGATACCTTAGATCTCCAATCAATCAACTAGAGGATCTGGACCAAAACACGAGAGTTGAGGTTTAGAAACCTTAGAAGGTGAAGAATTGACTCCAAAACCTAGATCTTGAACCAACAAACGAGAGTTGAGGTTTAGGAACCTTAAGTATGGTCAATTGAACATTTCTGAAGAGTTTAATACGAGGTACCAGCAAGAAATGCATCAACTCGAACTTGTAAGCTATGTACTGGTACATCAGTACGGGTCTTACAAGAGTGGTGCGGCCTACCCGTACCAAGCCCCACTCGGCTTGGTCGGACCAGGTTGGTGCGGCCTAGCCGTACCAACTTGGTAAGACCCGTACCACTAGAGGCAAATCAGAGATGAAGTTTGAAACCCTTGAAACATCTTTTATCCCAAATCAAAACACAGTTTATACCTTTCCTTGCACATTTACTATTCTGTTACATTGTTTGATTGCTTGAGTTGATTATTTAGGAAAACTAAGTACCAAAACTCCCTCTTTCTCACTTCTAGTCTTTAGTCGAGATAAGTAAATATCTAAATAAAGGAACCGTCCCTGTGGATCGATACCCGATTATACTCCTCGATAGGGTTGTGCACTTGCAACCCTAATCGGAAGGTGTAACCGCGGTTTTAAAAGGTATGCTCCCAAGCGTACCGAAACTTGCGTTGCGCTTTCACGCGAACAGCAGGCATAAGAAATGCTTAAAAAAATCTATTGATGATAAGAAGGTTGCTAGTATGATAAATACATACCGTCGGAGATGTAAAAATCAAGGTCATCCAACTTAATTTTTCTTTAATTGTTCTGTAATATGCAGCTCAAAATAACAAAAATTATATATACTGAGAGAGGAGAGAGGAGAAAGAATGAAAGAAAATAATTAGAAGGGAAGAGGAGGGAGGGGAGAGGGGGGTAAAATTGGGGTTCACAAGGACATTTTGACAAAAAATTTTGAAGGAGGGCATTTTGTTTGATAACTTTTCAAAGAAGGGTATTTTATAAAATTCTCCCAATTATTCATTGTAAAGTAATTTGTTTGTACAATGTCAAATACATTTTTTTTTATAATTTAATAATTTATATAACTTTTCTTTTTAGTCCTATAATATTTTCCTATAATACTTTTCAGAATTTGTAAATAATTGAACACAGGAAATAGAAGGGAAAAGGTAACATATAAATGATTCAAAGTTTCAGACTAAATAAAAGAAATATAATGCATTTCAATGTACTTTTCAAAAGAGTAAATTTCTTCAGAGATCACTAAATTTTGTACTTTGTTACAAATTAGTCACTCAACTTTGATTTATCTCAATTAAGTCACTTAACTTTTTATTTGTCCCAAATTTGTCAATCTATAACTTTTTCATTCAAATTGCTAATAGAATATTCTCATTCTGTTAGTATTTTAGACGGAATATGCTCATTCAGTTAGAATTTTGGACGGAATAAGCATATTATGTTAGTGTTTTGGACGGAATGGGCATATTCTGTTAGCGTTTTGGACAAAAAAGTTATAAAGTGACTAATTTGAGACAAATAAAAAGTTAAGTGACTTAATTGTGATAAATTAAAATTGAGTGGCCAATTCATAACAAAGTATAAAATTTAGTGACCCCTGAAATTTACCCATTTCAAAAACACACATATAGTTCTCTTTTATATAACTAGCACCATACGACATTTTCATTTATAAAAAGTGACAAATTTATATCCTTAATCTGTACGTCCAATAGTTTAATTAAATGAAAAATATATAATAATAAATAATAGCTAGTCTTACAAATGAGTAGAACTAGACTATTAAGTTCACCAAGCATAATAGTTTAAACCCATCGAATTGATTTAAAATAATAAATTCAAATTCTACCTTATAGATTTTAAACATTTGAACTTATTTTGTACAAAGTCAATGGTAAAAAAACATTCAAAAAATTAATGTATTAAAATTAATTTATAAACTTTTAAATTTTGACTGCTTAATTTTATATTAAATTAATTGAAAATTTTAAATTTTTAAATGTTAACACATTACTTGTAGAGTCTGTATCGTCTCAGGTAAGTATAGGTGGGACACACAATTTTACAGTCTAGATTTACTCCCAGCCCGAACAAACTCAATCCGGTGACTAAGAGGTTTGCTTTAAGGTTCGTGATGGTTTAAAAAAACAGTATGAATTATAGTTGAACGTGCGGAGCTGATCCGAATTTTATAAATAAATTTAAACAGTTTAGATTTTTCGTTTGAAGCGAATTTAATATATTTATTCTAATCCCTACAAATCATTGATCTGTGAAGAACAATTCGCTATTTATTCTACGGCCCAAGAATAATAATAATTATTTTCTTAGTTCTTATACCGAGCAGTCTATTATCATCGGATCCCACCCGACAGACTTCTCTTTGACTTCCTCATCCTCTGTGTTTGAATCCGGCCACCGACCAGTCCATCATATATTAGCACGAATCTAAAATACACCGTGCCCGTGCATTACAGACTTGGGCTGGTAGTGGTAGGTCCGAAATTCTGATTGGATGGTCCGGATTTGAGGATCCCATTATCCCAAATCTCTCTTCCGATCATAAATCGCATCAAAAGAATCGGTAAAAAGATCAAATCAGTGAGTCGCAAGCATACTAGAAGGAAGAATCGGCGTAACTCGGAGGTCTCTAGCTTGAAAATATATTGCTGGTAAAAGCAGTTACCAATCTCTATTTCCCTTCGATTAACTCTTAATCTGTTCAAACTTGGGTAAGATCGATAATTTACACATAATGTTTTGATTGGGTTTCTGTTTTACCTTCATAATATAATTTTATGGTTGGTAGCTCTGTTGGGCATTGTTATTCCAATTTTGTGGTTTTGGTTGAACAAGCCAATTGGAAATACTGGCAGTAAAGCTAGCTCTTAGAGCATGAAAATCATTACTAGGGTTTATTCTGATAATAAACGAAAATTGTCTTTTTTATTATCAGATTATTGTTCCAAGGGATCTTATTTTTTTATTTATTCCCAAACCAATTTGGTTTCAGTAAAATAGCATTTTAGCTGACAACAACTGGATTGTGGTTCTCTAGCTTGACTTGTACACACATATAGGAAATGAGTACACGACCAGTACCTAGGAGGGAGAGCCCGTGGGGTCTACCAGAGGGAGAAACAAGAGAGCCTAAGGCCCATCGTTGCAACGACCGAGTCGAAGATGTTATTCAGGTTTTGTTTTTCTTCTATTTTCCTTCTCTTCTTCCTTGTGGAATATTGCAGTCATTATCTATATGGTATTAGTATTGGGCTGGTACTAATTGTCAAACAATGATGACATGACCAAATTTTGTTTCAACCGTACTAATTGTCTGATTTGGTGTGGACTGGTACTTGTTTGTTCTGGAGGAAATTTTGGTCAGTACAATAGTATTTGGCCAAAAAATGGTGCTGTATGTTGCAGTACACTTTTTGTGAGGACTGGTACTAGCAAAATTGCAATTATTTGATGTAGCTGCTATGTTGCAATCTTTTCTGTGGTTGCTATTGAATCCTGAGAGATAAAAAAAGAAGTTTGATACTCTGGTGCTCTTAGTATTGTTTTTCTGGATGGAGTGGTAAGCTAAACTAACTGTACATGTGCACACGCTCAAAAGAATATGTTTTGTGTTGATATCAGTTATTACTGGTACAGGGGTGCTTATAGGTTGCATATGTTGCTTTAACAAATAATATTTTCAAATGGTATATAAGAATCCCTGTATTGAAATAATTTCTCTTTTGGTTTTTCAGGCATGCTTTGAAGGAAACCCATTCAAGACTGTACCGGGTCCTTTCAAGCTTTTCTATAGATGCATGCGATCTCAACCTGGGTAGAGTTATATTAAATTCTTTTGAAATGTTTTGAGCAAGCTAGTATAAGCTTAAGCTTAGCAAAGAGGTTCTTGCGCTTATCCTGATAGGTTCATCTTGTAATAATTTCTGATCTCTTGATCTTATATATAGAACAAACTTAAAAATTAAAAACTTGGGATGAATGTGGCTCAGGATTGTGTAGATTAAAATCAACAGTTTGAATTTGTTGTTTGACATTAATCTGATGGTTCTTGACCCTAATGGTGAACTTAAGCTCACACTAGCGTAATGTTTCTACAATTATGAGAAGGACAGATTAGCAATTAAGCTGTTAGAATTGCCCAAAATGTGATGTGCTAATCTGGTTTTGGTACGTACCACTAATCAGGACTTGGGTTGTCCAATAAAATTGTTCATTCAAACTAAATTAATTTTAGCTCTAGAAAGTAAAATATGCATTTGCTCAATCACATGGCATTGTTTGGGATTGTTCGAAGGAGATAATGGGATCTCAGGCCTTATGCCTACCTGTCTGATATGTACTGTTGAGGGCTGATATGATAAATCTTTGAGTGTAAATCTTAACTAAAACAACTACTTGACATTTTCAGGGAAGAACCGACAGAACCATTCTACTATTTGCAGTTGGATCCACCAAGGAGAGAGACTGAGGTTAAACTTGACTAGAAAACCCAGCAAATTGGTGGAAATTAAAAATAAAATGTTGAGATTCTGAATCAAGTTCTCTTGACTGGAAATGGGTTCTTTTCTTTTGTTTGTTGGTAGAATAATTAGAGAGACTTTCTTGTTTAAATTTTTGTAGTCTACTTTTTGCATCAACTTCAATGAATAAGTATCTGGAATAGACTATGCAAAATGGCTGGCGTCTTTTTTTGGCGAGCATCGGTTACTTTTTTATTTGTGTATTGCTAAAATTATGGTCAAAGTAATAAAAAATCCTTTTGCCGCTGTTTTTGTATCTAACATAGTAACATATTAACATAAAACAAATTATGTGATGAGGTTTTACTGGGCTTTCGCACAGGCCCAAGATTTATACATGGGTTCATTGATGACTGTACTAGGCGCATGTTTTTTTTCCCCTCTGCTAATTGAAAAGGCGTGTTTTAATTATCGACTCCGTAGTGCGTACGTAATTACGTTGTGTTTAGCATTTCTTGAGATCTGGAGTCTTAATATGTCACTACCTCCTATGAAAAAAAGAAAGGCATTTGATTCAAATTTATGAAATTTAGATTAGATGAGTTTACATAAAATAATTGAATACGCTTCTTGTCAATGGAACCTTGGGCTTCTCTAATGCAGAAGTGTTACCATACTAGTAACACTTAGAAAGCCATTAAACATGAAGATGTAGAAATACCATGAACTCTAGTTCTAGTTTATTGCCTCTTTGTAGCCTTCTTCTACTCTTCACAGCACTTGCTCTTCTCAAGCGATACCACTTGACCAGATTTAGCATCAACTCAACCGAAATTGTAGAAACGGTCAACAGGAGTTTTGACAAAGCTCCTCTGGCAGTAGTTCCAGTGTTTCCATCTTTACCACATGGACCGGAGAATTTAGGCAAAATAGAGAAAGGACTTGTGAAGGCACGCCTGGCGATTCGACATGCTATTATAACTCGCATGCACATCTCAACAAGAAAGGAAGAATTTATTCCAAGAGGTGTCGTTTACCGAAATGCATATGCATTTCATCAGTTAAGTCCACAATAAGATATACGCCTTATAAACCATTGTGACATTGACAAACATACATGTTACAGTCCATTACCCGTTACTGTATAACTCCTGGTTGCTGATGCTTATGTAGACATACTAAGCATGCTGCCAGTCACCTATCATATATATATATATATATTTCTTTTCTTTTCTTTTCTTTTCTCACAGTCATATTTATAACATGTCAATGAATATAGCAGAGCAGCTTTGTGGTCTGGTCCTGGTTGTCAGTGCTGAATTTTGTTTATTTATTTATTTTCAAAATAGACATGTAGTGTTTCAGAAGTATTTTAGACTCATTTAGCAAAATGAAGCTCTGAAACATCTCAAGGTTTGTAAAAATGCTATCTCAGTATATTTTAGTGCTAGACCCTTTAGTTTCAAACTTCACATAATCACACTTTATATAGAAGGTCAAATTGGGAAACAGACCCTATATATTTTTTATATTGCAGTTTCGTCGTCACCAAGTATCCTGTATACTTTGTAAAAAATTAGGCATATTAGAGTAAGATTCCAATCCATGTAACTAACCATTGCTGCATCTTGTACAATATCAGGAGTTATATCGAGATGGAGAAAAGGTTCAGGATATGGACATACAGTGAAGGAGAACCGCCGATTGTTCACAGCGGACCCACATCTGGCATTTATTCAATAGAAGGACACCTCATAAATGAAATTGAAGATGAGATGAACCCTTTCAGAGCTCGGAATCCTGATGAAGCTCAAGTTTTCTTTCTACCTTTTAGCATGGCGAACATAGTGAAGTATATCTACCGTCGTGGCATGCCTGACTACTGGGGTCCACAATGCAGGTTGGTAGCAGATTATGTGGATATAATAGCCAAGAAGTATCCCTTTTGGAATAGGAGCCTTGGAGCAGATCACTTCATGGTCTCTTGCCATGATTGGGTATTAAAAAAATTACTCCTTACCTTAAGTTTTATTTTCTTAGTTATTCGACCGGAAAATTATTAACTTGTCATCATGACTCACAATTGATGTACTGTCTAACAGATCATTTTTTGTCAAATGAGTGCTATTTTTTTATTTAACTGCGGATCGATACCTTAATATTTGAGCTTCCTTAATCTTCGCAAGTCAAAAGCCACCAAAGTCTTATTTTTTATTTATTTTTTTGATAAAAATCATAAAGCCTGTTTCATTAAAGAAACTAGAAAGTATCTTTCACTAAACCACCAAAGTCTTATACAACATCGCTTTTATGTTTTTTGTGAACAAACAAGTAGTTCTGAAACTTTGGTAGAAGTTTGTTCTTTAATTTTTTTTTTTTGACAGGCTCCATATTTGTCAAGTGCTAATCACCAGCTATATACAAACTCCATTCGTGTTGTATGCAATGCAAATAAATCCGAATTTGGATTCTACCACGCAAAAGACGTGCCACTCCCTGAGGTTAATGTACGACACAGACGCCTCCAACATCATATAAACCCATATCCACCTTCCAATCGATCGATACTTGCCTTCTTTGCTGGCCATGCTCATGGATACATAAGAGAAATCTTGTTTAGACAATGGAAAGACAAGGACCAAGATGTAATTGTGCATGAACACTTACCGAGGGGTCTAAACTACGAAGAGTTCATGCTCAAGTCTAGGTATTGCCTTTGCCCCAGTGGGTATGAGGTCGCTAGTCCGAGAATTGTCGAGTCCATACTAGCTGGTTGTGTGCCAGTCATTATCTCAGTGAATTACTCACTACCTTTTGGTGATGTGTTAAATTGGAGCAAATTTTCAGTAAACATACCAGTGGAGAAAATACCTGAAATAAAGAATATTTTAGGAGGTATTTCAGAGCGTAGGTACAGTATACTACAGTCAAGGGTGGTTCAGGTACGGCTACACTTTGAGCTGAATAGACCAGCAAAGCAGTTTGATTTGATCAACATGGTTCTGCATTCAATTTGGTTGAGAAGACTCAATTTGAGGCTACCTTACTGATATAGCAAAAAGAAAATGGTTTTTGTTTTAGCTATGCATTATTTAGGTATGCGACCTACCCGGTTCCGGGAAGTTTTAACTTTAATAAACCTGGTAGAATCCATCAGGGTGGTGGGTTTGCCACATGGTTTAGGATGTAACACTAATAGTTGGCACAATGACTGAATTATTGTGAGACGGTACAAATTATAATACATAGATAGTTACATTATGGATATCTTGTCATTTGGGATTTGGGATCTGATAAGGTTTAAAACTTGTCAAATAATCTGCTCAACTCGGGTTTAGCTGACCGGTTTTGGTCGGATTATCCTGCTTTTAGTAAAAATAATTATTATTTTCGAGCAGATATTAAATTATTCTTTAATTTTTTTTTTCTATTTTGAAGCATCTTAAGCTGCATTTAAGCATCCTAAATCACTCAAATTATTACAAATTTGCTTGTCAAACAGAGAGAGTCAGTATGCAGTTAGATACTATAAAAAATAATAGCTCAAATAGTGGAATCCTTGATGATGAGTCCAAATAGTAGTAGAATATTGATGTTGATTTTGTTACCAAAATTAATTTTTTTCCGGCATATGTCATTATATAATATTTGATATTTTTTTGGATTTAGTACTTGTAAATTCACCCACATAATTAGTAATAAATCAGTCATCTATGTTGATTATATCACTTGATTTAATTAATTTAAAAACATGGTAGTGAATGCACGGTAGTGTGCATTTCTACATGACTTTGAACTACAACAACAGACCGCAATATAGAGACAGTTGCTTTACAGAGATTATGGGGTTTCCTTGTAACACAAAGAGTGAGTCTATGGTACTATGCATATTACGATTTGTTACTGTATTACGGCTCTATATTCGAGTTTTCAAATTCTAACTGTCGATCCGAACTATTAATCTTGTTCTCCATATTAATATGTGTTTGGAGACCAAATTTAACATTTTTTAACATTTCTTTACTATTTTTTTAGATTTATTGAAAATCACTGTTTTTGGATGGTCCAGAATTTTCAGATCAAGTGATTTTCTAAATATCTAAAAAAATAGTAAAACATTTTCAAAAATTATAAAATTTGGTCTCCAAACACATATTAATATAGAGAACAAGATGAACGGTTCAAATCGACCGTTAAGATTTGAAAACTTAAAAATTGAGCCGTAGCACAATAACAACCCATGATGTGCATAGTACCATAGACTCACTCTAACGCAAATCACAATATCTGTAACGCAAGTTGGATGGAAAGGCGCTCTATTATCCATTTTATATGGTATTTAATATCCAGACCCTCTGTTTAAAGGATATTTACCTGACACAAAAAAAAATGAGGAGACTTGCTAAAAATGAGCCTAACTAGGTCCTTTCTAAAGAGGCTAGAGAAAAAGTAATTGAGAGAAATTACCATTACCATCACAATTCTGTTCTAACAAATCAAGAATCAAAATGGACAATTTCAGAAAATTTAAGTTCATGGCACCTATTCTTGAAAAATAAGTTTAGGCCATGTATAATTGGGCTATTTGTAACCTTATCACAGTCCAAATTTTTGTAGCCCAACTCGTCGTTTATTTTTTTTCACAGCCGCTACCAAATAATAAAATTGTCAAACTCCTCTTCAATGAAGCGGATTCAGGTCGGGTCCGGATCCCCTAAAGTAACCCAACTTGTGGGTTTTGTATCAGAGCCATCTGATTCGAATCTATTGCTTGAAATCACTTCCGCATTTAGATTAGTTACTTGGGATGTGTGCACTCCACTTTAGATGGATTATCACATATTAGAATTGGACGGTCCGGATTCAAAACGCAAAAATTAGGTTATTTCACTGGATCTCAACTCATTCGGGTCTCGACAAAAGAACGGCGAAGAAAATTGCAAATAAATAGTGCACTATGGACTTCTTTTTTCTTTCAATATATCTGTTCATTCATCTCCAATTCTCCATACTCGAGTGATTTCCATGTGACCTGTTATTGGGTCTTCATTTTTTTTTTTTTTTTTGACAAGATATTGTGTCTTCATCACGTGTTCTGGTTTGATGATAATTGTTGACTTGGATCTAGAAAGTGAGACCAAAACCCAGCATTTATTACCAATCGGAAATTGATCAGAAAGGTAAAGGTAAGGATCCAAAGGTATATGTAGAATAAGAACTCTTTTCGTGTTACTTGCATGGGTTCAAAATGCCCCTCTTTAATAATTTCCACCACAGATTCAACTCTTCAGTGCTGCTCTGGATTATTGATGTCAAACAATAATTTCCAATACAACTTTGCATTATGTAATTCAAATATCTAATTGATATCAATCCTAACATCCCACCATTTAACCCACACGTTTACTGGAGGAGGTCACATGCTCTGCTATTGTTACTGTCCCTATGTATTTATGACAATCCAGCTGTTATAAGTATACGGTTACACATGTAATTAATGGCAGTGCACGGATAATGCTCAAATAGTTTCACCCAAAATTCATACCAAGGAATATTAAACAGCTCAACCTACATAGTACCAATGGTAATTAACATTTAGCACACCGTACATAAAATTCTATATTTGACAGTTCACACAATTAATTAATATATTATGACATGCCTGGTCTCTCCACTGATCTGACACAACTTGCTACATACCGCTAATAGTAACTGGTATTAACTCATCAGAAATAACACTGAAATACAAATCAAGAGGAAAAACAATGCAACTGATCAATGGCTAGAGTCCTATATATATTCTCCAAGTGCTTTCTACTCATTTCCGTCTCTCTCGAGGATTGCTGCCCTGAGTGGTTCTTTGAGAACAACGGTGAATGCAAATGTCTCTGTCGGATCCGGCGGTTGTTCTCCAGGAACCACAATCCATTTAAATTCGCGTACCATCCTGGATAGCATGAGGTGCACATGCAATATGCCAAGAGTTGCTGCCGGGCAGATCCGGCGCCCAACTCCAAATGGCATCATACGCACACCTCGTGTCCCTGTTATGTCAGTGTCATATCCCTCTCCTCCTTCTAAGAACCTCTCTGGTTGCCACTTGTCAGGGTTTGTCCATATGCTTGGATCTTGTGTCACCCATGCTGTGTAAAATTCCACGTTTGCATCAGCCGGAATGCGGTACCTATTACAAGAAAAATGATATGTAGTTAAACCACATCATGCAGGTTCATAAAATTGGTTCGAGCATATAATAAAATCTAATTGCATATATTTTGTCTTTAGGTATTTCAGTGTTAAATTTAAACTGTCAAAAAAGGGAAAAAAAAATTATTCTGATCATACCATCAAAGATAAAATTTAAGTACTTTCTTAGCCGGTTCCTATTTGGCAACTCAACACGGCTTGCTTCTAGATAGATAGAAATATTTATCTATGTTCACGTGGTATGTTTCATTAAAGCATTAATGCAATGTAAAGAACACTCCACAGTCCACAGGGACAACAAAAATATGTATTTTTAATGCATTTATGAAGAATGTCTCAAATTTTTAAGATAATTTTGAAAGGATAAGTGTCTCCCAATACGCACCCAGCTAATTCTGTATCGTGTGTTGCAGCATGGGACAACACAAAGTGACTCGGCGGGTGTCGCCTTAGCGTCTCCTTCACCACTGCCTGAAATTTTAACTGGCTTATTAGTGTTAAGCAAAATTATACAATAAACCCTGAAGATCTAAGAGCTTAATTTATAATTTCTCCACATACATATGCAACTGCACTTCCTAAGTTCAGCTGTTGTGCAATCAAATAGTAAACTGTTTTGCATATATCAAAAACTCAAAAGGTATTATTTTTTTTAACAAAGGATTAAACATGAATTGTGCCATATAGTCAAGCTGTGTTTTGCAAGGATACAACTTTGCACAATGAATTAATGCGATGGAAGAAAAGGTGACAGCAGTTATGACCACTAGTATTAGTGTACAACAGGACCACATCACCATATACACGTACAAGAAATTGTTCTTTGAACTGGAGATTATATCACAAATGCTTTTTTTTTTTTAATTAATAAAAAGGCAACATAAGAAAACACCTGCAAGTAGGGCATGGATTCCACATCAGCTTCAGTGATCTTCCTGTTCTTATCCATTCCTACTTTGTCCACAATCTCCTTGTACAACCTGTCCTGCACCGTCGGATCAAGCACATGCAACATGACCCACTCAAGAGCAGTGGCGCTCGTGTCAGTACCGGCGCTCATCACTTCTGAGCAAAGTGTCACCAATTCCTCCTCTCCTAGCTCTCCTTTCCTTCCTTCTACTTCCATTCCTATCAAGGAATCTAAGTATGCTTCACCAACCCCCGAAACCATCTCGAACTTACATGCATTTTCACTGATCAAGGAAAAAGTTAGACATGGTAAAATGTTAAGTGCTCTTTATTATACAGATACTTCTAATTAATCTTTATAACTTTAGTATTTTGTTTCTTTCTCTTAAAATAAAATCGAGGAAAGAATCAGAAATTTATTTCTTCAACTCCTTTTCGTTTTCAAAATATATTTTTTGAGCTTGCATTAACCAATATATTTTAAACGTTATCAGAAATTATAACTTATATATATACCTAGTGCAATCAATCTTCCCACCGTTTTGCACGAAAGCGCGTCTAGCACGCACCAAAGGCAACAAGCAGTCCAGCTGCCTCTTTCTAAGTTTTTTTGCTTCTTTGAACTTTTTCCTGAACAAAGGTGCTAGTGCTGGTAAAAAATCAGGCAGCTTTAGTGTGGAAACCAACATAACTTCCTTCATTACTTGTTCAATTTCCTTCACATGTGATTCGGGCACTTTCATGCCGAAACAAATGCAACACAAGATGCTGCATATGGTTAAACGGCAGTTTGCCAGGATTTGCACGCTACCGGTTTTATGGAACTCGGTTCTCAAGCGCTCAAAGTGGTTGCTTATAGCCCAGTCACGTATCCACGAAAACTGCTTGACACGTGTTGGTGTCACAAGCTCACCCACAAAATTTCGGCGTAAACACCGCCAGAGCGGGCCGTAGTGGGCTGAGTTGACAGTGCACTTTTCGCAACTGAAGAGGAGACGGGTTGGAGAGTCCGGAGGCCGGTTGGCAAAAGCCGGTCCCCGCTTTATCAGTGCTTCATGGATCAACTCAGATGAGGAGATGATAACCATGGTGCGAGCACCCATTTTGAGAGTGAATATTGGGCCATATTTTACACGCAAGTCACGCACGACATACATGAAGTTACGGCGTTCCAAGATGACTTGCACCAAGTTGCCGACAACTGGCCAGCCAGCCGGGCCAGGCGGGAGGCCATCGGTCCTTTTGCTGGCTTTTTGACAGCTACACCACCAAAGAAACGCTAGGGTAGCGGTGGTGACAAACAGTATACAATCAGTGAAATCTAGCCACGCCATGTTTGCTACAAGGCAACAGTGGTTTATTGGGTATTATCCAGTAAAAGGTGGTATACTGGTATAATAGTGTAGTAGTATGAATTGTGCGCTTGGCTACTTCTTCAGTGCAGTGTAAATATAACAAGGAGAGAGAAGCATATGCCATAAGGTGAAATAAATATGGGTAGTTGTCACTCTCTGTACGAGTAAACGTGAAATTAAATGACCATGTCAGTGTTTGTTTACTGGTTAATGTTTTCAATGCATGGAGACAGCTATTGGTATCCGAAATTTTTATTAATTGAAAATTAATTACACAAAAAGGAGAGTTCAAATGTCTTCATTTTTTGTGCCTCCATTGTATCTCAATTTTTTTAAATTTTAATAACTCAAAATTTAAAACTTAAAAGCAAAAATAAAATCATTAGATGTGATCTATGTTATTTTCTCTATATACTCATAAAAAATTATCACATTTCGATTTTGTTTTTATGTGAATCAATAAGTTAAAAAATTAACATCTAAAAATTATCCACACTAGCATGTTTTTTACAAGCTTTTGATAATAACCAAAACAAAATTGAAATGTCATAATTTTTTACACGTAAATAGATAAAATGATGTAGATCATATCCAACATTTTTATTTTGAATTTTAAGTCTTAAATTTTGAGTTTTTAATGTTTTGAAAAATAGAGGCACAAAAAATGGAGGCATTTGAATTCTCCTCTTAAATAAATATCCAAAATGAAGAATGAATATGAGTTTTTTCGAGATATAGAGAAAACGTGATTGCGTATGATGTTCTCTGGACGTTATAGACTATCATGGCCAGGATATTAATTAATAAGTGCGGTAATTAGTATCGCTAATCTTGACCGTTATAGTCTATAACATCTAGATGACATTATAAACTATCATGTTTTCCCTACATATCTCGAAAAATCTCAAATTCGTTCTCCATTATGAATATTTATTTAATTAATTTTCTATTAATAAAAATTTCGGCAGCTATTGGTGGAGAGGATATTACAACGGCCGTACGCAGAGTAAATTTTCTGATGCTATATAAAGTCAAGTTACTATTGGTTATTACTTTTTTCTTTCTCTCTTTTTTTTTTTTTTTTTTTTTTGCCCTTTTGAGATCCTATTGGTTATTACTTGGTGCTGGAATCTAATGGCGCAGTCTGGAAAGCCATCCTGGATTGGCAATGTTGACAACTTGCCATTTAATGAAGAGCTCAATGTAGGATGTTAGGGGTGAAAACGGATCGGATAGTGATAAAATCATATTTTGTATTCATTTTTATTTTTCGGATACGGATACAAATTGGATATTAGTTGGATATGGATATGAATTAGATATTAGTCGGATACGAATACGAATCAGATATTAGTCGAATACAAAAACGAATATGGATATAAATCGAATTCTTGTTTAGATATTACAACAAAATTAACATATTATATAACAAATTATTTTTTCCTGTTAAAAATAGACCGAAAATTTAGCATATCAATTTACTCAGAATATCAATAAAAGATATCATACATATTGGTGGCACCTTAGCAGGTCTTGACACAAATTTAAAAGAGCACAAATTTAGCATATATCATGATATCAATTTACGGATGAATTCTAGCTTTTTTATATGTGTAATGTATAATTTAAGCAACTTTGATAAAAATATTTTTTGTACTTTATTATAATTTTAGAATGTACATGCAAACAGTTACTCAATTTCCATGTTTCCGATAAAAATATTTCCTTGTAATGTTTTTTTATTAAAATATTTTCAAGATTATACATGAAAATTGCCACAATAAACAAAGATGGAGAGAAAGAGGTGCATGCCATGGTCCCACTACTTGCAAGATGTATCAAGAATCAATATATGCTCTTATTAACAATGGGAAGAAATTAAGAAGAGCGGAAAACTAGAAATGGAGATTTGGGAAACAGAAACAAGAAACAAGAAATAATAAAATAATAAACTCAAAAAACGGATATCCGAAAAGACTACATATCCGGATCCGGATAATTATCCGTATCCGATTCTGAAAGTGATACCAAATTCGTATTCGTATCCGAATAATAATATCCGTATTCGTATCTGTATCCGCAAACTATCTGTATATGAATATCCGAATCCGCAAAAATTCGAATACGGACGGATAATATCTGATCCGTTTTCACTTTTCACCCCTACTGGATGTATGATATCAATAATTATGAAATAAATAAAATACAAATATTTTATATTAAAAAATATATCTCTATTTTTTAAAGTTGAAACAGTCGATTTGAATTGTTCAACATGATCACCATATTAAAATGTGCGTGGAGACCAATATTTCTTTTAGAAAAAAATTTACTATTTAATAAGATAGATACAAAATTTATTTTTTCAAAAGATTCTGATTCATAAAAAAATAATAATTTTGTGCTTATCTAGAAAAATAATAAAAGGTTACTAGAAATAAAAATTTTGCTCTCCATCATGGTGAGATGCTTAAATTAACTTTTTGGATTTTAAAAATAAAAATAAAGATGTGAGACATGATTGAAACACAAAATAAGTCCATTTTAAACCTGCTATCACAAAAATAACCTTATTGAATGTTGAATTTTGTGTACCTAAGATTTTATCTTGGTTTGGCAAAGATATATCGTACTAATTAAGGGAAGCCAATCTGCTTCTTTTCTTGAGAAAAGGAGGACCCTCCTATTCTCCAATTCAAATCCTTCAACATCGATCAAACGGTATCAATTTCTTTTTAACATGGCACGAATATCAAAGTAGAAATAAATCAGATGTAATTAAAACCGTTTGATCGATTTTAAACAGTTCGAATTGGAGAATAGGAGGATCCTCCTTTTCTTGAGAAAATGAACAGATTTCATTCCCTAATTAAGACCCAAGAGTGCACATTATTTTCCTTTTCTTCTCTTTCGAAATGAATAAGGTATAGTCTTATTAATAGCACTGCTATTTTGAACCACAGTTTGTCTCTCTAAAGTCTAAACAAGTGACCATTTCCGGAGGGGCAAACACGAGATGTGTCTAGTTCCATTACTCTTGCATTTATTTTATTATTCATAACATATTCCATTGATTATATTTTCTTTAAAAAAAAGAGTGAGTCTATGGTACTATGCATATTACGATTTGGCCTGTAATACGGCTCAATATTCGACTTTTCAAAATCTTAACAGTCGATTTGAACTATTCATCTTGTTCTTCATATTAATATGTGTTTGGAGACCAAATTTTACATTTTTTGAAATTTTTTTACTATTTTTTTAGATTTATTGAAAATCACTGTTTTTGAATGGTCCAGAATTTTCAGATCAAATAATTTTCTAAATATCTAAAAAAATAGTAAAAAAATTTCAAAAAATGTAAAATTTGGTCTACAAACACATATTAATATGGAGAACAAGTTGAACGGTTTAGATCGACCGTTAAAATTTTGAAAAGTCAAATATTGAGCTGTATTATGAACAAACCCGTAATATGCATAGACTCACTCTAAAAAAAATCCCGGGCATGGGAAATAAACGGATACAACAATTCAATGCATACGGTTGGTAGAGTCGAAGAACTTTTATGTAGTAAAATAGTTAAAGCAACTTTACTGTACCTACCGCAATTAGAAGAACTTTTATGTAAAAATGGACTGTTGTAATAAGCAATAAGACCCAATAGTGCACAGTGACTGTTTTATGCAAACTTCAAAAATAGAATCTTTCTGTGTTCAATTCACGTACATTGTAAGATAAATTATAAAGATATATCATACTTACCCTTAAAAAAAATGATGGAAGTTTTGACACTATCACAAACAAGCAAAAATTACTGCACAATAACAATTATTAATACTACACATTTATAAAAAAAAAAGAAGCCAAAAAGCAAAGCTCAGAACAAATTAAGTTTAGGCCAAGGAGCCCTTGCATCAATATTTACATTCAGGATCAAACACATTTTCAATAAGCCACCACAATTTCATCCCGCCGCCACACCTCTGCCACTGGCACTGGTACCAAGATTGTACCAGTCCACTATGTCATTTCTTATCTGTGTGCAATTCCTTCAGTTGTGTCTGAAATAACTGATGAACAAATTGCATCCAAAAAAAAAAAAAAATTCCTAGGCCAGTCATACAAAATCTAATTAGAGAAATAAACATATATAGCTGGCAATAATTTCCCACTTTCAAGCTTAGTTTGATTGAAACAAATTTTATTCCTCTCCAACGAAAACAACCCATAAGATGGCATCAAAAGTCAAATAATATGTTAATAACAATTTCTTTGCACATCATACATCCTAATAATGCATTGCCAAGTCTCTTTTACCGAATCAAAATTGAAATCATGTTGATTGTAATGTGCCAACATTTTGAGAAAATCCAGACATAAGGCCATTTTGGGAATAATGTATTATCAATAGTATTATGATCCGATCAAAAGCAATATGAGGTGTCCCCCTCCAATCCTTTTTTTATAAGTTTAAATTATGTCAAAATCTTGTTTTTTTATTTACCAATGAAATGAACCCTCTAATTTTTACAGGCAATTATCTTTCCAAATCATACTCCACATTGAATCTTTAGCCCCTTCACAATTCAATTTCAATAAAGGACTTCCAAACTAAATTTTATAAACAAGAACCCTGCATATTTACACTAATAATTAATCAGTAGAAATTTGTGAGTTTTGGCTACCATTATCACTAGATTTTCTCGTAATGGAATTTTTCACCTGTCCGCGCTCTTCTGTCTTCTTTTTGGGATCTTCTTCCCTGGTATCCACAAAGTCGATCCAATCCTTGAAAATAGCAAGACAAGAAAGAGGCTTTGGCTTATTGACATGAGATTCATTTTCTTTTCTTTTGTTGTAGTATCTTTTAAACTGAAGACAAATCTTTATGAAATATATAATTAATGCCAAAACACAAACAACACCACATATTAAAAAAAGGCCCCAAAAGCTGCTTAGACTTAGACGATTTGATTCGGTATCTGTGTCCTCAGAGCTATCTGTGTTCTCGGAGCTGCATCTGCCGTGGCTGTTCAACCATTGGTCGTGAATGCGCTGGAGTTCTCCACTCTCTGACAATGTCAGAATAGCAGTTGAGAGGTCAACTGCTAGAGGAGAATCTCTTTGAAATGCCTATTAAGAAAAAAAATTATACATGTTTAAATGGTATGTTCCAAATACATATACATAACCCATAGATTATACAAGTAGTCTCAAGCAGATGCACGTTATTAATCTATGAACCTAAAAAAACTGCATTTTAGAAGAGAAAAAGAAGGTAGGTGTGGATGCCTCCATTTTTCATGCTTCTAATTATTCAATGCATTATTACAAAAATTTCTAAAACAAAATGAAACCATTGGATTTGCCCTATATAATGTACTCTAGACGTACATAAATAATTATGACCAACAACTTGGAAAATTAACATCTAGAAATTATCTATGCCATTGGATTTTATTACAAAATGTTGTGATTTTTTATGCGTACATAGAAGAATTGACATAGATCACATCTAACCATTTTAATTTGACATGTCAGGTTTAGAGTTTAATTAAAAGTTTAGAAAATAGAGGCATAGTGGGAGCTACAAATGTAAAGGCATTTGAACCCTCTTTAAAATATGGACACTATTTGCCATTGAAATTTGAATTATTGGGTTTTCCAAAAATTCAAACTGTATACGAGTTAAGTTCATAAACATATCTTTAAATTGGAACGATACTATATACTTTGCAATAAGTCTTGAAAAGAGACTTACGAAACCCCATCCTTCTCGGGTGAACTCCTGACCAACAACGCGAAAATTACAATAATTTGAGAGGAAAACCTCAACATACGGGTTCTCATCAACAATTGCCGCGACACCACCCCCCCGGGGCCCACGCGTCAGGGCATCAGCATACTCTTCAATAGTATTTAGAGGCACAAGCCTTGACTCAGGTATGTCCAGCTCCTCTATGAGGTAATTCTTTGTGAATTTACCGACCTGGTACCTGACACAGAAAATGTTGAATAGTAGTTTGGATGTATTCTTTCCAAACACCACAAGTTGGGTGTTTTTGCGAAATCTATTTGTTTAACAATAAGATATATATGGTTTTTATAATACCCGATGGGGTCATGGCTGGCTATGAGGCTATCGAGGCCTTTGATGCCAGAGGAGAGTTGTTGGACAGTTAGGATCGAGGTGAGAGATGCAGTGTAGCTGGAGGTAATAATCAGGACCACAAACAACCACACAATCAGCACAAAACGGCCAAGCACAGATACTGTATTCTGTCCTACATTTAAAAATACAGCAAAGACAAAATAATATTATATTTCAAAATAATTTTCTTTTATTTCTGAAAATATACTTTGTGACAATACCGAATATTATCAAGCATGTATCTGAAATCATGTCCTATGTGCCAGCACAAGGGTTGGAAAAAGCTATTCATCAGATAGTTTATTCAAAGAACCCAGAAAGCCCCTCTCCTTATTTTATATCTATCATTTTTCATTTAGTTGCATATGGGCATCTGCTGTTTTGTAGCATTTGTGTGATGCTTTGTGCACTATAATCATTTCTTTGTGTATTACTTTTGGTTTCAAGTCAGAGATGAAGTAAGATGACATACTGTGTGCAAAGAACATAGTGGAGAAGCTAAACCTGCAGAATGAACAAAACAAATTAATAGATAATCTTTCTAAAAAGGAAATCAATAGATAATTAAAACAAATTAGAAAAAAAAAAGTACATATGTTTATAATGTTCATAAAAACTGTAATGTGCTACACAGTTCTGTCAAAAGAAGGAAATCCATGATATGTTTTCAAATAGTCCAATATCCACAGCTGCTACAAGACTTTCAAAAGAGGGTAAAGAGAAAAAATAAAGGTAGTAACTGAATGCTCACCAAAATACAGTGGCAACTTGTTCTTGAGGCTTGCCACGAAACTCATCATTAGTTCTGTGTTCGAGAATCCAAACAACAGCTCCAACAAATAGGAAAAATGCACCAGTAACAAACCACATTGGGAGTGTAAATGGTTTCAGAAAGGCCCATGCACTTGAGCTGTCTTGCTTAACTGGTGCAACTATCACCAAACCTGCTTCAATATAAGGTTGTGTGAAATCTGCTATCTTTGTTCGGTTTTTCACTATCGCTATGTCCCCCACTACTGCGTCCAATTCCTGAAAAGTTTAGAAGTAGATGATATCTCAATAAAATAATAATAAAAAAAGCTATTTGATCTGCTATAAGTTATACCCACTGGACCAACTTCAAGTGCAATTCATATAGTACATGTACAGTTCACTACCAGGACCTGACTGATAAGTGACCTCCATGTCTCAGTATCAAACATACCAACATGGCACTAATTTTCTTTTTGGTCTTGTTAGTTAGCCATCAGTTAATACCTTCATACAGGTATTACTACCACTGGAATGTGTGTGTTGGGGGGGGGGGGGGGGGGGGGGGGGGGGGGGGAGGGAGGGAGAGAGAGTACATTTTGAGCAATCATTTTGACCATATCATCATTATTCGGGTTAACAGTACCATTTCCAATCAGTATAAAAGAACACGGCACCGGGTATGGCAATAACTTGATTGCCGCATTGAAAACATCAATACAGAACCCACTAGCATTGCCAGCATTGCCGTTGGATCCATAATTAGACTCACTTGACACAAACTGCTTAAAGCTGGCCTTGTTTGGCACTCCTATTCGCAAGGGCTGGCCATTGCTCGGGAAAACCCAACCACGTGGTTTTTGCATGGTTCCACCAGGCCACATCACATTGTATAGCCTACGCAACTGACCTGACAAGTTTTGTGGCTTTTGATACAGGACTTCGGGAGAAACAACAGATAGACCCGAGTAATTTGACCAGTACCCGATCAATCGCGGCCCAGAAGACACCACATTGATGATATCATATGCGGGGCGGATCAGGTCCCGATTTGGGCTAAATTGTAATGGTCCAGTAACACCTGTGAAGTTTGTCCTCAGCAGATTTTGTAGTAAGCCCTCACCACCATTAAAAATTTTCAAAACTGCCAAGCTTAAAGTGCTCCCATTCACATCATGCAATCTTGGGTCAGTAGAGAAATTTATTCTGTTTGCATTCGTTTTTAAATATTGATCAATTGCATGTGCCACCAACCACACTGAATCATAAGCATACAGACTGTATGCATTGAGACCTGACACAGTAGCTGTATTGCCCATTTTGTTTCTCCATCTTGACACAAATTTCATCTTGAGATCTGAATCCGGCGTATGTTCTCTCAGCACAATTGATCCTTGTATCAGATTAAGAACTTTTGGGTCAGTATCCACTGACTCATACCCGTATCCTATACCGAACCCTTTAGAATCCAAAACAGCAGCAAGCCCATTAGTTACGATCCATACGTAACCAGGTCCTGTCATGCCCAACTTTTGAGCAACAGAAAAGACAGTTAGACCTGAATCTGGGTTCACGTGCAGGACATAAACTCGTGACTCCATTAAATTGACCCGCAGCAGCAAGTCAGTGATCTCAGTCAGATCCACAGCCTGCGCAAAAGCAGCTTTGTATGAAATCTTTGCCCTTCTGAGCGCCAGCTCATCCCCCAAGGCGGCAATACCATTACGGCCATAGTCGTCATCAACATATATTGCGGTGATCTCACGCCACTGGAAGAATTCTACAATGTCGGCTATGGCACGCATTTGAAACTGGTCAGATTGAGTGGCACGGAGGAAGTAGGGGAATTCCAGCGAGGAGAGAGTCGGGTCGGTTGCAGAGAAGGAGACTAATGGTACTTGTAATGAGTTTGCCACATGGGAGAGTATGTGACTACCTCCTGATGACTGTGGGCCAATGATCGCCACCACATTCTTCTCTAGTACTTGTAATGCTGGAGAGAATATTGAACAAAACAAGCATTTGTAGTGACTAGTTCGTTAGAAAGTTTTTAAACACAAAGAGACATATATATCTATTCATTTATGTATTTGATCTTGTTTATTTAGTTACTCACCACAGTAGAAATTTCATTCTAATTCAGAGTTTGTTTGGTGCTCAGAATTTTAATAAAAAATAAACTATCATGGTATCATAATTGTATAAGACCAATATTGGCAAGGGCTGCTAGACTGCAACTTAACAAGTATATGCAGATTGTACCTATACAATCCCATAGCACAATAGTTGAAATCATAATAAGCTACATTGGAGCAAATGACCTAGTAGCTCAAGTGATATACTAAAGTGACAATATGAATTATGAGGTCATGGGTTGAAACCCCCAAAGCCACTAAATGTAGATGAAGTCTTATGAGCCTATTCCGTTCAAAAAAGTTAGAAAGCTCACACTAAATTTAGGTTTTTACTTTCTCAATGTACAGAAAAGTTTAGTGTGAACAAAAAAAAGAAAAGGATTCCTCACAAGACAACCTCAATAAATAGAAAGGGTACCAAGAAAAGAATCAGATGCTTTTTAAGAAAAGATCCACAAAGATTTAAAAAAGAAAAGGATACATGCTAACACGCGTAGACAGTCAAAACCTTTTTAATTAAATGAAGGCACTTCTGTGTGTATGCATATGCGTATGCATTCATACCATTATGAAAGTTTTGCTGATTTTACTTTATCTTTTGTATACATCCAGAGAAATAAACAAAAACTGTTATGACTTTAGTTTTTATGCGTTTAATCTTAGAAAATAGATAGGAGCTAGCAAATGTGCAAACATCTAGTAGCAACCTGGCAAAAGTCAGTATAGGTACTGATACAAGCCAGATTGTCACTCTGCGCTGCTGTATGAAATCCAAGGGCTAAACATCTCTCTTCTATAACATAAAACTCAGTCCGTTTGCACCATAACAACAAACATCACTTGCCATCTTTTATTTCTAAATCATAAAACTAAATAATAATAGATGATGATGATGATGATGATAATAGGGTGTCTTATAAAAAAAGGAAGGAACATATTGACAACCAAATTTTTTTTTTTTTTTTTTTGAAAACTTGATAGCGGCTACCAAGAATATATTAATAAAGGTGACAAATAATTTTTTTTTAGTGGATATTGACAACCAAATCATTTGATAAAAGTGACAAATATTGTCAAAAATTCATCAAAATAAAAATAAAGTTACAAATGTGGCTCCATTATCTGAAAAAACTTCTTATCAAATTTGAAATACTAAAATATTGTTTTGTCATAAATGAATTCCCAATAATATTAAATCAACAATTTTACAACTATTTGATAGATAATCATATTTCTAGGTTTTCAAATTGCATTAAATTTGATATACAACTTATAAATAATTCGTACATACTTCTAAAAAGGCCGAAGCCCAGTTTATGACAAAACAAAAAATAATTTTAGCTTTTTAACTTTTGAGAAGCATTGTGTCTGTTGTCACGGTTGTCAATAGAACAATCCCAACTTTACAGGGGCTATTGTTGTAACAAATACAGAAACAGAAGGTATACCCTCATATACTCTCGTTAAATTGGAAGTCCCTTCTAAGACAAAAGTATATTTAATTAAAAAAAGTCAAACATTATTATATCCCATTGAAATTAAATAAATGTTGAGTTTAGTACCTTCAATTGTAGCAAGAAACCCACTACAATTGGTATCCTGTGAGATTACATTAAGCTTCGTGTTAGGGAGTATGGTTCGATCCGAGTTCACATCTTCTAGTGCCAGCTCAATTGCAAGCCTAGCAGCGCGACCAATGATGGAATTGTATGTGTAGAGAGCTCCTATGTTAACACTCGTGATATTTTGTGGGTTTGAATTTTGGGATCTTGTAATGATGGCTAGAGAAAAAGAGATTAGGAACAGCAAAAGCAATGGAGAGCGACCCATTTGGGTTTTGGGGTTATGGCATCTAGTCTAGGGATTGGTAGGGGTATAATAGATGGGGTATAAAGGAGGAGGAGGGGGGAAGGAAAGAACAGTGATGAAGCTGGTGGTTTGTACAGTGATCATGAAGTGAGGAAGGAAGGAATATTAATTAATGGAAAATTTTATCTATAAAAAAAATTAGGAAACTGATAATTGTATCTCAAATAAAATATTCGTACGCATCCCCTAATTTTCTAGAAAGTCGGTGACAAACCGAGCAGGTTTTACTTCATGCAGTGCAATAACAGTATAAATCGTTATTTATTGTATAGTCTTTTGCTGCATGAAGCGAAAAATACTCTATTCAAAAAGTTAACAAAACTAGCGCCAATTGCAATGAAACAATCGTATAATTTAAACATGTAAACGAAACTGTTTAATCAACTACATTATAGTGTTTAACTTTCATTGTAAATGAGTTAAATTTTAATTTTTTTTTTAAAAAAGACATCCCCGAATTCGTCCCTGAGCGCAAATTTTTCTTAAACATTCTAGAATGTTGACAGCTCTAAATTTCAACCAATCCCCGAACGCGTCCCCGAACACAAATTAATAGCTCTAAATCTGTACCAATCCCCGAGCGTGGCCTCCAGCACAAATGTTTTTCATACATTCTAGAATGATTACAACTCTAGATTTCTAAGCATGCAAACCTTTATTAAATAACAATGAAACTAGTACTTCGAAACAATCATTCTTACCAGACTCATCAATTATTTTAAGTTGTCAAAATTATAACTTTTCACAACAATGACAATTTCTAAGCATGCAAACCTCTATTAAATAATAATAAAACTACTACTTTGAAATAATTATTCTTACCAAACTCATCAATTATTTTAAGTTGTCAAAATGACAACTTTTCACAACAATGATTATTTGTAATCAAGCAAATCTCTCTTAAATAACAATGAAACTATTACTTTGAATACTTCGAGCACTAATTAAAAAAAATTTATTACATAAACAATGTAAATCTAACTCATTATCCACCCTGTGTAAACAATTAACTATAACAATTTAGAAACATTGAAAGCTAAACTACATAACATTGAAAGCTAACTCATAATCCCCATATTTAGACTATTCACTATAACAAATTAGAAGCATTGATAGCTAACGTAAATATCACTAAAAGCTAACTGATACTCCCTCTTTTTAAACCATTAACTATAACAAATTAGAAGCATTCAAAGCTAACATATAAACCACATAAATCTATTCACTTCATAATTTAAACATCAATTAACAAACTAAAAGTGAGGAATAAAAGTATTTAGTAAAAAATGCTTAAACTTACTATGATGTTAGGTTTGAAACATTGATCAACGATAGAAAGCACAAAGAGGAAGAAAATAGAGAAAGAAGAAACGAAGCAAAACAGAAACAAAATGGAGACTCTTTTTTTAGTTATTATATATCAAAAGTAGTTAATTTCCATCATTAAAATTTGTGCTTATCATTAAAATTAGAACCAATTTCCGAGCTAATCATTATAACTTGTACTTTAAAGTACACTAAAGTACTTTAAAGTACTTATAACTAGTTTAATTAGTTAAAGTACTTAAGTAGTTAGCAAATGATTAGAGAACCGTTAACAAGCTGGGGGATTGGTGATTGCAACTGCTCTTAACAGACTGTCCACGGAATTAAAACACAATACAAAAGCATGCAAAGCTAACGTTTAAAACAATCAAATTAAAACAACGATTCGTTAAAATAGCGATGCATTAATTAATGATAAATTAATAAATTACCGTTATTAGCGGACGATTAAACCCAGTTAAACCAGTTCGGGGTACCATAACATTTCTCAAAAAAATGATGAAGTTTTTTACAAATTACTGTACTTTTCAAAATTTACAAACAAAAAGCCCCTCCTCTAAAATAAATAACAAAATACTTTTGTAGAGTTCTCATTTCTCCCTCTCTCTATCTCTATGTTTCTAGTCGACTACATTAAATCTCAACTGGGTTGAGCAATTTTGTAAATAAGAAGTACAAAATATGAGACACAAAAATAATTTATCTCTATATTTTAACACAAAATAATTATATATTGTCAATATATATATTTTATTCTTCGTTTGTTTACAATAGAAGGCATTACTTAGGTGGAATTGACAATTATACCCGGTATGATTCTATTTATAAAACTCCAATCTAACTGATTTCTATTTATAAATTTATTGTCTTTTGTAATTTTATCAATATGAGATAACCGAATATACTAGTGGCAACCAGTATAACTGTGTAAATAATCGTGTAAATAATTTCATTATGGTGCAGATTAGTATAAATACTAAAAAAAAGTATTTGATATTATATATATATACACACACACACACTAGTGGCAACCAGTATAACTGTGTAAATAATTTCATTATGGTGCAGATTAGTATAAATACTAAAAAAAAGGTATTTGATATATGAGTGGGGTTAAAATGTACCCTCTTTTTTGTGCTCCAAACGTGCATCCTTCTCTCTTTTCTTCATTTTTAAAATTCAAATAGTTGATTTGAATCTACTAACGTGTTCTACATATTAAAATGTGCTTAGAGACCAAATTTTACATTTTTTGGAAATTTTTTACTATTTTTCAGAATTTTTGAAAATCATCACTGTGCTGAATTTTTTATTATTGTTTAGTTTAATAAAAAATTCTGAAAAATAGTAAAAAATTTCCAAAAAATGTAAAATTTGGTCTCCAAGCACATTTTAATATGTAGAACACGTTGGTAGATTCAAATCAACTATTTGAACTTTAAAAATGAAGAAACGAGAAAATGGTGCACGTTTGGAGCACAAAAAGGAGAGTGCATTTTAACCCCACTCTTGATATATATATGTATATATATATATATATATATATATATATATATGTATGTATATATATATATATATATATTATTGTGATTGCTATACTTTCTAAAATTATCAAACAAAATATCTCTCCTCTAAAATAAATAACAAAAATACTTTTGTGGAGTTCTCATTTCTCCCTCTCTCTGTCTTTATGTTTCCACATAGATAACACACACATACCGAATACCTATCTATTACTTTTTTAAAGTATTTATACTAATGTGTACCATAATAGAATTATTTACACAATTATACAATATGTTATTAGAAAGATAAACTGTTAAATGTATATTTTACTTATTAAACAGTGTTTGATTTAAACTTTCTTATAATCATTAAAAAAATAAGAGTAAAAATTTTACATAAAAATATAAATACTTTTGAGATGTAAATAAGAAGTACAAAATATGAGATATAAAAATAATTTCTCTATATTTTAACACAAAATAATCATATACTGTCAAAATATATATTTTATTCTCTGTTTGTTTACACATTACTTGGGTGAAAATGGCAATTATATCCAGTATGATTTTTATTTATAAAACTCCAACCTAACTGATTTCTATTTATAAATTTATTGTTTTTTGTAATTTTATTAATATGAGATGGCCAGAGATACTAGTGGCAACTAGTATAACTGTGTAAATAATTTTATTATGGTGCAGATTAATATAAATACTCAAAAATAGGTATTTGATATATATATTATCTAACTAAAACTGAAAATTTTGTTGCATGTCTACAAAAAAAATTATTATTTGAATTACATATTCTTTTAAAGAAACTATTCACTTATTAAAGTATAATAAAAAAAATAACGAAGTGTCAAACTTGATGAGAGTAAGTAGGAGGTAGAGATCGAGAAGGGGAGGGCGCAATGAGAGCTCCACAAAGACATTTTGTTAATTATTTTAGAAAAAAAAAGTATTTTTTTTGAAAATTTTGAAAGATAAAGCTATTTTCCAGTAATTAATATCTATGAATTCTTGGAATTGAACCCCGAAAAAAGATATTGTTCCTTTTATTTTCCGTTGGAAACATGTTTATATGTGGATGGTATTTTCTTAATTTTGCCAACAAATTTAATTCCCACACATCGACAAACTGGTAATATGAAAAAAAGAAGAAGTTAAAGTCTCTTGTCGACTCGATGGTGATGGATGTATTAATTATTTATAACATCTAAAAGAAAATTAATGACGAAGTTAACAACAATCCTTATTTCTAAACAAAAAAGTAATATGAAAAAATAATGCGGGTTTCACACATAAAAAAAATACATCAATATTAGATGCATGTTGGAAAAATAACATAGATAACATACATTTATTTAAATGGTTTATGTTGTTGTTATTCCTTGTTATTCAATAAATATTGGAATCTTATCCACCACCAAATTATTCGGAAAAAAAAAAAAACTTAATTCATAAGCGATTTGAAACATTAATGTTTTAGTTTTATCATCATTAAAATTAAATCAAATTCGTCCATGTCTAAATCACAAAAATGGACCAAGAATTTAAATTTAAATTCAATAAATGTAATTATCAATTGTCACGATTGTGAGATAATTATCTCTTTGCATAATTTATTATATAAAGAATAAGATAAATCTCAGTCGCCTTATTGATATCATGCGCATATCTTGATGTAACTCAAAATCAAATGACATAATAATAATAATAATAATAATAATAATAATAATAATAATAATAATATTATTATTATTATTATTATTATTATTATTATTATTATTTTTTTTTTTATTTTTAACTACATTGACATGATTTACTCGTACTAGTTAAAAGAGAAGAGTTCAAATGCATGTATTTGTTGTGTTTTTATTATGTCTTCGATTTTTAATTGTCTAATAGTATAAATTTAAAATTTATGTCAAAACAAGTCGTTAGATGTGGGTCGTAATCTTTTACGGGTGCATACAGAAATAATAGAAATAACATGTAATGATTTTATTTAACATTTAAGTTTGAAGTTATTGACATTTTATAAATAAAGACTTATATTAAAGCATAAAATGTAGAGACATTTTGACCCTTTTCTTAATTAGACATTTTATTGGGTATGAAGTTGTGTAAAAAAATAGAATAAGGAATTTGTGAAAAGAAAAGAGAACAAACGTTGAGTCCTAGTATCATTTTCTAAATCCTACATGGTATCTTTCTCTAGGCTCCGATCTGGGGAGAAAGTTGTAATTTGTATAGCTTCCTTTTCAGATTCACACTTTCTTGGAGGTCACTCTCATTTTTTTTAATTAGCTGAGGTAAGCACTTTGAAAATATTCCAATATAATACGAATGGAGACAAAGAATAATACGAATGGAAACAAAGAAAGGTATTACAAGTGGGATATATTAATTTCACCACTGTTCTATTCTGTATGACTTATAATTTTCATTGTAAGCTCTGCTTTTAAGTATTTTATTTTGATATTTTCTCTCCCAAACTTTTTATTTCTGCAATCCCAATACTACCAATCTGATTTTCTACTACTTTTTTTTTATAATTAATAACCTCATAAGAAAAAATATGGTTATAAATCTCTGACATTATTTTGTTTTATTTTTTTAATTAAAAGATTTTGGTACATCTCAATGTCTTTTAGATGTTATTTTTGACAATTGAATCTACAATCTCTCTCTTGATAGAATTGAACATGCGACATCTTTTAGATGAAATCTCTAACTTTATTATTTATCTTCTTTCTATTTATTTGTTTATATTACATATGTTTTATGGGTGAGGATATTGACACTACTAATATCTTTATTAACACGACACTATCTAAATATTTTAATATATAGTCAAATTTATTCTTTATTAACTATGTCCTAAAAAAGTATCTCTCATCATTATTATAAGATTTTGTTTCATTACTTTTTTTTAGAAACTAATATATTCTTTCTCCCACATATATTATTGTATGATTCTCTTTCTTTGAAAGTTAAATCTATAAATTAAATAAATATTCGATAATATTCCTTATTTATATTTCATCATACTTTAATATTTTTAAATATATTACAAGAATGAAAGTTTTTATTATATTATTGAAATTCTATCAATATATACATTTATATTACCCAACTCCACAAGTATCTACTTAAAGAAGAAAACAAGTTATTTTGGCAAAATATTTTTTTGGTTGAAAATAAATCTATCGATACTAATTGTATATAAATTTCATGAATATTATTTTTCCAGGCCGGATCTTTTTAATTATTTCTATTGGATATATCCATTATTACATTTTTTATACATAATAAAACTCATTTGGTATAATTAAGACCGAAAATCAAGAAAAATGCAAAACATTTGGTATATCCTTTAGATGAAGATTTCATGCACTATGTTGTAATATTTTGAAGATTTGTGTTATAATTAAACTTTTTTAATTTGTGAAACAATTATTTTGTTGTTAGGAGGAATATATATATACAAATTTTATATTTTTTGTTTTTTGGAGGGTGGTGAGGGGAGAGGGTATCTATGCTGCCTGATAAACAATGCTTCAATTCAGATAATAGAAGGTGATCCAAAAAAATAAGTTTGTTTCAAAAAAAGAGTAGAAGATGCAAAAAATTAAGGATATTCTAAGAATTTGATAAATAATAAATTAATAATAGAATTATTGATAGCTCAAATTGTTGCTTTTTTTCTCTCTATGAAGAAGATAAACATATTTAGAAAGTTTTTTAAAAGATATATAGACATTAAAAAGTTTACTATTTAAGGGAGAAAAAGAAGTAATTGCTTAATGAAGGGTAATTTTGTCCATTAAAAAAATTTGAATTGCATTATGTTAGTAATAAATTTTATAGTGTTGATATCAGCTTCCATGTTTTATACCTTCTAATTAGGCCCTGTTCAACAGTAATCCCGAAAGTATTGTTCACGTGGGAAAAAAAGATTCACTCTGACTGAATTTTTTTTTCCCACGTGAACAATAAAATTCAGTTCAAAATTTTCAATTCCTATACCCATTTCTATTCTCTATTGGGCTGCCGAACAAGCCTTAGAGAGAAATTGGAGGATGTAGTTCTATTACCTCTTTTTTAAATATGTACGGAAAGCCATGTTTTGCAGATCTAACTATTTTTCTTTTAAAAAAAAAATTAAGTTATATACCCTTTCTGTCCGGTTTACTCTTTTTTATTTGGTAATAATTTTATAACAAGATTTCCAATATATATAGAAGTTGGATATTTTCATGACCAGAGGAGTAAAATCCTTATAATTATCTTTAAAAATTTAAGTGCATATACTAATCTCATGATTTGCCTACTTCAAAAAAAAAAAAATTACTCCTTCAAAAAAATCTCATGATTTGCACATGGGAACTAAGATATTAGGCAGTGGTGTAGTCAGAATTTGAGTCAGGATGGGCAGCAATCGGGTTCGGGTATTTTTTCTTAACGGGTTTGAATTTGAATCGCCTCGATAATTCTCTTTTCACCTCCGCCCGCCTACCAAATTGCATCTCTGCCTATTGAATTGGTTGTAAATTTTTAATAAATTACTAATTGATGCCAAAACTACTAAAACAATTACTTATAATTTCTAAAACAATTGGTATTAATTGAGCGGAGAAAAATCACTACTCCAAATTGAACCAAGATTTAAAAATATCTTTCTTTTCTAGTTAGATTAAACGACTCACAAACCAGCTCTGAAGTATGAACTGACAATTATTACTCTGAATTGAATTCAGAGGTAAACAAAATCAAATCCAGAGGTAGACAAGACTCACTGAAATATCTAGTTAAAAGAAAAAAAAAAATTTCCAGAAGTAGGCAGCTGTCTACTCCTAAAACACTGGCTCTGTCACTGATATTAGGGGTAGTGGGTCCCGCATTTCTAAATAAATGAACGGTGTACAACAACTAGAATTAGTCGATGAAGTTGATATACTTGGAACTTTTTGTTTCAGGTTATCAATTACAATAAATTTAGTTGATAGTTGACAACCGATTAGGTAATTATTAAAATTTAAAGTTATTTTTTTTATATAATTTGTGGTTCTTAAATTTTATATTTGACAATAAATTTATCGGTACAATAATTAATTTTTCCTCAATGAAATTTTCTATGATGTTTTTGTAATGAAAAAAAGGAAAATTGTTACTGCACAAAATTGAGTTTTAATTAAACTTGAAATTTCTAGATATTGGAAATAAAACAATATTCGTAATAACCTAAAATTTAGTTTATAGTATACTTTGTTAAATATTGTGATAATACAAAGTTTTAAATTTATAACAACAGTTTTTAATATTAAAAGCCTATAATAAAGATTAATGAATAATGCAAGTATATTCCTTTACAAAAATAAGCTTAAAATTGTGCTGCTGTTAAAGTTCACTAAATTAGCAAATTATTAATAAAAAAATTAGCATTGATAGCTAGCTCTTGAAAGAGAAAAAATGATTTTAATATTCTTACAACATAATCCAACAATTATTTTGTAAATTTTCATAACAAATTACGTCATTTTACCAGTATGAAATCTCACGAATAAATTAATGCAATACGTATCCCTGACTGCGTAACATTGATTGAAAAATCGGTACTTGTTGACTGTATATCTTCAATATTTTTGTATACACAATTAAAAAATCACCACATTTCTTCACCTTGCACCATGTTTGGTTGTGGCCTAAATGGTGCAATAGGAAATTTAGGCCTCGTTATTCCATCAAACGTGCTTTAAATGAGCCGGCCTAAGATGGCATAAGCTGATCTTTAGGCTGGTCTAAATTAAGCCACCTCACATGGTGGTTTAATTTTTATTCCACCTCGTGGTCTAACTTGAATGATTATAATAATATTTTATTTGTATATAATTAGTATATTATTGTTAATAATTATTATTAGTATATAATTGTATAATTAATATCTTATATTGTTAATATATTAAATAATTATTATAATAATATTATATAATTAATATCCTTTTATTAATAATTATTATTAATAAATAATTATATAATTATTATGTTTTATTGTTAATATATTAAATAATTATTATAATAATATTATAATATATTAATATTATATAATTAGTATCTTATTATTAATAATTATTATTAATATATAATTAGTACCCTATATTGTTAAAATATTAAATAATTATTACAATAATATAATAATATAATATATATTAATATATTAATATTATATAATTAATATTTTCTTATTCATAATTATTATTAATATGTAATTATATAATTAATATGTTATACTGTTAATATATTAAATAATTATTATAATGATATTACAATATATTATAGTTGTTATTAATATATTAATATCATATAATTAGTATCTTATTATTAATAATTATTAATAATTAATAATTAATATTTTTAATATAGTAAATTGTTATTATAATAATATCATAATATATTATAGCTGTTATTGATATATTAATATTATATAATTAGTATCTTATTATTAATAATTATTATTAATATATAATTATATAATTAATATTTTATATTGTTAATATATTAAATAAATTTTACAATAATATATAATATATTAATATTATATAATTAGTATCTTATTATAAATAATTAATCAATTTAGGCTTTTAAAATTTTAGTTCTCCATCAACTCTAACCAAACAGGAAATAGTTTAAGCTATGGTTTAATTTTAGGCCTCAACCAAATATAAATAATTTAGACCGATCTAAGTTGAAATAACCAATTTAGACCTCTTTAGCTTTATGCCATAACCAAACACGGGGCTTGTGTTTAAGATAATGGTTTCCGCAAAAAGTTAATACCATAAAAAAATTCTGGAATTGAGTAACACTCACGGTCATTATCCATCTGTCCATTTCTTTCTTTTTTTGATGAGAAGCCCATAGGCGTCATCTGTCCATTTCTGCTTATGTCTGCACAGAGGCAAGAAAAAGAAATCAGGTGAATGAATGGTTATCTATGCCTTCTTTGTTAGCATCCATTTTCTTATTCTCTTCTCATTTCATGATCATTGTTAAGATTTTAACCGAACAATTTTGACTTCATGCATAGCACGAACCATATACAACATTATTTTCATTCTATAATTTGTACGCTGTATAAAGTCAAAATTGCTCTGTTAAAATCGCACGCCATAATCCCCCCTATAAATTCAATGCTCATTGAATTCCTTCCGCGAATAATAAGTCGCTTTAATTAATGGATAAATTAAAAATAATACTATTCAAATAATAATAAAATAATGATAAAATAGCGTTATTTGAATAGTGTACGATAATGCTATTATGTACTGAATGGAATCCGATGCTCTTCAAATCCCTACTCTTTCCCTGCTATTTTCTCTCTCTCCTCTTTCTCTCTCCCATGTTATTCTTTTTCTCTCTCTCATGTTTTTCGAAGAGAGATATAGAGAGAAAAAAATAGTAGGATACGGATCCATTATTTACAACTTGGAAGAGTGAAAATGTTTTGTTTGGTATAATGTTAATTAGAATAGTGAAAAAATCGATTGCGTAATAATAATAATAATAATAACAACAACAACTACTTATTGATAATGGTAACAATGATGATTATGATATAAATGACCATAATTTTATTTATTATAATACTAATGATAATTAATGATGATGATTCAGTTTATAATAATAAAAATGTGAATAATATGATATGAATATTTGCAAAGTTAATATGAATAATAATTAAATATAATGACACTATAATTAATAATGTTAATAATAATATAACTAATTGTAATAATAATAGTAACGATAATGATGATAACAATGCATTACATTATAATATAAATAATGATAATTAGTAGTTATTTAAAATAATAACATAATAAATAATAATCATTACAAATAATAAATTATTGATAAAATGCAGACAACTAAGTCACAAGCAGACATTTAGTATTTGACGAGGGAGAACTGAATTATATAAAATAAAATAAAAAATTAAATTAAATTTCAATATAGATAATTAAAAAAAAAAATTATAAGGGTGGCTAAGCACCACCTGGCTTAGCTGTAATATGCTCCTGCCTGAACAGAAACAATGGTCCTGCTTATATTGCCTTGTTGCCTAGAAAGGAATGTTTTCTTGTAAAACAGAAACAATGGTCCTGCTCATATTGCCTTGTTGCCTAGAAAGGAATGTTTTCTTGTAAAACAGAAGGAAAGGAATGTATTATAAGAGGCAGAATATATAGTTTCATTTTTCTCTAGTTTGGTTTAAGAATAAATGCATTAATGAATAACACAAGTAGAACCTGAAAGTGACAATTCACAAATGTTAACAGTTGGAACACGCTGAAATAAAAGAACTGGTAAGCTAAGAATAATAGATGGATAATTAAGTTTATCAGATGCGGCCGAGTTTTTTAAAAAATATCCATTTTCATAAATATTTTATTAATAATAATTATGGTTGAGCCGAAAATTTTAGTTCGTAATTCGAATGACTTCGATTTGAAAATTTTCTAGTTCGTAATTAATTCGATTCAAAATTAGTTTGTTCTGAAACAAATCAAACCAGTTCGATTCGAAATTCATTCAAAATCGAACTCAAACTGGAGTAAGTTCGATTCGGTTTGATTCGTTTGCGGCCCTAGTAAGGCATCACCGAATTTTTTATTAATAGAAAATAAATAAATAAAATATCAAAAAAGGGTATGACTTTTGGGTTTTATCGATATATAGATAGATTGGGACTAATTTTTCCCTCCAAAGGACAGGACCAATTATCCCATCCGGCTTTCTTTAATTTATGTACCTGACCAAATTAATTGCTAATTTCGTTTAGCAAAAAAAAAACTCTTGGGCGGGATAGATTATCCCGTCTAGTACTGTAGCATTTAAAAAAAAAATTCATTATCTAAGATGAAACTAAAAACCAAAAAAAAAAAGTTACAGTACCGGACTGGATAGACGATAATCTATCCCGTTTAAGAAATTTTTTTTTTTCAGCTAAGCAAAATTAATGAAGCACTAATCTGGACGGGATGGTTTATCCTGTCCAAAACACTGTAGTTGGACGGAATAAACCATCCCAATCTACCTATATATCAATAAAACCCAAAAACCATCCTCTTTTTTGATATTTTATTTATTTATTTTCTATTAATAAAAAATTCGGATGGCACCACCCATAATATTATATTCTAACATGGTAAGGTTGTCTATGTAGCATGCTGACACGCTGTAATTACTTTCTATTTTCGTATTGTATTCGTTCGTATTGTATTCGATAAGATGGTATAAATAAAGTTTATTCATCCAAATCTGACGAATCTTAATCTAGTGGTGAGGATAGACAATCTTGCCATGCCTTTTCTCTTTTCGACTCAATAAACACGGAAGATTGCTTCACAATTGCTTCAATTCTGGAAGTTCAAAAATAAAGATAAAAGAGTTCAAATTCCACGAAACAACTTAATTTTTTTTTTTTACGATCTTGTACTTTTCCAAATTTCTATAAGATATATTAGTTGTATTCATTAATTCATCGTTTTAGAATCATATCACTATTAATTACTCCATGACTCCATGTCCATATTCATTTCTTCTTCTTTCTCTTACTTTGAAAAATATTTTTATACAAATCAGAATGTCAATGGCATCTTCGATCCGTACCGTATTGGATATGATATTTTCTTGTTCGTTAACTTAATTGAGTACCGATAAGGATAAAGTTTTTTTTTTTTTCCTATTAACTTAACATTAACTGGTATGAAATACTATCTATATCGTAACAGTTGACAGCCCAAGGGGCCTTACCCTTTCAGAGGGTCGAGAGATAAAAGCTACGCGTTGTAAAAAAATTTCAGATCAGTCTCTCAGACGACAAAAGCTACACGTAAAACTCAATTAAATTGCGTTGCAGTGACTGTTTTATGCAAATTCAAAAAGAAAAGCTTTCTGTTCTTGAATTATACCAAGTTTATCTAGATAGATAAATTATAAAGATATACCAAGTTTACCCTTCAAAAGAGATATATACCAAGTTTTGACTCAAATCAGAAACAAGCAAACATTACTGCACAAATTACGATTATTAATTCTCCACATGTAGACAACAAAAGGCAAAAACTAAAGCTTTACGTTCAGGACTAAGCACAAATTTTCAACAAGCCACCACAATATCAGCCCACTGGTACCAAGATTGTACCAGTCCTCTGTGTCATTTCTTATCCGGGTGTATTTTTTCTGCTGTGTCTGAAATTATTGATGAAAAAATTGCATCCAAAAAGAATCCTAGGCCAGTCATCCAAAATCTAATCTAATTAAGTTTAGGCCACAGAACCCTTGCATTATTTACATTCAGGTTCAAACACATATTTTCAACAAGCCACCACAGTTTCAGCCCAACACTGCCACACCACTGTCGCTGGTACCAAGATTGTACCAGTCACCTGTGCCATTTCTTATCCGTGTGCAATTTCTTCAGCTGTGTCTAAAATGATTAATGAACAAATTGTATCCAAAAAGAATCCTAAAGCAGTCATCCAAAATCTTATTAGAGAATAATCATATTTGGTAATAATATCACACATTTAAGGTTTGTTTAAATGAAACAGTAACTTATTCCTCTCCAACCAAACAACCCATAATATGGCACTAAAAGTCAAATTATAATATTTTCTTTGACATCAGACTTTTTAATAATGCATTACCAAATCTCTTTTACTGAATCAAAATTGAAATCATGTTGTTTGTAATTGCAAAGTATTTTGAGATAATTAAGGCATAAGGACATTTTGGGAATAAATGATTTATCAATAGTATTAATATCTGATCAAAAGCAACATGAGGTGTCCCTCTCCCATCCTCGTTGGATAAGATTAAAATGTGTCAAAATCTTGTTTTCATTTACCAATGAAATAAACATTCTAATCTTTAGTGACAATTATGTTTTCCAAATCTTATTCCACATTGAATCTTTAGCCTCTTCACAATCAATTTCAATAAAGGACTTCCAAACTAAAATTTTACAAACAAGAACCCTACAAATTTACACTAATAATTAATCAATAGAAATTTGTGAGGTTTGGCTACCAATATCACTAGATTTTCTCGTAATGGAAGTTTTCACCTGCCCTCTCTTTTCTCTGTTATTTTTTAGATCTGCTTCCTTGGTATCCACAAACTCAACCAAATTTTTGAAACTAGGAAAACTAGCAAACCGTCTTGGCTGCTGGACACATGGTAGCGTCTTGTCAGCTGGTGCAGCTTCATTTTCTCTTGTATCACTTGTTCTATTGTTGTATTTTTTAAACTGAATACATATCTTTATGAAATATATAATTAATGCCAAAAAACAAACAACACCACATATTAAAAAAAGGCCCCAAAAGCTGCTTAGATTTAGACGATTTGAATCAATATCTGTATTCTCAGAGCTGCACTTGTCGTGGCTGTTCAGCCATTGGTCGTGAATGTGCTGGAGTTCCCCATTCTCTGATAATGTCAGAATAGCAGTTGAGAGGTCAACTGCTAGAGGAGAATCTCTTTGAAATGCCTATTAAGAGAAAAATACATGTTTATATGGTATGTTCCATATTCATATACATTACCCAATAGATTATACAAGCAGATGCACGTTATTAATCTACAATCCTCAAAAAACTGTATTTTTTAGAAAAAAAGGTAGGTTGGATGCCTCCATGTTCATGCCTCTACTTTTCAATGCATGATATCAAAAATTCTAAAACAACAAAATAACAAAATGAAACCATTGGATCTGACCTATATTATGTACTCTCGACATACATAAAAAAAATTACAGCATCTCAACTTTGTTTTGATGACAAAGAACTTGTAAAATTAATATTTAGAAATTACCTATACCATTGGATTTTATTACGAAATATTGTATGCATGCATAGAAGAAATGACATAGATCACATCTAACTATTTTAATTTGACATTTCAACTTTAGAGTTCAATTAAAAGTTTAGAAAAATAGGCATAGTGGGACCACCACATGTAAAGTCATTTGAACCCTCAAAATATGGACACTATTTTGCCATTGAAATTTGATTTATAGGGTTTTTTTCAAACTTAATATGAGTTAAAGAGTTTATGAACATATCTTCCTATTGGAATGTTACTATACTTTGCAATAAGTCTTAAAAAGAGACTTACGAAGCCCCATCCTTCTCGGGTGAACTCCTGACCAACAATGCGAAAGTTGCAATAACTTTTGAGAAAAATTTCAACATATGGGCTCTGATCAACTATTGCAGCGACACCACCCCCCTGGGGCCCACGCATCAGGGCATCGGCATACTCATCAATGGTACTTAGTGGCACAAGCCTTGACTCAGGTATGTTCAGCTGCTCTATGAGGTAATTCTTTGTAAATGTACCAGCCTGGTACCTGTCACAGAAAATGTTGAATCTTGTATATCTAAAGATTCATGAGGTAGGTATCATAGGAAAAAGAAAGAGTTGGTCTTTACAGTATCATCCTTTTTCCTTTACAGAACTTGATGGTAAATTTTCCATTTTGGTCCCTTAACAATTGGAGTTGTATGAATGTGGTCCCTGCCGTTACCTCTTGGTAAGATAGACATAAATTGGAGAATGCTGATGGGAATAAGCTTCTTTTTGACTAAAGTATACCGCAGAAGAACCCGAATGTACCCAGCATTTGCTAAGAAACACGACTGTTTTCTAGATCCACAAGAGTTATATTCAAATGGAACAGACAGATCATTAGGATCTAGACCAGAATGTCAGTTTTGGATGTATTCTTTCCAAACACCAGAAATTAGGTGTTTTATTTGCCAATAATAGTGATGATGAGAAGTTGCATTTTGCGAAAACTATTTGTTTAACAATAAGATTTGTCTTTTTATATTTGTCAATAAACATTTTTATTAATACAATTTGTTAGTGACCCTGGCCATCTAACTTTAAAAAAAAAAAAAAAGATATGTATTTTTATAATACCCGATGGGGTCACTGCTGGCTATGAGGCTATCGAGGCCTTTGATGCCAGAGGAGAGTTGTTGGACAGTTAGGATCGAGCTGAGAGATGCAGTGTAGCTGGAGGTAATAATCAGGACCACAAACAACCACACAATCAAAACAAACCGTGCGAGCACAGATACTGTGTTCTCTCCTACAATTGCAATACAGTAAAGCCAAAATAATATTATATTTTTAGATAATTTTCTTTCATTTCTGATGAATATAAACTGTGTGACAATTCTGAATATTATCAAGCATGCATCTGAAAATGGGTCCTGTGTGCAAGCACAAGTGTTGGAAAAAAACTATTTATCAGATAGTTTATTCAAAGTACGCACCCAGAAAGCCCCTCCCCCTTGTTTTATATCTATAATTTTTTCATTTTCGGTCGCATATGGACATCTGCAATTTTCTAGTGTTAGTGTGATGCTTTGTGCATATGGAAGAATACTCATTTTCTTTCTGACTTGTTTTTATTTTTTCAACTCAAGTAAGAGGACATACTGTGTGCAAAGAACATAGTGGAGAAACTAAACCTGCAAAATTAACAAACAAATAAATAGGTTATTTTTTCTCAAAAGAAATCAAAAAATAATTAAAACAAATTAGTACATATGCCAGTAATGTTCATAAAAACTGTAATGTGCCCTACAGTTTCATAAAAAAAAAGGAAATCCATGATATGGTTTTGAATAGCCCAATCTCTGCTGCTGCTACAAGACTCTGAAAAGAGGGCAAAGAGAAAATAAAGGTAGTAACTGAATTCTCACCAAAATATAGTTGCAACTTGTTCTCGAGGCGGGCCACGGAACTCCTCGTTGGTCCTGTGTTCGAGAATCCAAACAACAAAACCAACAAATAGGGAAAATACACCGATAACACACCACATTGGGAGTGCAAATGGTTTCAGAAAGGCCCATGCACTTGAGCTGCCGTGCTTAACTAGTGCAACTATCACCAAACCTGTTTCAGCATAAGGTTGCGTGAAATCCACTATCTTTGTTCGGTTTTTCACTATCGATATGGCCCCCACTACTGCATCCAATTCCTGAAAAGTTGGAAGTACAGGAGATCTCAAGAAAATAAATAAAATAAAATGTTATTTGATCTGTTATAAGCTATACCCACTGGACCAACTTCAAGTACAATTCATATAGGACATGCACAGTTCACAATCAGGACCTGACTGACAAGTCACCTCTCTGTCTCAGTATCAAGCATACCAACATGGTACCAATTCATTCAGTTTTTTTGGTCTTGTTAGTTAGTTCACTATCAGGACCTGACTGACAAGTCACCTCTCCATCACAGTAGCATACCAACATGGTACCAATTCATTCAGTTTTTTTTTGGTCTTGTTAGTTAGCCATCAGTTAATACCTCCAAACAGGTATTACTACCACTGGAATGTCTTGGTACCGAGTCTAATTGGCTTGCCATTAATATGACTCGGTATGTTATTGGAAATTTCGACATATGTCTGTCTGGCATTTCAACCAGGACCTCTCCAATACAGGTTACAGCTTTTGCCTTGTACGGTAGTATTAGGTCCTGGTACCAATTAAGGTTGTACGCTTGGTGTGTGTGTGTGTGTGTGTGTGTGTGTGGGGGGGGGGGGGGGGGGGGGGGGATGTACATTTTGAGCAATCATGTTGACCACATCATCAGTATTCGGGTTAACAGTACCATTTCCAATAAGTATATAAGAACATGGCACCGGGTATGGCAATAACTTGATTGCTGCATTGAAAACATCAATACAGAATCCACTAGCATTGCTGTTGGATCCAGAATTAGACCCGCTTGATACAAACTGCTTAAAGCTGGCCTTGATTGGCACTCCTATTCGCAAGGGCTGGCCATTGTTCGGAAAAACCCAACCACGTGGTTGCTGCGTGGTCCCACCAGGCCACATCACATCATATAGCCAACGGGCCTGACCTGACAAGTTTTGTGGCTTTTGATATAGGATTTCGGGAGAAACAACGGATAGACCTGAGTAATTTGACCAGTACCCAATCAATCGTGGCCCAGTAGACACCACATTGATGATATCATATGCGGCGCGGATCAGGTCCCGATTTGGGCCAAACTGTAACTGTCCAGTAACACCTGTGAAGTTTGTGCTCAGCAGATTTTGTAGCAAGTCCTCACCACCATTGAAAATTTTCAAAACCGCCAAGCTTAAAGTGCTCCCCTTGGCATCATGCAATCTTGGGTCAGTAGAGAAATTTATTCTGTTTCCATTCGTTTTTAAATATTGATCAATTGCATGTGCCACTAACCACACTGAATCATAAGCATACAGACTGTATGCATTGAGACTAGAACCAGTAGCTGTATTGCCTGTTTTGTTTCTCCATCTGGACACAAATTTCATCTTGAGATCTGAATCCGGCGTATGCTCTCTCAGCACAATTGACCCTTGTATCATATTATGAACTTTTGGGTCGGTATCCATCGACTCATACCCATATCCTAAACCAAGCCCTTTAGAATCTAAAACTGCAGCCAGCCAACTAGTTGCGATCCATACATAACCAGGTCCTGTCATGCCCAACTTTTGCGCAACAGAAAAGACACTTAGACCTGAATCTGGGTTCACGTGCAGGACATAAACTCGTGACTCCATTAAATTGACCCGCAGCAGCAAGTCAGTGATCTCAGTCAGATCCACAGCCTGCGCAAAAGCAGCTTTGTATGAAATCTTTGCCCTTCTGAGCGCCAGCTCATCCCCCAAGGCGGCAATACCGTTACGGCCGTAGTCGTCATCAACATATATTGCGGTGACCTCACGCCACTGGAAGAATTCTACAATGTCGGCTATGGCACGCATTTGAAACTGGTCAGATCGAGTGGCACGGAGGAAGTATGGGAATTCTAGCGAGGAGAGAGTCGGGTCGGTTGCAGAGAAGGAGACTAATGGTACTTGTAATGAGTTTGCCACATGGGAGAGCATGTGACTGCCTCCTGATGACTGTGGGCCAATGATCGCCACCACATTCTTCTCTAGTACTTGTAATGCTGGAGAGAATCATGACCAAAACAAGCATTTGTAGAGACTAGTTTGTTAGAAAGTTTTTAAACGCAAAGGACGCATATTTCTATTTGTTTATGTATTTTATTCTGTTTATTTGGTTACTCACCGCCTAGTAGAGATTTCATTCTTAAATCAGAGTTTGTTCGGTGCTCAGAATTTTGATAAAAAATATATATATGCATATATCATGGTATAATACTATCATAAGAGTATAAGACCAATATTGGCAAGGGCCTAATAGGTATATGCAGGTTGTACCAATACAATCCCGTAGCACAATAGTCATAATAAGCTACATGGGAGAAAATAACCAAGTAGGTGACTTTTAAGAGGTTATGGGTTTAAAACCTCATAGCCAATAAATACGGATGAAGTCTTATGAGGCATTTCCATTCAATTAAAAAAATTTAGAAAAGCTCACATTGATTTTTTTTCTTCCTCAATGAACCAAAAATTTCAGTGCAAACAAGAAAAGGAAAGGATTCCTCATAAAACGACCGCAATAAACAGAAAGGTTACCAAGAAAAGAATCAGATGCTTTTTAAGAGAAGATCCACAGAGATTTAAGAAGGACAAAACAAAGATACATGCATAGACAGTTCTTTTTAAATAAATGACTGCACTTCTATGTGTATGCAGCAAAATAAATAAAAACTGTAAGGACTTTAGTTTGTATACGTTTACTAGTAGAAAATCAATGGGAAATGGAAGATGTGCAAAACATTTAGTAGCAAGCTGGCCAAAGTCAGTGAAGTGGTACTGATATGAATTGGCTCGTCACTCTGCTGCTGCTGTATGAAATCCAAAATCTAATCTTCTCGCTTCTATAACATAAAAATCAATCCCGCTCGCACCATAAGAACTAGAATTTTAATAAAAAACTGTAGTTTGTTTATATAAATTTAGAGCGGAATTGAGAACGATTAACGACAATAAGCATCAGTTCACCATCTTTTATTTCTAAATCATAAAATTAAATATTAAGTAGTAATAATAATAATAGGGTGTCTTATAAAAAAAAGGAAGGAATATATTGACAATCAAATTTAGCTGATAAAGGTGATAACTAATTAATGTCAAAATTCATCAAAATAAAAAATAAAGCTACAAATGTGGACCCATTATCTTAAAGAACTGCTTATAAATTTGACATACTAAAATATTGTTTCGGAAAAAATCAATTCCCAATAGAATTGAATAACTATTTTTGAAACAATTTGATAGATAATCAAAATCGGTTTTCAAACTGCACCAAATTTGATATACAACTTATCAAAAATAATACGGACATGCTTATAGTTCTAGCCTTCTATTAACTTTTGAGAAGCATTGCGTCGGTTCTACATTTTTTTTTAGTTTACTCTAAGACCACAGTATATTTAACAAAAAGAGAAGTCAAACATTATTCTATCCCATTGAAATTAAATAAATGTTGAGTATATTACCTTCAATTGTAGCAAGAAACCCACTACAATTGGTATCCTGTGAGATTACATTGAGCTTCGTGTCAGGGAGTATGGTGCGATCTGAGTTCACATCTTCAAGTGCTAGCTCAATTGCAATTCTCACAGCGCGACCAATGATGGAATTGTATGTGTAGAGAGCTCCTATGTTAACACTTGTGATATTTTGAGGGTTTGAAGTTTGGGATCTTGTAATGGTGGCTAGAGAAAGAGAGATTATGAACAGCAATAGCAATGGAAAGCGACCCATCAATTTGGGTTTGTTGGGTTATGGCATCTCTCTTTCTCTCTCTATAGATTTGTTGGTTTAATAGATGGTTTATAGACTATAGAATGAGGAGCAGAGGAGGGGGGAGGATGGAATAGAACGGTGATGAAGCTGGAGTTTGTCCTGTGGTCATGGTGTCATGGAGCGACGAAGGAACGGATATTTTTCTTTTGAAGGGTCGTTTTGCATAGTTTTACAAGTAATCAAACCCGGGAAAAGATATTTTTCCTTCTCTTGGAAACTTGTATATACCGATATTTTTTAGTATCCTCACCTCAATAAATTAAAAAATTACAAATGTGCTCTCGAAATTAAAACAACGAGAACAAACGTTGGGTGGTGTAGGGTCCGATCTGGCGAGAAAGTTGTAAAGTTTCCTTTTCATGATTCACACTTTCTTGGAGGGTTATTTTACTTTTACTTAGCTGAGGTAAGCACATTGAAAAGATTCCATTAAAGTCCGAATGAAGACAAAAGAAAGGCACTACAAGTGAGATTTATTAATTTCACCTTTGATCTAATTCCGTATCATGCAACCTCACCTATAATTTTCAAATGCAGCTCTCCTTTCAAGATTTTTTTATTTCGATATTTACTCTCCCAAACTTTTATTTGTGCAATCCCAATACTACCAATCTGATTTTCTACTAGTATTCATTTTTACAATTAATAACTCCATAAGAAAAAAAAATGGTTATAAATCTCTAACATTATTATTTATATTCTTTCTATTTATTCGTCATATTACATATATTTTATACCTTCTTAGAGAGAATATAGACGATGCAATGCTGTTACTTCTTTTTAACGATGTACTTAGGGGCGGAGGTATTCAAAGGGAATGGGGTTAATTAACTTCCATTTGTTTCTCAATTTTTTTACTTATATACAATTTTTTTTTATATTCTAGAATAAAATGCTATTAATATTGTAATATTGACCCCGCATTCATAACAAGAAAATTTAATATAATTGAATCTATTCATGTTTGATTTCTATAGTCAGAAAATCTAACTCCGCTTTTGAATGTACGACATGGATATTTTCTTGAACATAAGTTTTAAGTCCTTATAATTATCTTTAAAATTATTGGTTTGATGGATAAATAACTGCAAGTCAAAATTTAAATGCATATACTATCTTGCGATTTGAAACATGGGGAATATTAAGGGGGGGTGGGGTGGGGGGCGAGTATGCTCTGCAGAGCTTTTAATCTGATTCGTTTGTTTTGATTGGACGGATCAGATCAAAGGAGACCCAAATTTTGATATCTAATCTGGTCCGTCCAATCAAAGCGAACGGACCAAATTAAAAACTCTGCAGAAGATAGCGTTCCATATTAGGGATATTGGGTCCTGCATTTCTAAATAAATGAACGGTGTGCAACATTACAAAACCAGGATTATTTAGTGAAGTTGACATGCTTGAAACTTTTATTCAGGTTATCAATTACAATAAATTAAGGGATAAGTAACATTGACATTAAATTTATTTGATAATAGATAACCGGTTTAGTAATTATTGCAATTAAAAATTATAATCATTTCTCTGTGAAAAAAGTCCAATATGGATTCACAATCAATATTGTTTTTTAGTATAGATATGAAGTGTATTATATTTGATAAAATTAAATAAATGATATTTATTGAGTAGTTCGAAAAATAAATGACTCAGGTTTTATAGACACTTGACAGAAGTGTGTTCGTGCATTGTTTTTAGAGAAAAATATTAAATACGGATTATTTTTAGAAATAAAAGAAAATCTTCAAAAGATATATTGATTGTTTTTCTTCGAAAAATATAATGGCGTGGTTCCACCAAAGACATATTAATGGAACCACATCAATAGTGCGACCCCAGCAGTTACGAATAAATCCATGACCATGACGTGGTTTAAAGTGTGAAAAAAGACTACAACTAACCATTGATTTGGTCTCAAAAATCTAAATCTAGTGGAACATATTTATAAGTCATTGTTGTGTTTTCAAAGTCTAAATGGTCAATTTGAAGAGTTCAACATCTCTCTATATTAAAATGTGTTTGAATACCAAATTTTATGTTTTTTTTGAAACTTTTTTTCTAATTTTTTTCAGATTTTTTCAATACGCCTGTTTAAAAAAAATATATTATTATTCATATTTTTATAGCATATTAAAACACTGTTTTGAAAAAAATTAAATAAATACTAATTTTTTTTTCCACAAAAATATAAAATTTGGTCTCCAAACACATTTTAATATGAAAAATATATTGACTGTTTCAAATCAACTATTTAAACTCTGAAAATACATAACTTATAAACATATACCTTTGAAAATCGAAGAGCCAATTAGTTGTACCACGACTCTCGAACAAATGTTTTATATATATAGGACTTGACTACGGTGCTATGGGTTGCATAGAGACCTCCTGTGCTACGGTTCAATATTCGAATTTTTAAAATTCTAACGGTTGATCCGAACCGTTTATACATCAGGTGAATAATTGGTTCTGAAGATGCCTACAACCACTCCCGGTTATTGTCCACTCGTCCATGTCTTGCATGAATGAATGTTATTCCAGCTGTAAAATATCAAGTGGATAATTTGTTTTCAAGTTTTCACGTGGGAGGAAACCGTTGGTGTCATGGTGTGTGAAATTTGTTGGAACAAGATACAAATGAGCTAAGCCAGATAGTCCTCTCTTTTGACAAGACAACGTTTTGTGACAAAACTTTTGTCAGATGGCCTCATGAACCGTTGGATTTGTAATATCCACGCTATTTTGATTTAGCACGGATCTCAAACTGAAGATGATAGTCCAATTTGAAATTTTGAATAATTATATATGATGCTATATTTAATTAGATTAATTATATTTGATTAAATTCAATTAAGGAGAAATTAACTTGGTTTAATAAACAAAGTTCATGACTGTTGTTAATCTTAATCCAAATTTATTTTAAGAGTTGGTTTTCAAAGTTAAAATTTAGTCAAAAATATATTACCGTATTTTTTGAAATTGCTGCGCACTCTCTCAAATGAGAACATTCTAGAATGTTTTCTTTTGAACTAGATCTTAGTTTTGAAAGAGATCGTGGTAGGATGTAACGGTTAATTTTGAAAATAAAATTTGCTTTTTTTTTTACTTTATATATTCTCCCTCTCTCTCATATTTTTTGAGTAAATTTTGTTTTTTAGTGAGTTGAATTTCTGTCAAATTCTTTCTCTATCTCGTTTGATCTCTCTTGTGCGGAAAATCCACAAAACTCTAAACTTAAAGATCTAATTTATAGGGATTAAAGAGTGACTAAACTAGCTAATATTCTCTAGAAGAAGGAAACTTTAGTTCTTAATTATTTTTTTAGTGGATATCGTAGAAAACTTATATTTTGGAGTTTCAACTTGATGTAAGACATTCTACGAGATCGAGAAGCATCGATCATCAATGTGGAGTTTCAACTTGGTGTAAAGTATTCTAGGAGATCAGCAAGCATCAACTACCAATTTGTAAAAGATTGGATCTCAAATATGTTGATTTACAAAATCTGAAAAGTTAATGGTAATGTTTATATTTTTCTTAATTATTATTGAGACTAATTTACAAATTTTGAAAAGTTGAAGCTTGAATCTATAAAATTTATATAGAGACCCATATGCTAGGATTCATTTATAGTATTATTAGAGTTTTTAATTTAAAAATAATTTATACTTTTTAATTTATTACTGTTGTAATTTAATAATACCTCTAAAATTAATTTGAGAAATGCCACAATTTTTTTATTGAAAAACTATACATAAAAATTTCTTATTAAGAAATAGTTTACACTTTTTAATTTATTACTGTCGTAATTTAATAAAACCTCTAAAATTAATTTGAGAAATGCCAAATTTTTTTCAATTAACACTCTAATAAATCAGAATTAAATAAACACCATTATTTTATTCTATTATGTTTGTCTGAAGTTATTATTCAGAGAGAAGGAACGGACCCATGTGAGAATGTCTCTCATTGTACATGGACAATGACATGAGCTTATTGCAATAAAGAAAGAAATAATAAGATAATAACAAGTAGCTAGTGATATAATTTATGTGATATTATGATGCTGTCTTCCTCAATTCTTTTTAGATTTTCTAAACCGTTGAACTTTGACTACTGTCAGCTGCTGCTATGATTTATGATTTGATAGCTCCCTGTGTGGTAATCACATTTTATTGAATTGCAATGATGCGGTGTGGTCAATCATATTTATTGAATTGAAATGGTGCGCCAATTCAGTATGCCCATTATTTAATAAATGACACCTATCAAGTTACAGTTGTAGAGCCAATATGAATTGGGTAGGTAACTGTCTATTTTTTAATTTTGATAATTATTTATAACTTTGTATAAAATTAGATTATTGTTTACTCCTATTTCGGTCTATTGCTTATTCTTGCTGCGATTTTCTTTCAGTTGTGACTTGATTCGATCTTATTTGTGTTAATTTTGAATTTAACAAAAAGAAATTTGGTTGATTTGAAAAGAAAGTCAACGGACTCTTTGGAGAAAAAAAAGATTATTGAATATTTTTTTCTAAACATACTTAATGTATTGGTCCATTAAGTATACAAATAGTAATAATTATTAGTTCACAGAGAACTAAGAGCATCCATAAATTATTTGAGCCTTAACATTTAATTCAGACTATTATGTTTTACTATTTGATGATTTTAACATATAGTGAATCCATTTATTTGTAAACTAAAATAAAAATTATCTTAATCACAAAGTATAGTAAAAAAAATAATTTTTAATCTGATTTATTTTACCGAACTATTTAGAAATAAAAAAAATTATTTTTAAGAAAGGGTGTGCTCAAATTTTAATTTTTTATTAAAAATAATTATTAAATAAAAATAATAACTATCTTTTAATAATTTATTTTTTGTTACAAATTTTGACTACGCGACACGTATGCGCATTAAATTGGTGCATCCGACTAATTTAGTACGCGGACTAAGTAAATGTGGGCGGTAACAATTAAAATTATGATAAAATAGTAATTTATTAGATTGCTAACTAAAAAAGTTTCGGGGAGAAACGTAGACCCTTTTTCGTTACTCTCTTTTGGTTACTTCTTTTTCTATTTTCGTCTAGTAAAGGTTTTTCTGTCTGTCTGCTACTCGAGGACAGTTGTGGTTTGGCTGTGGTAATAGGAATAACAAACTCAACTGATTCAATTAGTTAGGTTTCAAATAATTTCTATTCTACATCTCTATCTTCTAAAGAAAAAGAGAAAAACGATAACTCTGTTACTGCAGAGAAGTTGTCGCCGCTGCCGCCACCGCCGCCCCAACCAACATACTAGTCGTCACCCCTTACACTTGCACAAGCTCATTGTGCCAAGTCCTCGACCAGATCAAGAGGTGACAAGATGATGCGCGCAAAAGCGTATGCACAAAATTTCAGTACAATAAGATGTACCTTTTAAACCTTTAACACGCGTTTGAGTTAAATTGCAAGTGCACAATTCTATAAAAGTAGTATTTGAGGTATTGATTCACAGGGAGTACGATAAAAACTTAATTCAAACTTTAGTAATAAATTTCAGAAAATAAAATAAAGTAATGTACAATAAAAGTAAATTGGAGAGTTTGTTCTAACAATTTCTAACGTTGGGTTCGATACCAAAAAGAAAGGAGTTTGAAACAATAATTGTAAATAAAAATAAAAGAAAGGAATTGGTTTGCTTTCTAGATGAGAAGATCTAGGGGTATTCGGTCTATAATCCCTTGCTAACTCTATTAATTCGGTATTTGTTTGAATTCATGTATGATTTGACGAGGTTTCTAACCTAATATGTTATTAAGGGTTACTTTCGTAAATTAATAACGTGCCTAGGTAACTCGAACTTCTCAATAAAGTTCCCCACCCTAGCTACCTAGACCTATAAGCTCTTGTTAGTCTCTCCTCTCCTCAAATATTGGTACTTCGCAATTAAGTCCATTATACCAATACCTGATTTAAATTGAGATGTCCTAATTAGAGTTTAACTTCACGATTAGGTTATTCACCAAATTTCTAACCTTAATTTCTATAGTTCTGGCTTAGATTAAATTGGTTACAATCTTAACATAAACCTAAGGTATTTGCATTCATAGTTTGGTATTATCCTATTGATCACAGTCAATTGTGATTCTTTCGAATTCAAAACAGGATACTACAATTCAAGTACTAACTATGTAATTAACACAAATTATTAAATCACATAAATTAACAATCAAATCCCATAAAACAATCATAATAAAAATAAATAACCGAATAAAATAGAATTAAACAAGTTCATGCATTGACCTAAACCCCCTAGAGAGAGAACTACTCCCTCATGGAGAGATCCATTACAAAAATTGGCAAAGTAATAAGAAATGAAATAAAGGAAGTAATTACACTCTTTGACAAATCAAAAACCTCTATCTTGCCGACTTTTTGCTCAAGAAACCATTCTTCTCATTGCTTGAAAGCTTTCCTTTCTCCAGAATTTATCGCTAAGTGTGCGTGTAGAAAATAAGAAGGGAAGAGATGATATGAGATGAGATGAGATGAGTGCGGATGATGATCTTTGCGAAGAGATCCTTTGAATGGAGAATGAACTCCCTCTTTTATAGCCAAGGACCATACCCAATTAAAAGACTAGGAATTGGAGTTAGTGGGCGTTATATTTGGATTATTTTTCAGAATTTCCTTGTCCACATTTGGATGTAAAAACGTGTCCTTAGTGCGCCAAAAATAGAAACCGTGTTGAAAACGTGTATTTCTGATTGTCTGCGAGTTTAGTGCGTCCGACCGACTCCAAAATTTCTTTTTTAGTATCTCATGTTGTAGATCTTCTTCCTAGCTTTCCAAAAAGTGGTCGCAATCCTAAATCGGAGTTACGAGTCAAAAGTTATGACCGTTTTAAGTTCAGACTCTATTTTTGGCTGACTGCTACAGTGCGTCCGCACTGCAATCCGCATTGCTATAGTACCATCCGCACTGCGTCCTCACAATCCGCACTACGTCCTCACAATCCGCACTGCTACTGCATCAAGATCCACACTATGCTCGGACTTTTCCTGTACGACCAGAGTGCGGCTACATCGAGATCGGTGCGTCCGCACAGATTTTGATGTATAGCTTATTATACCTTTTTAAAATTGGCACGCGTCCAGAAATCCATCTAAGTACTTATTATGGTCATATCACAAACCGTGTGTTCGCAGTGAACATTTTTCTTCGGTTTTTCTTCATTTTTCTTCATTTCCTGTAAGTTAAAACCAAGCAAACGCATTAACTTGATCCTAGGTGTAATTTATTCACTTTATATTCAAAATACAAGATATTTGGTGTTATTTCGTGATAAAAATCAGATCGAATATATATATAATTTAGGCCTATCACAAGACAATTGGAGCACTTTGCCGCAACAATCAACTCCTCTACATCGAAGTCACGCACTTCTCAAACTCTCCCCCCAAGGGTGTGCCTCATCGCCTGAGACGAAGCTTCACAAGCTAGCTCAATGACTTTCCAATCCTGACTAGTTCGTTCTCCAAAATCAGAAATTGAGTAGTTGTCAGTGAGCTTGAAAGGATCACCCATCTCGACGAGAGTCTCTAATCACTGCTGTGCTCTTTCGATCTGCTACATCTCTGCCACGAGAAGGCGAGTAAGGGTTCAGCGCATCAAGAGAAGGTTGTTTTTGAGCTCGAGCTGTTTTCAAAGGGAACCACGAAGAAGAACCTGACACTAGTTGCAGCAGAGCGTGTTGAGGTCGATGTTCAGATCTACCACCGCCATTGCTGAATTTTTTGAGTAAAAGACTAAAAGAGCTGCTGTTGATTGGGTTTCTGAAGGTCCCGAAGAAGAAAAAAAAAAGAAGAAGAATGGATTAACGGATCTGATATCTGTTTCGAATCGGGTATGTGGTGCGGGTCCAATCATGTGGATCCGATTATGGATTTCTTGCATTATTTCTTGATGAGCTGTTCATTCAACTACTTCTGGACCAATTTAAAACAACAACTCATTTAACTTTTGGGCTTCATTCAACCTTTTGCTTCAGAATTTCCGACACCTATATTTTCCAAAACAACCCCTGTTTCTTGATTAATCACAGACAAGTCGAATCAATGCCGGGCTCCGCTTCCTCTTCTCTTCTTCTCTAACTACAAAATGCTTCTCAAAACATGAGACAAGAGAGCTACAAAGCCTCTTGAAACCATGTACTTGTCACAAAGCTATGAGCTCTTCAATTTTCTTTTGTTTTTATTTTTCAAAAAGGACTCAAACAAGCTTCTCGAGTACAAGGAAGCATTGTTGAGCCAAAATAGCTCATTCTTCTCTTTTACCTCCATGGAGACTCGAATGGTGATTCGAATCGCAAGTAAGGCATTCCAAGCACACTGTGCCTACCGCCCGATGTGCTTGAGGGGGGTAGGAATAACAAACCCAACTGATTCAGTTAGTAACTAATGATGTTAGTTATGAGATAGGCTATTAACCGATGTTAGTTAGATAGATGTGAGATAGGTTGTTAAGCTGTTAATTATTAGTTAGAGGTAACAGCTAGCACATCACTTTGTATTCTCTATATATAAATACCGATTGTATCTTGTAATCAGTTAAGCAAGATTAATAAAAGAAATTCTTTTTCACTTCTCTATTCCTCTTCTCTTTAAATGGCCTTGTTTTTTTCGCTGTGTTCTTTAATCGGATCTGCACTCGATTACTTGTAGTGGTTCTTTTGTTAATTCTGTTGACTTGGGTTGAGATACCTAGGTAAGTTCGTAACAAGGTTATATGGGTGTTTTTTTCAGGTGTGTCATTGTTATCCAGATTATACCAATCCCCTGTATCATTTCTTATTCGTATGTCACTGGTACTCATATTATATCAATTTCTATCTCACTTGTTAGATATCCCTCTAGGTTCCTTCCTGATACAGTCCTCTTAACCCGACGTGACCAGTTCAAATAGGTGGCTGATCCATCAAGTTTCAGCTCCACATTCTAAAGATCTAGTTTGACCTGCACCTGAGCAGGTGCTGAGATAGCAGGCTTGGTCGAGGCACTAGCTCCCTGTATAAGTCCGACCAAGACCTTCAGAACCTCAGGATCAATTTTCCCCAGACACTCCAATCTTGTACCTTCCGTACCATCTCCATCTCCTAACATCCTCAAACCTCTTCCTCTTTCCCTCGTAAAGACCTGATCTTGCACCCTCAAGATAGATCTAGATCATCTTCCCTTTTCTTCTTCTCTTTCTTGACCCGATCTTGATCTACCTCATTAAGATTCGAGCTTAAACCCGAACAAACCTGATCGAGAACCCAATCCAAACTCGTTTCTCGAGTATCGTAAGGTATAGGCCCCCCACGCCGGCCAAATCAAGCAAAGAACAACCTTTCGTACCTTTGGTTTGGCCTAGAAGAAGGAGAACCGGCCAAAGAAGAGGAGAAGAGCAAGTTCAGATCTGACCTAGGCAAAAAACGGAGCCAAATGTGGTGGCTCTGCTGTGCTCGGCCAAGAGGAGGGGGTGGCTGATGTGAATTATTACAACACAAGTAATAAATCCTAGTTGATACTCAATTCGGTTGCAAGTGTACAACCTTGTCAAGTAGTACTTAGGGATCGTCTCCACAGGGACAAGTCGGAATATTAACTCTAACCTAACAATTTAATTTAGTAAAAGAAAGTAAAATGGTTTTGTGTTTGTTCAAGTGGTTTGGTTTCGATTAAAATGAATTAAACTAAAGTCTTTAAAGCAAAATTAGGTTTTTAACAAGAATGAGAAATTAGGATTTCCTAGGGTTCCTATCCACTAATGTTACGACTAATTGGTTTGTTAAATTTGTTCTTTTAATTATGAAGGCACAGTTGGATGTTGTAGGTACAAAGGGATATCTCTATATTAATACCATCTTTAAATTAGAATAAACGTCACCTCTCGGTACTTGGCTACCCTAATCTAAAGTCATTAAGTTCTTACTGTCCCAATAGATCTAGAAAATCGTCTTTCACCTCTCGGTACTTGGCACAATTTGTCTAAACTATTAGGTAAAACCCGTATAAGACAAGCGTCACCTCTCGGTACTTAGCCTATCAAATACCCTATTCCTTATGGTCTGGACCTAATATTCAATTTCTCAATTGTAAATACCAAATCCTAGGGTTTCATGCGATTTCGATTAAGTCCTCACAATCAATTAAAATAAAGAATAGATCATAACAAAGAACAAGAACATATGCAATAAAACCAACTAAATCATAACAAAAGTTTCAAGTACAACCCTAATCAACCCTAGAAAAGCCCTTAGCCAACCATGGCTAAGACACAAATGAAATCAAAAGAATAAAAGAGTTCCAAAGGAAAGAAAGAAAATAATAAAACCGGTTGATCAATGATCTCTTCTCCCTTCTTCTCTCTTCTTGCTATTCCTTGCTTTTCCTTGTTCTAAACCTAGAAAATTCTGCCTAAAAAACTCCTCAATCTGTTCTACAGGTCCCTATTTATAGCCCCCTCTAAAACCTAGAAATAACCAACCAAAAATAGCAAATTCGGACTCTGAACCGACCTAATTGCGGGCCGCAATACACTCATTGCGAGCCGCAATGTACTGTAGCAGTTAACAGACTGCGCAGAAAACTTCTGAAGAGGTCCTTGCAGGCCGCAATAAAAGTCCTTGCGGGTCGCAATACATTCCTTTTATATTCTCAGGTTGTAGATCTTCTCGTTAGCTTTCCAAAAAGTGGTCACAAGCCTAAATCGGAGTTACGAGTCAAAAGTTATGGCCGTTTTAAGTTCAGACTCTATTTTTGGCTGACTGCTACAGTGCGTTGCGGGCCGCAATAACTGTGCTGTAATGAAGAGGCTCTGACTTGTTTGGTTGCGGGCCGCAATAACTCCATTTCGGGCCGCAATAAATGTTGGCAGAAGCTCATTTCTTCGTGCTAACTCACCCGTTTTACTTCGTTAAGGTCCAAACACTTGATTACCTGTAAAACAAACATAACTATGGCAGTAACTTGAACTTTTGGACATTTCTAACCTAATTAAACCTAATTTAAACTAATTTAACCAAAACTTGGCTTAATTTACATACCTAACCCTAGGTTTAAATAGATACAATTTTGGCTTATCAGTGGCGAAGCTACTGTGCTCGGATCAGACCTAGGCGGAGCAGAGAGAGGGCGAAACTAGCTCACAAAAGAGATCAGAGCTGATCTGGCTCGGATTTGCGACAGCCACAACGAGGCCAGGCGGAGCTCCTCTCTGGTTAGGCTTCATAGTTATTGTAGTTACAGTAAATTCGGGAAAAAAAATGGAAAAACAGGAAAAAAAAACGACATCTGCTAAACCTAGCTCTTGACACCAAAAAAAAATAGTTCAAAAATGAAATATATTGATTTCTTGATTCTCTTGAGCCTTTATAAACATCACAAATTACATTTGTGACCCTATTCTTTCTTATAAAGGCTTTCTTATCAAAAGGACCCTATAACTGTTGGGGTTTTGACGGTTCAAACCCATTAGTTTAGCTTAACAGCGGAAGTGTGTAAAACAAAAATTTTACAGTTAAGTTAAGCTAAAATTAAACGAGGTATGTCAGGAAACCTTCCAAGGCGGTCCACCTTCAGTATTCCTTTGACATCAAAACCTCATTTAATTTATTTACAGATCTACTCCATAATTGATTTTCTAAAGCATTAAATCTATTTACAATTTAAATAGATTAATATAACAATTTATACCTTGATTCCAAATCTCAGTTGGAATGCAGATTAAGCGAGAAGAGTTACACCAAGGAAGGGATCGACTCGGAGTATCACACGTGTGATACCTCTATTGGTTATCCATCAGGACTAACCGGAGAGCGATTTATTTCTTTTGCCAGAAATACCGTAAACCGCGGAATTATGCAAAAACACTATTCACCGAAATCGTAACCGAGAAAGAGAGAAAATAGAAACTCGAATCGATCAGACAGATCAGATACGATATATGTGAATTAGTGATTCTCTCTTTCACCTCACCTCTCTATTTATAGCTTTCAAAAATGCATGAAATTACTATTTTGCCCATGCCACCTAGGTGACACCTATGCATGGCGGTTTAGAGGAGAAATGAAAATCAAATTGAACTTTTGTTTCCTTTGCCGACATCAAATTAAAATTCAATTGATCTAATATTTTATTAATTAAATATAATTGATTTTACTTTGGCCGACATGATCAAATGATTTTATTTATATGTATATTTTATTTTGATTCGGCCGACATGCCATTAATTCCATTAATCAAATTCAATTGATTTCATTTATATATATATTTTGTTTTGGATTTTAATTTTAATTTTAATCAAGGGTTTTAATTAATAATAAAATCCAAATCAGATATATATATATAATTGTTCCACACAATTATATTTCTCACGGTTTGGTTTCGGTTGTTGTTCGGTAACTTTTATACAATGTAATGTGTACGTTTATAAATTAACCGCTGTTTCTGCTTGTTAATTTTATATGACATTTATAATTTAATTATATCACGTATAATTAATTATAACCATCTTAATATTAATTATAATCAATTTATAATTAATCAGTAAGATTCTCCGAGTAGCTCCTATATGGTGTGACCCAATAGGATCTATGTTATGTTGGTAAACAGAGTTAAAATTGTTTTAACTTCTGTAATCATGAGAGGCATCTGGCAACACATCATGATCATCCAATTACACACATGATGCTGTATTGTACAATATCACGATCCAGTAAACAATTTATTTGTGTCAGTTCCTCTGTCTCATAGCTATCAGATCAGTTTCAAGGTAGATACGTGTCATCCTTGTTAACTGTATCTTTTCTTGATCTTGAGTAGATTATCAAATATAATTACTCTTGTAATTATACCGCATGCAGATAATCTAACTCTATCAAGGGGCCCAGTGATGTTATAGCTCGTATAGAGATACAAGGAACAAATAGTATTCTTGGCAGACTATCACTTCCTCACCTAAGCTATACATATGAAAATGCTACCGTTATGGCTGCTTTTTACGGAGAGCGTTAGATAACACTTACTCATATATATTTCTTAGTGGGAACGATAAATATACCTCATACTGTAGAACTTTGACATTGAATGAAAATATTAATGACACGAACACAATTCTATTTAATGTTTCATTCGGGGTCTGTTAAATACCATGTTCCTAGAACATGTATGTATGTAATTAAAATGACATCTCGTGTCAGGTGGTTTGTACAACTTAACCATCTTTTAATCCACATACTAACCTTATAGCGGCAATTAGTGTTCCTGCTAATTACCTTGGTCAGTGACCTTTTAAGAGTATATATCATATATATTATGGAGTTTCACAATTTCAGTCATGAACTTGAAATGATCCACAAATGCAATAATACTCAAGGTAACAAAATGATATATAAATAAACATTCAATTCATGAACAAAGCTTTATGATTAATTTATCATATTATTGACTTCTAGATTATTACAAACTAACAATAACTTCTATTAATGTGATAAATATACATTAAATCTCAACAGAAGGAAACAAATTGTTGAGATTTAATGTATGTTTATCGCATTAATAGAAGTTATAGGGTCCTTTTGGTAAGAAACAAGTTATAAGATAGAATAGGGTTACGGATGTAATTCGTGATGCCTATAAAGGCTCAAAAGAACCAAGAAATCAATACATTTTTGTCATTTTTCTATTTGGTATCATGAGTTACTGTAGCGCTACAGTACTCCGCCAAACACAGATCCGATCCATCAGATCCAAGGTAGAAGGAGCTCCGCCCGCCACAGCTTGAGCTCTGTCCATCTACGGTAGGGTTTCCTGGCCTCACCGAGCACTGGTTGAGCTCCGCCTGGCCCGCTGACCTTCGCCTTGGCCGGCACATATCAGATCTGATTAGCTCTGCCCTGCTAGTTTTGCCACAGATCTACCGTTGATGACCTAGCTTCGCCTCAATCGAGCACAGCACAGCAACATCTTCGTTTTCCACTTAGCAGATTCGTTTTTTTTTTCTCTTTCACAGATCTATTTTTTTTGTTATTTGTTTGTTTTGTCTAAACCAGCCACTTTCTCTCCTTCTTCTAGCCCAAACTAAGGTACGTTGGGTTTTTGTTGAGTGATTTGGCCGGCGTGCGGGGCCTATACCCCACAATACCCGAGTAGGGGGGTTTGATCGGGTTTGAGCTCGAATCTTGATGTGGTAGATCAAGATCGGGTCAAAAGGGGGAGATGATTTAGATCCGTCTTGAGGTGCAAAATCGGATCTTTACGTGTGTTTGAGAATGTCAGGAGATGGTACAGGAGGTATGGGATTGGAGTGTCTGGGGAAGATCGATCTTGAGGTTTTGAAGGTCTTGGTCGGGCTCATACAGGGAGCTAGTGCCTCGACCAAGCCTGCTATCTCAGCACCTGCTCAGGTGCTGGTCAAGCTAGATCTTCAGAATGTGGAGCTGAAACTTGATGGATCAGCCATGTATTTGAGCTGGTTGCGTCGGGTTAAGAGGGCTCTATCAAGAAGGAATCTAGAGGGGTATTTGACATGTGAGAAAGGGGAACTAGCGAAGGACTCGGTTGAGCACAATGAGTGGAAGACTACTCATAACCTGTTGCATACTTGGCTTCTGAACTCGATGGTCACATCTATCGCTGTCACGATGGATGGCATAGAGACCGTGAGTGATGTCTGGGGGAAGCTGCAGAGGATCTATGCAGGAGCCGACAACAACTTGAGAGTGTTCTAGATCGAGCGGGAGATAGAGGTAGTGGCACAGAGAGAGATCGATCCAGGAGTATGCTACAGATCTGGAGCGACTGTGGGCAGACTATGATCATTTCTCACCACCCGCGTTCTGCAAGGACCCCGAGTGCAAGAAAGGAGATGATAGAGTCCAGAGGAGGACTATGCACTTTATGAGGGAGTTGAACTTGGCATTTGAGACAAGGTGTGCGGTGCTACTAGCTCAGCCGAAGATTCCCTCACTGGATGAGGCGATCTCGGCTATGATACAGGAGGAGAGCCGGATGGGAGTACAAGCTGGGGCAGGAGGACTTTCACAGGTGAAGTCAGCTCTAGCAGTCTCTAACTCAGGTAACACAGGGTACAGAGGTGAGACTCGACAGTGCTACAATTGTGGTGAGGTAGGTCACCTAAAGCAAGCTTGCCCTAAGCCATCCAAGGAGAGAGACACAGGTGGGATGGGGCAGTTTGGGAGTCGTGGTCGCAGCCGTCGAGGTCAGAGAGGTGGAAGAGAAGGCAACCGGACACATTTAATGGTTGAAGAGGAGGAGGAAGAAGCTGGTAGGGATCTCACTGAGGAGGATCAGGCACTCTTGGATGGGTTCTCTTAGATGCTGAGGAAGCAGAAGGCAGTGAGTGTGGGAGATAGTGCATCCACATCATCTTCATCAAAGGGTAACTTTGCTCTGTTTGCTCAATCAGTCATAGGTACTTATGATTCACTTGCTCTTGCATCTATTCCTACCACTAGATCAGCCGAGTGGATAGTTGATTCTGGTGTGTCTAGGCATGTGACAGGTGCTGCTGGGGAGTTTTCTTCATATACTCGCCTAGCAGCTCCAAAAAGCATCCAGACAGCTGATGGTACAGCTCGGCCTGTGATTGGTAAAGGTGCAGTAAAGTGTACCAACTCTCTGACTTTGTCCAATGTTTTGCATGCTCCTTCTTTTCTCGTAAATATCTTATCTATAAGTGCAATTATCCTCCAACTAAATTGTGTTGTTACTTTTGATATTCCTAAGGTGATCTTCCAAGAGAAGGGGACGGGCATGAGGCTTGGGACTGGTACATGGCATAGTGGACTGTGGTACATAGATCGAGATGGGATGGACTCAGCCCTTTTGTCCATTGTGGAGAGCCCTGGAGGAGTTGGGAATAGTGTGGAAGATTTGTTGCTGCTCCACCACAGGCGTTTGGGCCACTCTTCTTTTAGTCTTTTGAGTTGTTTGTGTGCCTTTTTTATTTGAAAAAGCTAATAAAGATTACTTGTTTGTGATGCTTGTGAGTTGGGTAAGCACACTAGGAGCTCTTATGTTAGTTCTGGGTCTAGGAGTTCCTAGTACTTTTGATTTGATACATTCTGATGTATAGGGACCTTGTCCTACACCTACTATTAATAGTTTTCAATATTTTGTGACTTTCATTGATTGTTGTTCTCGTGTGACTTGGCTTTATTTGATGAAACACAAGAGTGAGGTTCTTTCGTGCTTTAGGGATTTTCACAAAGGGGTTCAGACTCAATATGGGGCAGTGGTAAAGGTATTGAGGTTTGATAATAGGACAGAGTACACCAACAGGGCCTTTGGGGAGTATCTGTCATCACAGGAAATAAAGCATCATATCACTTGTCCTTATACACCTGAGCAGAATGGGGTAGCAGAACGAAAGAATAGACATCTCCTAGAAGTAGCTAGGAGTATGATGTTTTCCATGAATGTACCGAAGTACTTGTGGGGGCAAGCAGTCAAAACCGCTGCCCAATTGATCAATAGGATGCCCTCATGAGTATTGGAGTGGAAGTCTCCGTTTGAGGTGGTAAGGTAAGAATGGGGATATCCTTCCTTTGAGGACCTTTGGATGTATCTGTTTTGTGCAGGACATAAGACTTAATGTGGGAAAACTGGACCCAAGGGCGGTCAAATGTGTCTTTGTGGGATACTCGATCACCCAAAAGGGGTATATGTGTTGGAGCCCCATTGAGAAGAGGTTGTTTGTGAGTTTGGATATCATGTTTCGAGAGCTTGAGCCATATTACACTTCTGTGGTTACCTCACCTTTTGAGGATTCGCTCGATACTGGAGGTACGAAGCGAGATGGGGAGAGTTGTAATAATGGTGAGATGCAGCATATGATGAGTGTAGGGGCTATGCCTTGTCCAGTTGTGGTGGAGTCGGCTGTTGTGCTGAATATAGAGCCAGCTGTTATGCTGAATTAGGGGGGGATTGATCCCGAGGGAGGTGGACCTCAGGCTCAGGGGGAGCTGAGAGTGTACACGAGGAGACGAAAGGAAAATGAGGAAACAGTACCTATAGTGCCGCTTGTGCCAAGTCCCTTGTCCTTGCCTGTCTCGACTCCTGAGACACCTTCCTCATCCACCGCAGACTCATAATACACAGGTGATATGATTCCTCTCTCTACTCCTCCCACTTCCCTATCAGTAAGAAGGACTCCTCGTGAGAATGCAGACATTCCTCCTGACCGATATGGTTTCTCACATGACATTGCCAAATTTGTCTCTTACTCACACATATCACCTGTACATGGAGCATTTATTGCATCTTTGGACATTGTCTCTATTCCTAAGTGTTGGCAGGGTGCTAAGGAGGATCCAAAGTGGGAAGCAGCCACGCAAGAGGAACTTGAGGCACTCGCTAAAAACAAAACTTGGGGGCTCATGTCACTACCACCTAGCAAGAAGGCTGTTGGATGCAAATGGGTCTTCATAGTGAAGCAAAGTCCAGAAGGGAAGGTTGAACGGTACAAGGCCCTTTTACTCAACAAATATAGTTCTGGATGGGTTTAAGTCAACAGTATTATAAAAACTGGCATACTGTCACAGACATCGTCAAGTTTGCATGCACTTTACCAAATCATTTACAAATGGCCTTTTTGTTAGTCTTTAGTGCACTTAGTTGGACAATATGGAAATTAAGGAATGAACTTTGCTTTCAAAAACATACAAATAAAACATTTAGATCCATTATTCTGATGATTGTTGCTCTCACTAATTATTGGACAGATTTGGTGAAACTGCAAGCAAGGGAGATGATTTCATGTTGGCTGCCAAAGATCATTAAAGAGATTCCCCTCCGCATCTGGAACCCAGAAGACACGCAACTGGTCTTGTACCAGCCACCAGAGGAGGAACCTGGACAGTTTACTGAACAGTGACCCTGACACTTACTTTGTCTCGAGTATTTAGATTGCATAGGCTGACTTGCATAGTTTGTGTTGTTTTGTCTGTGATATTTTTGACAGTCAGGTGATACACCTGATAGATAGAATTAGGGGGGGGGGAAGACAATAGTATTGGGTATTTTGCTTTTATGGATATTAATGTTGGTTGTGTAATGTTTCGAGTGTCTTTAATGAAACGGGCAATAGCCTTTTTATCAAAAAAATGATGAGACCTTTGCACCCGTGGCGAAGATGAGCACAGTACGAACGTTGGTTTCCTTAGCCGCAAATAGGGGGTGGAAGTTACACTAACTAGACGTGAAGAATGCTTTTCTTCATAGTGACTTGTTGGAGGAGGTGTGCATGGAGATACCACCAGGTTTTGGCACGAAAAGGACAGTGGGTAAGGTGTGTGTTCGCTTACAAAAGTACGCTACAAAGTTTCAGGTACAACAAGTTGTACCAGTTTAAACCTTGAATCTACTCTCGACTAAAACTGCAAGTGCACAGTCTTAATCGTATAGCATAATAAGGTATCGATCCTCAGGGACGGTCTAATTCGATTCTAAATTCTTACTAATCCGAGTTAGGTACTAGAAGTTTGAAGAATTGGGTTTGATTTGTTTATGTTTCCTAATTTCAAAAGACAATTCAATTAAAGATAAATGAAAGCGATTAAAAGTTTTAGTTTTGAATCAAAGATAAAAGGCGTTCCTAGGGTTTCAGGTTTCATCTCAAACTTTGCCTTCTTTGGACCTATCATGCGACTCGCATCATCTCTGATGCGACCCGTATGATGCGACTCGCATCATCTCTGATGCGGGTCGCATGGTCCTCGAGCAGAGCTGACATGTGTTCGTATCTAAGTTGATTTCTTGTGCGAGGCTTCAACCTGTGGCTCTCGCCTACTGGTATCTAACCTAAATTGATTGTCTGGTTAACTAGAGGTATCTACAACCTTTCGATAATAGAAAGTTCACCTCTCGGCTACTATTGATCTTAGATCTACCTCAAATGCTTAATCACAATTACAAGATACATCAAGGCCAAATTACTAGAAGAGATGCTATAGACATCTAACAGTAGACAATCAAGAAATCACAATCAAGCAAACAATGAATACTCAAACAACAATCACACAAGTTCAAACTTAGATCAAAACATCATTCAACTCAAAGACAAGGTTTAGAGACTACATCCTAACCCTAAGAACTAGAGATCTACTCAAGCATAGCAAAAGAAAGCATAAAAGAGAGATAGAAAAAGCAAATCATGATGGAGCTCGAAGATCCAAAGTAGATTGGAGAGGATCTTGAAATCTTCCCTTCTCTTCTTCTTCAATCAAGCTCCAATCTCCTTCTTCTCTCTTGATCTTCGCTCTTTTTGTGTTCTAGAATGTAGAGGGGGAAAAAGCTCTCTAATTTCTGGCTTAGGACCCCTTTATATAGGCATTAGATCTGACTTGGAGCTTATCAGGTCGAATTTGAATTGGGCGGCAACAATTGATGCGACTCGCTTCAAGGAGGATGCGACTCGCATCATATGGGTCGCAATGGCTGGAATGAAGGTCGCATCGCAGGTCGCTTTGGCTTTTGATGCGACTCTCATCATGAGTGATGCGACTCGCATCAAATCTTCATGAAGTCTGTTATTTGCCTGATTTTGCCCGAATTTCACCTGATTCCTGCAAAGTAAGAACCAAAACAAAGCAGTACCACATTCTATGGATATTCAATGTAAAATGTGCTATTTGTTGGTTCAAAATATCATTTTCTGTATGGAAACAAGTCAATATAATAGGTCTAATAATGTGACATCAGTGTGCAAACTCAAGAAGTCTCTTTATGGGCTAAAGCAATCCCCTCGAGCTTGGTTTGACAGGTTCAGGAAGGCTATGGTAGGCATGGGGTATCGGCAGACCAATGCAGACCATACAGTGTTTTTGAGGCAACGAGGAGCTCACACCACTATGCTTGCCGTATATGTGGATGACATGATTATCACTGGGGATGATAAGAGTGAGATCGCTCAACTGAAGGTAAGATTGGGCAAGGAGTTTGAGGTAAAAGACTTGGGATGACTTAGATACTTTCTCGGCATTGAGGTGGCCCGTACCCCTAAAGGGATTGTTCTGTCTCAAAAGAAGTATGTGCTAGACTTGCTCATTGAGATAGGCATATTGGGGTGCAAGCCTGGAGTTTCTCCAATTGATGTGAAGACCAAGATAAGTGCAGAGGCAGGAGAACAGGTTGATCGTAAGAGGTACCAGAGATTGGTAGGTAGATTGATTTATTTGACACATACTTGTCCCGACATCTCATTTGCAGTGAGTGTGGTGAGCCGCTACATGCATGACCCTAGGAAGAGCCATATGGACGCAGTGTATCACATTTTGAGATACCGAAGAGTGCATCGAGGAAGGGGTTGGTTTTCAAGCATAATAGACACATGAACATTGAGGGCTATTGTGACTCTGACTGAGCCAGTTGCCAAAATGACATGAAGTCCACATCTGACTACTGCATGTTCGTAGGGGGTAACTTGGTCTCTTGGAAGAGCAAGAAGCAGCCAGTTGTTTCGAGATCGACAGCAGAAGCCGAATACAGGGCTATGTCATTGGGAGTTGCTAAGATGGTGTGGCTGAAGAGATTGTTGGAAGAGCTCAAGGTGAATCATGGAGCTCAAATGAAATTGTGGTGCGATAGCAAATCAGCGATCAGCATTGCCAACAATCCTGTACAGCATGACAGAACTAAGCATGTGGAGATCGATAGGTTCTTCATAAAAGAAAATTTAGAGAGTGGACTATTGGAGCTGAGTTATGTAGCTACTGGAGATCAAGTAGCTGACTGTCTCACCAAAGGACTTAGCTCAATAGATCTAGATAGGTTTTGTGACAAGATGGGCTTGATGGATATTTTTTGCCCATTTTGAGGGGGAGTGTTGAGATTTAATGTATGTTTATCGCATTAATAGAAGTTATATGGTCCTTTTGGTAAGAAACAAGTTATAAGATAGAATAAGGTTACGGATGTAATTCGTGATGCCTATAAAGGCCCAAAAGAACTAAGAAATTAATACATTTTTGTCATTTTTCTATTCAAATATATATATATTCTTTTGAAGGGTCATTTGCATAATATTATTTAGTTACTACAAACTTTTGGAATTGAACCTCTGTAAGAGATATTGTTCCTTTTGTCTTGGAGACCTGTTTTGTATGTGGAGTCGACATTATGGACGATATTTTCTTAATTTTGCCTTCAAATTTAATCCACAAGACAAATAAGTAATATGGAAAAATAATAACTATAAGTCGATGGTGATGAATTTTGTTTCTCAACAAAGGGATGTATGTTTAATTTTTAAAAAGAACATCTGAAAGAAAATTAACGTCAGACTTAACAAAAGTCGAAATTTTTATCTACAATATCAGGTTCGTTGAAAATTCAAATAATATACCCAATTTTTAAATAATTCCGAAAATAACTAGTTCGCTAAATTAATAATCAGCCGACTAGTTGGAACTTGGAACTACATTGTACATTCCAAAAATATCCGGCACGCTGGATAATTAATTAGTGGGCAAGCTTACAGGCTATTTTATGGAATAAACCAAGTGAAGGCTGACTCGTAGATTATCCTTTCAAAGGATTTGTCTACGGTGCTGTGGGTTGTATAGAGGGCTACGGTGTTACGGCTTAATATTAAAGTTTTTAAAATTTTAACGGTCGATCCGAACCGTTCATCTTGTTCTCCATACTAATATGTGTTTGGAAACCAAATTTTATTTTTTTTTGAAAATTTTTCACATGGACAGTTTTGATACCAAAAGTTAATTACTCGATAAGCTAGATTAATTGAGGGTTGAAGAGTTTAGAAAATTAAAGCTTAATTAACTAAATCCTAAATTAACTTCAAATAAAGAAAGTGATTCAAGGTAAGTTCTTGACTTACGGCTTCACCACAATACTTTATTATAATTTAAACTAATTTACTTTATCTTAAATTCCTATTTTTATTTTTAGGGTTTGTAGTCCTTTAATAATTCACTATTGTGACATAACATCCTATCTCAGAGAAGAATAGAGGATTTGCTTTTGGGGCTTACTTCTCTAAATACATTAATATTATTAGTGATTAGTCAAATTCTAGGTTATTTGTTTTTGAACTAGTTTACTATTAAAATTTGTATTATGGAGACTGTTTTATGGGACCTAGCTGCAAGTGCTAATCTTATCCAAAAAGAAAAAAAATAAAATAAAAAAGAGGGTACAAAATTTGAAAAATATTTTTTTTTGTGTATGTAGAGAAAATAATACATATCACATTTAACAGTTTTATTTTGACATATAAATTTTAGATTTTTTTATTATGAAAAATTAAAGATGGAGGTATGACGGTGATAAAAAAAAAAGTAGGGGCATTTAAACTCACTTCATAATTATAATTAAAAAAATGTGCAAGAACAATTAGACAATATGGTATACAATAATACAAAGGAATAATATAATCTCAAAATGAATTAGCCAATGACCATGCAAACTGTCTGCTTATTAATTTCTTCAAGTATCTCAACAAACAACAAACAATAGCAGCCTGCACTAATGTAATTCTGTGATATAGACGTTACAACTCACATGCCAAATGCACGAGTATTTGAATATGATTTAATCTCAAAGACTAATGATTCTCGAGATCCTTATCATTATCTTTGAAAACATTCCTTTTTTGGACATGGTAAAACTGAGATCTCTGGTATAGTGGGTCCCGCATTTCAAAAAAAAAAAGAACGGTGTACAACAACCAGGACTAGCCAATGAAGTGGATATACTAGTTAGCGATAGATTATGCAACTTTTGTTATTTTAGGTTATCAATTACAATAATTCAAGGGATAACTGATAAGTAACGTAGACAGTAAATTTATTTGATAATTGACAATAATCAGTTAGGTAATTATAAAAATTAGTAATTATTTTTTATATAATTTAGATGCTTTGTGTTTCATACTTGACAAAAAATTTGTCTGTTTTGTAATTTTTTAAGAATATTTATTTTCATCAATGAATTTTTTTATGATGTTTTCTAATAAAAAAAGAGGAAATTGTAACTTTGCAAAATTGAGTTGTCAATTAAACTTGAAAATAATTTAGGCATAAGAACATTTTGGGAATAAATGATTTATCAATAGTATTATTATCCCATCGTCTTTGGATAAGATTAAATTTCTGTCAAAATCTTGATATTAATGTATTATTTGCCAATGAAATGAACCCTCTAATCTTCACAGGCGATTATGTTTTCCAAATCTTACCCCACGTCAAATCTTTTGCCCCTTCACAATTCAATATCAATAAAGAACTTCCAAACTATATATTATAAACAAGAACCCAGCATACATATTACACAAAAATATTTAATCAATAGAAATTTGTGAGGTTTGGTGACCATTATCACTATATTTTCTCGTAATTGACCTTTTCACCTCTCCGCTCTTTTATCTCTTCTTCAGATCAGGCTTCCTTGGTACCCATAAACTTGATCAAATCTTTCAAACTAGACAAACTAGTAAGCCGTCTTGTATGGCTTGTTCTATTGTTGTATTTTTTAAACTGAACACATATCTTTATAAAATATATAATTAATGCCGAAAAACAAACCCCACCACATAGTAAAAAAAGGCCCCAAAAGCTGCTTATACTTAGACGAATTGACTCGACATCTGTATCCTCAGAGCTGCACCCATCGTGGCTGTTCAGCCATTGGTCATGAATGCGCTGGAGTTCTCCACTCTCTGACAGCGTCAGAATAGCAGTTGAGAGGTCAACTGCTAGCGGAGAATCTCTTTGAAATGCCTATTAAGAGAAAAATACATGATTAAATGGTATGATACATGTATTACTCGTAGATTACACAAGTAGTCTCAAGCATATGTATGTTATTAATCTATGATCCTCAAAAAACTGTATTTTCAAAAAAGGTAGGTGTGGTTGCCTCCATTTTTCATGCCTCTACTGTTCATGAAAACTGTTCAATTTGACATATACTATTGACTTTGACGTACATAAAAAATTATGGCATCTCAACTTAGTTGTCACGACCAAGAAATTGTAAAATTAATGTCTACAAATTATCTATACCATTAGATTTATACACAAGGTTTTGTAATTTTTAAGCGTGCATAGAAGAAATGACATGCATCACATTTAACCATTTTATTTGACATTTCAGCTTTAGAGTTTGATTAAAAGTTTATAAAATAGAGGATTAGTGGGAGCACCAAATGTAAAGTTATTTCAACCTTCCCCAAAATATTTTTGACACTATTTTGCCTTTGAAATTTGAATTATTGTGTGTTTTCAAACTGTAAATGATTTTAAGAGTTTATAAACATACCTTCAAATTGGAATTTTACTATATACATTGCAATAAGTCTTAAAAAGAGACTTACGAAACCCCATCCTTCTCGGGTGAACTCCTGACCAACAATGTGAAAGTTGCAATAACTTTTGAGGAAAATCTTAATAGATGGGCTTTCATCAACTATTGCCGCGACACCACCTCCCTGGGGCCCACGTGTCAGGGCATCAGCATACTGCTCAATGGTACTTAGCGGCACAAGCCTTGACTCAGGTATGTTCAGCTCCTCTATGAGATAATTTTTTGTGAATCCACCAGCCTGGTACCTGTCAGAAAATGTTGAATCTTTTATATCTAAGATTCATGATGTAGGTATGGTACTAAAAAGAAAAGAGCCGATGTCTAAAATATCATCCTTTTTCCTTTACAGCCCTTGAAGATAAATTTTCCATTTTAGTCCCTTAATAATTGGAGTTGTATGATTGTGATCCCTGCCGTGACCTCTTGGTAAGACAGACATAGATTAAAGAATGCTGATGGGAATAAGCTTCATTTTGACTGATATATTCTACAAAAGTAATCTTTCACCATCAATGCTTACTAGCAATCTTTCCTCTATATAATGAAAATTAATTTATTTTTTTCAGTGCTAACAATGAATATGTGGATTTTTGAATTATAAGTGTTCCACCAAAATGGCTGATTACAAGCTGACCAAGAATTGTCTACTTTTTGTAACTACAAGCTACTCCAATAAAATTCGAGGTTTCCTTTTACTTGCACCGTTACGTATATGCATAAGAAACCGATTGTACCTAGTACTTGCTTAGAAACATGACTGTTTAAATCCACAAGAGTTCTATTCAAATGGAATGGACACATTAGGATGTAGACCAGAATGTTAGTTTTGGATGTATTCATTCCAAACACAAGTTAACAATAATAATGAGAAGGTTTTTATAATACCCAATAGGATCCCGGCTGGCTATTAGGCTATCAAGGCCTTTGATGCCAAAGGAGAGTTGTTGGACAGTTAAGATCGATGTGAGAGATGCAGTGTAGCTGGATGTAACAATCAAGACCACAAACAACCACACGATCAGCACAAACCGGCCAAGCCCAGATTTTATGTCCTCTTCTACAATTGCAATACAACAAAGCCAAAACAATATTATATACTTATCTTTAATTCTAAAAATATACTCTGTGACAATACCAAATATTATCAAGCATGCCCCTGAAAACAGGTCCTATGTGCCATCACAAGTGTTGGAAAAATATTCATCACATTTATTCAAAGTACCCAGAAATCCCCTCTCCCTAGTTTTATTTCTATCATTTTTCAACTTCCGGTTGTACGTTGACCTACACTGTTTTCTAGGGTTTGTGTCATGGTTTGTGGTATCACATGGAAGAATACTCATTTCTTCTGCCTTGTTATTATTTATTCAAGTCAGAGATGAAGGAAGAGGACATACTGTGTGCAAAGAACATAGTGGAGAAACTGAACCTGCAGAATGAAGAAAGCAAATCAATAGATTTTTTTTTTTTTTTTTTTGAAAAGGAACTCAATAGAAAATTAAAAACAAATTATACAAATTTTTAAAAAAAAGTACATTTGATTATAATGTCATAAAATTTGTTGTGTTCTAATGGTAACATCCAATCTCCACCGCTGCTACAAGACATTGAAAAGATGGTAACTTGGAAAAAAGAAAGGTAGTAACTAATTGCTCACCAAAACATAGTGGAAACTTGTTTTCGTGGTGGGCCACGGAAGTCCTTGTTAAATCTGTATTCGAGAATCCAAATAACAACACCAAAAAATAGGAAAAACACAACAATAACACACCACATTTGGAGTGTAAATGGTTTTAGAAAGGCCCATGCACCTGAGCTGTCGTGCTTAACTGGTGCAACTATCACCAAACCTGCTTCAACATAAGGTTGTGTGAAATCCACTATCCTTGTTCGGTTTTTCACTATCGCTATGTCCCCCACTGCGGCGTCCAATTCCTGTCAAGTTTAAAAGTAAACAAGATCTCAAGTGAATAAGTAGAGTTAAATGCTATTTGATATGTCATAAGCTATACCCACTGGACCAACTTCACGTACAATTTATATAGTGCATGTACAGTTCACTACCGGAACCTTGCTGATAAGTCACCTCTGTCTTGGTATGAAGCATACCACATGATACCAATTCATTCAGTTCTTGTTGGTCTTGTTAGTTAGCCATCAGTTAATACCTTCATACAGGTATTATGTACCAAAAATGGACTGTCTTGGTCTTGGTACCAAGTCTAATTGGCACGGCATTGATATCACTCTGGTATGGTATTGGGAATTTCAACATATATCTGACCGGCATTTTAACCAGGACTTATCCAATACAGTCTACAGCATTTGACTTGTATGGTAGTCTTAGCTCCTAATACCAATTAAAGTTGTTCAGTTGGTTACCATGCGGCAGGTGTGTGTGTGTGTGTGTGTGTGTGTGCGTGTGTGTTAGGGGGGGTGCAGAAAGAAAGAAAGCGTACATTTTGAGCAACCATATTAATTATATGATCATAATTCGGGTTATCAATACCACTTCCAATCAGTACAAAAGAACATGGCACTGGGTACGGCAATAACTTGATTGCTGCATTAAAAACATCAATACAGAACCCACTAGCATTGCTGTTGGATTTAGAATTAGACCCGCTTGACACAAACTGCTTAAAGCTGGCCTTGTTTGGCACTCCAATTCGCAAGGGCTGGCCATTGTTCGGGAAAACCCAACCACGTCGTTGCTTTGTGGTCCCACCAGGCCATATCACATCATATAGCCTACGGGACTGACCTGACAAGTTTTGTGGCTTTTCATACAGGATTTCGGGTGAAACTACAGATAGACCCGAGTAATTTGACCAGTAACCAATCAATCGTGGCCCAGTAGACACCACATTGATGATATCATACGCGGGGCGGATCAGGTCCCTATTTGCGCCAAACTGTAACTGTCCAGTAACACCTGTGAAGTTTGTGCTCAACAGATTTTGTAGTATGCCCTCACCGCCATAAAAGATTTTCAAAACTGCCAGGTTTAAAGCGCTTCCATTCACATCATGCAATCTTGGGTCAGTTGAGAAATTTATTCCATTTCCATTCGTTTTTAAATATTGATCAATTGCATGTGCCACTAACCACACTGAATCATAAGCATACAAACTGTACACATTGAGGTTGGACCCAGTAGCTGTATTGCCTATTTTGTTTCTCCATCTTGATGCAAATTTCTTCTTGAGATCTGAATCTGGTGTATGACCTCTCAGAAAAATTGACCCTTGTATCAGATTAAGAACTTTTGAGTCGGCATCCACTGACTGGTATCCATATCCTAAACCGAACCCATTAGAATCCAAAACTGCAGCCAGCCAATCAGTTACGATCCAAACATAACCAGGTCCTGTCATGCGTAACTTTTGAGAAACAGAAAAGACGGTCAGACCTGAATCTGGGTTCACATGCAGGACATAAACTCGTGACTCCATTAAATTGACCCGTAGAAGCAAGTCAGTGATATCAGTCTGATCCATGGCCTGCGCAAAACCCACTTTGTATGAAATCCTTGCCCTTTTGAGCGCCAGCTCATCACCCAAGGCGGCAATACCATTACGTCCATAGTCATCATCAACATAAATTGCGGTGACCTCACGCCACTGGAAGAAGTCTACAATGTCGGCTATGGCGCGCATCTGATACTGGTCAGATTGAGTGGCACGGAGGAAGTAGGCGAATTCTAGGGACGAGAGAGTCGGGTCAGTTGCAGAGAATGAGACTAATGGTACTCGTAGTGAGTTCACCACATGGGAGAGTATGTGACTGCCTCCTGATGATTGTGGGCCAATGATTGCCACCACATTCTTCTCTAGTACTTGTAATGCTGGAGAGAATCATGACCAGAACAAGAATGTGTAACAAAAAAATTGTTAGAAAGGTTTTAAACACAAAAGGACATATATTTCTATTTGCTTATGCATTTTTATTTTTTATTTAGTTACTCACCACCTTGTAGGAATTTGATTCTAATTCAGAGCTTGGTTAGTGCTCCTAATTTCACTATCATGGTATCATAAAAGTTTAAGACCATATCAGCAAGGCCCCTTAGGCTGAAACCTAACAAATCTAATATACCTGATATGTATACGCAGGTTGTTAATACAATCCCATAGCATAATAGATGAAAATACATTGGCTCAAATGACCAAGTAGCTCAAGTGATATACTAAGATAACTTTTAAGAGGTTATGGGTTGAGATCCCACAGGAACTAAATATGGATGAAGTCTTCCTCAACGATCCAAAAAGTTCAGTGTGAACAAGAGAAGAAAATGATTTCTCACAAAACAACCACAATAAACAGAAAGGGTACCAAGGAAAGAATCAGATAATTTTTAGGAGAAGATCCACAAAGATTTAAAAAGAGAAAGAAACATGCATAGACAGTCGAAAGCTTTTTTATTAAATGATGGCACTTCTGTGTGTATAGATATGGAAATGCAAATTCACACATACCTCCATGAAAGATTTGCTGATTTTTCTTTATCTTTTGATCCAGCAATATAAACCAAAATTGTTAGGACTTTAGTTTTTACATGTTTACTCTTAGAAAATAGATGGTTGTAACAGATGTGCAAAACATTTAGTACCAAGCAGGGCAAAGTCTAGGAACATAACCAGGATTTCCATCATAGGTAGGCAAAAAAAAAATTTATGACAAAAAAGTTTCTCTTAAATCAACACAAATAAAATTTGATTTGAACTACCTATGTCTCTTTGAGAAAAATTTTATTTGTTAAGTTGACATGGTCTTTTGCTAGATAAAATATATTTTAGTCAGTAATTGATAATAACATATTATAGTAGTTCTTTTGTCCATATAGCAACATATTTTTATACACTGTAATTTATACAAGTAAGAAATTATAGACAACATTTAATTTAAACAATCATAGCAAAACATGCTTTATTCAGTAATAGCAGAATTTCATGAATTTTAGCAAAACATGATTTAATCAATCATGTCTCTTTAAGAATTTATGATCGAGAATGTAAAACATGCTTTAGTCAGTAATAGCAGCTAATAGTATTACTTTTGTGCAAATAGAAACAATACACCATAACTTGTACAAAATAAAGAATTATATATAACTTATTTTTGTACATTGGCAGATTAAATGAAGTAACAAAATTTTATATGTGCAAAATAAACGTATGACAAATTATACTTATTTGGACTATTTAATCAGCAACATGTGGTATAAAATAGGAGAAATACATTATTTACTATAAAAAAAAAGGTGGCATACATAGTCAAGATTATACTTAGTACTTGTTGAACAAATGTAAATTTACACAAACATCCTTTTAAGATAAATATTTAGAGCATCACAAATGAAATTTATAAAATTTGCACAAGATTGAAGAGTACACCTTACAATCAGCTTAAAACTGTATCCCAGGAAAGTCTTCTCCATTTTCACCATGTTACACCGAGAACATTAGACACCTCAGCCCCACAATCGATTAACATCCCCTTAATTGTTTTATCCCTCTCATATGATATTCTGATTACTGACAGAATTACAGTCTCTAATCGACCAACCACGCTTCCAGATGGAAAAATAATCAACTCCATTTCCTCCCAAAATATATACCCCATTCAAAGCACTGTTGCATCATCTCCCGCTTAGAAGTGCGGCCAGTGGCACTTCTGAGCGCATTAGATGCCAGCCCCACCAGTCCGCAGCCCGCCCCCGCCCCAGCCAGCCTGCCCCCCGCACCTCTTCTTCTCTTCTTGCTCGCAGGGTTGCGACTTCGTAGTTTTTTTAGATGAATTTTTCTTTTCTTTTGAGAGAGAATTAGCGATGGTTTATTGGGTTCAGGATTTAGCAATGGGCGGGAAAATTAGCGATGGTCGTGTAAAGCTGCTCATGAGGCGAGAGGGCAACTTGGTTCAACTCGCGAACTCATGAGCGGAGAAGTTGAGTCTGAGAATTTAGTTTTGGATCAAAAATTCTGATTTGGAATTAATTCGCAAGTAGCTCGAGTTGAAGCGAGTGGACTGGTAATTCATAATCTAACATAGAGTGAGATAGTTTAATTTAATTTTAACAAAAAAAATTATATAGTTTATTAAAATAATACATAATGAGATAATGATCAACACATAATTGAAAATGTATATGCGGCAATCTGAAAAGCTGTTTTTTTTTCCTACCACCTTCAAAAATCAGAATTAAATGAATACCATCCGAAAAATCGGAATTCAGATTCCGCTACGTTCGCACCGTGGATCTGCGGACGGGTCATCCACAGTGTGAACGGGTCGGTGCGCAGATCCATAGTGCAAACGGGTCACTCGAGCGGGTCATGACACGAGCGGATCAAAACGAGCGTGCCAGTGCACAGATCCACAAGTCGGTGCGAACGGGTCATGCGAGTGGGTCAGTCCGCAGATCCATTCCGCGAACGGGTTCACGATCCGTTCGCAGATCCACAGTGTGAACGTGGCGGAATCTGAAATCTGATTATTCGGATGATATTCATTTAATTTTGATTTTTGAGAGTAGTAGGAAAAAAACGGTCTGGAAAGCAGATATAAGGTTTTTGGGATACAAAAATTGAAAATATATAAATTAGAGTTTAGTGTGATGAGCCCAATCAAGTTAATTCTGAACCAAGTTGGGGGTAACTGGGAATTGACTTATAAATCAACCAAGTTAGTAACTCGAGTCAATTTTAACTCGAGTTGTAGTGAATTGAATCTGAATTGAGTTTTGAGTCATTACTTTTTTTGCACCCCTAACCGTGTTCATGAATTTTTTGAGAGAATTGGCAATGAGCTGTAGACAACAGGCTCAATTAAATATGACCAACAAGCAAGGGCGGACTCGAGTACTCAATTAGTTAATGAATTTAAATCCGATTCGATGTTTTTTTACCTCGTGAAATCCTGAGTCTACCCCGACCAACAAGAATTTCAAAATCTAAAAGTACATAACTGTGGCAATGCCTCTGCCAGAGTCAGTATAGGTATTAATAAGGAAAGAGCTCGTCATTCTGCTGCATGCTGTGCCTTTGCCATATTCGGTAAAGATATTAAAAACTTCTCTCAATTGATGAAATGTATGATAAACTATTGAACTACACTTGATGTTTTGCATGTTGTACGTATAAGAGGGATATATACCAATAGGGCCCTCATAATTGTCCCTTCACTCTCATTCTTCATTATTCCTCCAATTTTATTTATTTAATCTCATCTACATTTTTCATGATTTATAAGAAATTTTACGAATCTAAAATCACGAACTACACAATTTTATCTTTCAAACGAGATCCATGATGACATACTTTCGAGCTCGTCGTCACACAAGTATTTATACCTCGTCATTTAAATATTTATACATAGTATTTTCCACTTATGACACTGCTGACATTTAAAAGTAAGTATTACAAGTATTTATACCTAGAGGAGGGTTCCAATGTCTCATTTTTTTTCATAGCTCATTATACCTCATATTTTATATTTTTGTTGTCAAAGTTCAAATTGTCGATCCGAACTGTTCAACAAAATATTTATACTAAAATATGCATGGAGATGAAATTTTATATTTTTTGAAACTTTTTTGCTATTTTTTAAGATAGATATAATATCACTATTTTGAACCGTTAAAAAAACAGTAATTTTATACCCATCTTAAAAAATAGTAAAAAAAATTCAAAAATTATAAAATTTAATCCCTAACCATATTTTAGTATGGATATCATGTTGAACGGTTCGGATTGACAATTTAGACTTTGAATATGAAGAAAATAAAGATATAAAATATGAGGTATGATGAGGTATACAAAAAAATGAGGCATTAGAACCCTCTCTTATACCTATGCACTAAAGTATCTATACCTATGTAGTCAACTATTTTTGTTAGTGAAAGGTTGACACATGGACGATTAGAGAAGGTTGATGCGGAGATGCAGGATCCACGATTGGGGATAAATACTTAAAAGTATTGGTATAAATATTTGCACGATAAGGTACAAATGCTTGTGTAACGATGAGTCCGAAAGTATGTCATCATGAATCTTATTTGAAAGATAAAATTGCATAAAATACTTTCGTAATTTTAGATTCGCAAAATTTCTCATAGATCGTGAGAAATGTAGATGACATTGAAAAAAAGAAAAAAGAAAAACCACCTCTAAAAATGTGTATGATTCTTCTCTCCGTGTAGTTTGAGTGGTTCCCTCATATAGTCATATCAAGTTAGACATGCAAGTATTAATTTATTATCTTCTAAGTATTTATACCTATGAATTTAATTAAACTTGGAAGACCACAGTGTTTTGAATAAATTTAATTAAACTAGTTAGTTAAGTTAGTTTATGGAAGTTAAAATATGTTTAAGAGATGGGGGATAATAGGGAAATGCGGGGTTCACGATTGGGGATAAATACTTACAAGTATATATATAAATACTTGTACGATGAGGTATAAATACTTGTGTGATGATGAGTCCGAAAGTATGTTATAATGAATCTCATTTGAAAAATAAAATTGTGTATAATACGTTCATGATTTTAAATTCGCAAAATTTCTCATAGATTATGAGAATTGTGGACGACATTGAATAAAAAAAAAAAATCTATCTCTAAAATATGTTTAAGAGATGGGGAGATAATGAGAGAATGAGAGTGAAGAGATTCATATAATTATTCATACCAATATATAATGAAAACATGAAACTAGATGAAGAATTAAATGGCCCCTAAAAGAAAAATGAGCATGCATGCTGTCAATTAGCTATTAATTTTTGTTTCCAAATCAGTAGTTAAAATTTTTGGTAATTCTACCAATATTCATGACATGTAGGAAGCTCTTTTAAATCTCCAAGAAAACCAAACGGGACAGGGTTTGGACTCTAGGATTGAAAATTTCTGAATAGAGAATTAATGACGAATCCATCGAGAATATGCATCTACGAATATAATTAATGCAAATATATATCCGAGATGAATTTGGTGAGCTAGGCGAGCCTCTAATTGATTTCAAAGTTGAAGGAAAAACACATGCTGAGAAGGAACAATAAGTGCTCTCGAGTCGACATATGCATATTCCAATCAAAACCTCATGAAAACTATAGAGCTTTTTTGGCATGTAGACCCCGCAAAATCGTTTTATTAATTAAGGTCGGCTGGCAAAGAGAACAGCCACTGAAAATCAAATTAATTCTACATTTCTTTTTCTCCAATCCACTACTCTAAGACCACATGATTTAATAAAAAAAAAAGTCAAACATTATTATATCCCATTAGAAGTATAAAAATAGTTGGGTGCATTACCTTCAATTGTAGCAAGAAATGCACTACAATTGGTATCACGTGAGATTAAATTGAGCTTCGTGTCAGGGAGTATGGTTCGATCTGAGTTCACATCTTCTACTGACAGCTCAATTGCAAGTCTAGCAGCGCGACCAATGATGGAATTGTATGTGTAGAGAGCTCCTATGTTAATGCTTGTAATATTTTGTGGGTTTGAAGTTTGGGATCCTGTAATGATGGGCATGGCTAGAGAAACAGAGATTAGGAACAGCAAGAGCAATGCAGAGCGACCCATTTTGGTTTGTTGGGTAATCACATCTCTCTCTCTCTCTCTATATATATATATATATGAAAAGTTACTGTTATATTTATCTTAGAATTTGAAAACATGTTTATAAAAGTTTATAGCCATTTGTAAGAAGAATCAGTCTTTGATCCAGTGTTAAAGAGTAACATCCTCCATCTTACTCTAGGCCGAGCACCAGTGGTATAATCAGAATTTGAGTTAGGAGTGAGCAGAAATTGAATTCGAGTTTTACTCTTGATGTTGATTTCAGTCAGAAGTGAACAAAAATTGAATTCAGAATTTGAATCAGGAGTAAGCAAAAATCGGATTTGGATTCGAATCACCTCTATATATAACTCCCTTCATGCCTCCGCCTGAGCCGCTTCTTTTTATTTTACAAATCACTATTTTACTCGTTTGGAATCGCTCTCGTTCTATTCTATTCTTTCTTCTTCCAACAAATCGCGCTCTCTGTACAAATTGGATTCGTGATCATATTATTTTATTTCTAAACAGACTGTTACATAATTAATTGAGTTGCAAAACAAGAGTAGACAGATAAAAAAAAAATTAGAAATAGATAAACTAATTAATCTATATAAAGATAATTAATTTTTAATTTTCAAAAATAGACAATTGTCTATCCCTACAAAAAAAACTGCCTCCACCTTTGCTGAGTACCACCTCTACATGACCGCTCTCCTTTTTAGAAACACCGATGTAGACTGGTGTTCTCCATAGTATATTTCCTTTGCTAGAAGGTTAGTAAGAGTTAGGGGTGGCAACGAGCTGTTAAAGAACGAGCTAGGTCACACTCGTACTCGGCAAAACTATTGCTCAAGATCGACTCGTGGCTTGTCCGAGCGAGCCAAGCTAGCTCGTTACTAGCTTGGCAGATTTATAAATTTGTATATTTTCTTTCCTACTATATCTTAAATTTTCTTAACATATCCTATCAATTATGGCTAAAACAAAATAATATTTATATGAGTAATTACTGAGGAATACTCTTAATTCAATTATAATTAAGCAAATTAACTACTACAAATTAATTTTACAACTAAATTCATACATACAAATATATCAAAATCCTAAATTAATACAAACATATTCACATAATAAATTCATGCATACCAAATCAAACAAATTCATACAAATTAACTTAATTGCTTATAATTAATTCACATATATTTCATACAAAATTACCAATCAACTTAAACACAGTCCAAAGTGCAATTGTCATAACATTAACTATAACATCCATAGACCATAATATTCCTAATTTGAAGTGAACGAATCCGATTAAACTATTAAACTATGTATATTAAATAGCTCGTTAATGACCGAGCTGGCTCGTGCCGAGCCATGCCAAACTCAAACTCATTAATTTTTGCTTGAGTATGTAGCGAGCGAGCTAATCTTAACTCGATCCACTAACGAATGAGCTGTTACTGATTGAGTCACGAACGAATACCAAGCGGGCCACGAGCCACGAGCTTTTTTGCCAGTCCTAGTAAGAGTGATTCAAATTCAACCCTAGATTTTCACTCTTAAATAAACTATCTTTATTTATTGTGGGAATTAATCTCTAACACACGAGAAAATGTGCTTTCTAAATTTGAGCCAATTTGAGCTTTAATTGGCCCAAATTTGAATGAATTTCAAATGGGGTAGAAACCGGCCATAATATTAGAAGGGGTTTTTCATAAAATTGTCATCTATTTATAAAGTGAAATAGAGCAGCCATGCTTTTTGAATTTCCCAAAAAAACTTGTATAATTCAAAGTATGAAATAATTTGTATGGACTATTTAGTCATTCAATTAGCATCATTCACTTTTATTTATTCTTAGTACCACCTAGTAAGAAAAATTCCTAGAATGTATATTCCTTGGCCAAGGCCGGCCTCATATAATTTTATTATAAAATTATATGTCCCTTATGTTGAAAAAAATATTTAAATGATATGTCACACATATCAAATATTTTTTTTTAAGATTATGTATATCATCACATGTGATTTATTTTGACATCGTATGTCAATTAAATAAATTACAGCTCTTGTAATTAATTTCATCAACACTATTCATATTGACAAATAATATGCCTACTTGATTCTTTTATAGTCTTGTCCTATTTTGATGTGACCTACTGAGAATCATGTCATGTCGGCGATAGAATCATTTTTTTTTTAATTCTATAATTATAAGTGGCACCTGTTATAATTACACGAACTGAAATTTTTTTTACTTACCACCTCAATATTTCAAAATTCTGACTTTATAATTGATTTTTGCAAGTGTGTAAAATAAATAGATGAGTTAAGAGACACTTGATATGTGATATGATTACGGAGTTTGACACTAATGCCTACGTCTCCGGGAATCCGCGACATTCTTGATAGCACGCCTTTCTTTACCTAATAAGAAAGAAGTATAAGGTGAAATCGGTGAGCCCTTACAAATCTTGGAAAGTCACAGGCCCGAGCATAGAATTGGCTCACGAGCACTAAAGGCTCAAGTATTTGAAACAATGAGTATAACTCACACAAATCACTCTAGTTCTTACAATAGATTGAGTATGGTGGAGTATGCTTGGATTGTTGTATGTATATTGAAGTTTTGTGCACAAGCAACAATGGAGTTTTCTAGATCTGAAAAAAATTCAAACTATTGCAGTTAGGGGTGGCTAGAATTGATACATCAAATCTAGATTTTGTTTCTATTTATAGAGTTACAAAATAAGGTAACTGGTATTAATTGTTGCAACGGAAGAATAAGCATTGCAACGGTTAACTCCAGTTAACCTGTTTGACTGCGCTGAAAATCCTAACAATTGTTAAACGGTACAACAGTTGCTACAACGAAACTCGCTGGAGATTTTGGGGTTCAAATTGATTTATTCCGTTGCAATGTTTAAATAACCATTGTAACAAAATAAATCAATTATGTTGTGAATTTGGTATTTGATTTGTTTTTTTGCAACACCTAATTAATTAACCGTTGCAACGCTTGATGTAAATTATCTCATTCTTAAGCTTACTTTACCAATTTTATAAATTCCTAATTAACTCTAATTCACCAGATAAAGGATTAGAAATTAGTGTCCAGCAAAATATCAAATTAAGGATTAGAAATTAATAAATTGGTATAGAAATAAAGTTATAAAACTTCCTTTTCAAATTCACACTTTTTATTGCATGGTCGTTTTCATTTTTTTTTTAATTGAGCTAAGTTACATTGAAAGGATTCCAATAAGATAAGAGTGGAGATAAAAAAAGAACTACAGGTAGGATATTACTTTCACTTTTATTATATTTTGTAGCACGCAAGTATAGAATATATACTCGAATTTGTCTGGGGTTAACTGCCAGAAACAAAAGAAATATTTATGCAATAGAACCTCACTTATAATTTTCATGTGCAAACTCTGCTTTCAAATTCTTTAATTTTGACAATTACTCTTTCAAACTTTTTATTTGTGCAATCCCAGCACCACCAATCTGATTTTCTACTACCTTTCATTTTTACAATTAAAATCTAAATATGAAAAATGGTTATAAATCACTACCATTATTATATCTTTTTTTTGTATTTGTGTTATATATGTACATCTATGTTCTACCTTAGAGAATTTGGATGTTCTAGTGCTATTATTTTTTTTGTAACTATGTACGACATGACATTAATTTTTAAGGTCTAACTATATTTTAAAAGAAATCAAGTTATACACCATTTTTGCTGGTTTGCTGAAAATTTTATAGAAGCTAAAAAATTTAATTGGGAATAACCTTAGAACAGCATTTGTCGAAGCTGGAAATTTTAATTGACCAGAGGAGTCATGAGGTCCTTAAATTATTTTTGAAAACATTCGTTTTACGGACAAGAAACTTCCAAGTCAAAATTTAAGTGCAGATACTCATCTCGTGATTTAATTTGCACATGAGGAAAATGGAAAATGAGATCTCGTGTACGTATGGATGATAACGAAATTCTTTCGTCTGTTTATCCTATTTGTATTGTATTCCATAAGACATTGTTTTCGTTAACACAAAATGCACAGATATGGATCAAAAAGTCTGTTCGCTTATCGAATAAAGATATGGGTAGACATATTTTGTACCTGTTATCTTATAGCTTATTTGATTTTTTTTTTATTTGTATGTATAATTTTTTTATTGCGAGCTATATATGACTAGATTAATTTATGCAATTTTTTATACATTTTTTAATTTGTAGTATATGACAAATTTTATTTATCAAATATTGTATATAGTTTATTAATTAGTGATTTATGAAGTGCTTTATATTTATTTTTTGTTATATTTTTTGGTGAACAAGAGTCAATCATCCATTGATTGTATTCTATGTATTGTACATACATTGGATGATTTATATCATTTTGTTCCTTGAATTTTTATCATTTTATGAATCATTTGAGTTCAATATTTAAATTGTACAACCATAATGTGTATGATGATTACTCTAAATTGTCTCAAACTTTGGTAATTAGCATGAAAAACTGATTGACCATTAATTACAAGGTTAGTATTTATGAGAATTAAATATTGGTAATGTTTTACAAATCATGTATATATTTGGGGCTATCAATTTAATCTCATAGATGTGTATTAAAGAATACGGGATTGGGCAGATTCCAAACGAAATATTATATAGATTGTGTTTGTGTCATTAAATATTTCATAAAGCATTGAATTAAAGTTTGAGATGTTCATTTTTTCTACATAAAAATGTATATTTGTAGAACGTCATCTAACTAACCTTGATTGGTAGTTATATATATAAAGATAACGTAGTTGTCACATTCCGAGACAGACGGTCAGTCCGAGCGAACCATACAAACTTTGGAGGACATGCTCAGAGCCTGTGCACTAAGTTTTGGAGGGTCATGCGCAGATCATTTGGCGTTAGCCAAGTTTTCATACAATAACAGCTACCACGCTAACATTGGCATGACTCCTTTTGAGGCACTATGTCAACACCGTTGGAGAACTCCGTTATGGTGGGGATCAAATGAAGACCATATTCCAACCAGGCCTGAACTCATCAAGGACTGTGTTGACAGGACTCAACTTATTTTAAACATACTAGATACCGCTCAAGACCGATAGAAAAAGTACGCTGATATCCAGAGGCGATTCCTGGAATTTGAGGCAGGGGATCATGTGTGGTTAAAAGTATCCCCATGAAGAGGAGTACGACATTTCGGAGTCACGGGAAAACTGAGTCCTAGGTATGTGGGACCTTTCGAGATATTAAGGTGTATAGGACTGTTGCACTAAATGCACCTCTAATTGAACAAAAACTGAAAATAAATTGCAATTGAAAGTAAATAGATGAGTTTAAAGAAATTGACACGCGGGATGATAACGGAGTTCGGCAAAACAATGGCCTACGTCTCCGGGGCGTCGCAACCTCTTTCTAGGTGCGCCTTTCTATTACCCAATATGAAAGGATTACAATTGTGAACCGTGAACCCTTACAAAATGGAAAGTCACGGCCAACGAGAGATGAGCGCCGGCGAGCCCTTACAACCAAGGGAAGTCACACGAGCAACTCGAGGTTTGAGCCGGCGAGCCCTTACAAACAAGGAAAATCACACAAGCTACTCAAGAACAAGATCTCAATTTGTCTAAAACACAAGAGAAACACTCAATAGATCACTCTAACCTAATCTAGATCAAGATTAGTGAAGTAGGTTTGAGGTTGCTTGAGGGATTTTGAAGTTTTAAGCTCTCACAACAATGGAGTAGGTTAAGCTCTCAGAAAATCGCTTTTAAAATGATTAGGGTCGGCTGAGATAGATCTGAAAGTGATCCCTTCAGTCTATTTATAGTGGCAGCTCAAAAATGAGCTGTTTGACATAAAACGTTACCAACATTTTATTAAACGTTACAACGTTTTATTCAAATGCGATTTTAGAGTTTTAAATCTCTGACAGCTTAGTAAAACGTTACCAACGTTTTATAAAACGTTACAACGTTTGTAAAACGTCACAACGTTTGTATAACGTTATAACTTGATTCTTCTTTTGATCAGTTTTTTTGCTACTGATTATTATAAAACGTTACCAACGTTTTGAAAACGTTCATAACGTTTTATCCCAATTTAATCAACCTCAAACATACTTTACCAAGCTTTTGATTTTACAATTTGTATTCTTTATAAAAGTCTTCGTGATTTCTTCAGTCCAATCTTATTATATCGCAGTTCTTACTCTTCTTGGACCTATATGTTCTCAAAAATAGAAGAAATCGTAAAATTCAATAATTGTATGTTTTTGCAAATTAGTCAAATAGACGTCAAAGATTATTGTACGAACAAGAATGACCACTTGCCTATGAGCTAGCATTGTCTCCCAATCTGGATAAGGTACATCTTGTGTTCCATTTCTCGCAACTTCGACGATACATTCGAGACCCATCCCATGTTAGATCACTCCAACTTGGGCCTAGACGAGACGTTGGTGTATGAAGAGTTACCCACGAAAATCCTGGACACAAAAGAGCTCAGACTTTGGAACAAAATTGTTCGACAAGTGTTAGTTCAATGGGGACGCCACTCAACCAGGGAAGCTACGTGGGAGTTAGAAAACACTATACGCACGAAATATCCAGATATGTTTGAGGCGCCAAACGACAATGTTGTTCAGGAGACTGAACATGATTCTTAAGGGGGGAGGATGTAACATCACGTAATGAAAGTACTATATTAAGGTACGATGAAAATAATTTAGATATCTTTCTTCTTTTCTTAATTAAATAACGTAGTTTAATAAGAATGCAAAATAGACATCTTGAATAGAATTGGTGTAGTCTGAAAAATTCAGCAGCATTAGAATTTCATATATGTTAATTACAGGCCATTAGAAAATACAATGTCATATATGTTAACATAACGATTCGGCAGCCCAAGAATTTGAAGCGTGGGTTTCAGATTAGTATAATATCTCTCCATAAGTAACTTCCCCAAAAATAATTAATTGGCAATTGATATCTCAGATTCTTAAGTTACAATTATACAATGTTCATATATAATAAAATCCTAATCAGTATCTCTATCGCTGCTAGTTTCTTCACATAACACTGATACAAATAATTAGCACGCTATTTAGAACACACTATTTTGAACACACTATTTAGAACGCTATCTCCATCCCATAGCTTAGTATTTAAGATCTGAAAATGATATAGCATGCTATTTAGAACACTGATACAAATAATTATGTTTTGGTTCGTAGCACTGTATGGTACATTGGAACCATTTGAAACATGGCTAGATAAATGAAATCTTAATGCACGAGTTGTCACTTGGTCCATCTAAACCATTTGTAATGTAGAATGACCAATTAACCATGATTAGATATTTTGGACTGCTCCTCATCCATATAATTAAGGGCAAATTGGACACTGTAAAATAGAGGAAGCCCAAGTGATATATAGGTGATAATTTGATATACAATTTGACTAGGGTTTATCTTGAAAAATAAACTAAATATCTTAATTTAGTTAAGTTCATCGACAAGATTTAGATTAATGTCGAAGTTTTGGATGAATTAAGCTGATTAGAAGAAATGAAGAGAAATCGAGCAACAACTAAAAGATCAAACTCTCTGATATTATAACAATACACATGTACACAAATAATTTAAATTTTTTAACAATACTAATACAAAAACATAAATAAAAGATAAAATAAAAAATTCACTAAAATTATTTATTTTATCATTTATTTGTATATACGTACTTAACAAAAAAAAAAAAAAGTTGAGCCAAATCAAGTTTTCGATGCAGCTAAAGAAGTGGACCTAAAATTTAGTTCCCGTTACTCCATTTTTCAGATATGTTGTGAAACTGCAGTAGCCTTGAGTGTTGTAAAAAATGTCCATTTAGACTTATTTATTGGCCGATTAGTCGTTGGCAGTAATCAAATTGTCACGGATTTTTTTAATTAATCAGCTGATTATTTCCGATTAATTTCTTGTCAGTACCTGTCTGTCTAATAACCACATACAACAATGGCCTGGACTGAAAATTTGATTCGGTTGATAACTATTTTTGAAGAAAAAAATAATCACTGACAATTCAATTTTTTATTTTCTAAAAAAATCCAAAAAGTGGCCGATAATTTTCATATAATTCCTCTCTTTCTTCCATCTGTATGAAAATTAAACCTGATAAGTAATTATTAAGGTCATTGTTGTCAAGTTTAGGAGTTGTCAAATCGAACCTAACCCAAAAAATCTGCATGAAAATTAAACCTGATTTGATTTTTTCCGTTTTTGAAAAGTCAATAACATGAAATAATATACTGACTAGTGACTGAAACCAAATCAATCGCCCCTCAAATCTATCAGTTTTGCACCCCAAATTAATACGGTGTCACGTCCCGACTCAACCTAAATTTTAAACCAATTTAATCTAAAAAAATTTCGACCTCTACTCGGATATGGTTTCTCTATGCATTACCTTCCGCCTCGACCGTACGCAATCTAAAAGGAAAAATTGAATTGACATAGAAAATGAAAGCCCACCATTTACCAAATTACCTAATCAACCTAATTTCATAAAAAAATAATTGAAAACTTTTGCAGAAACTACAAAGTCATAAAAAAAAATTGAACTATCTATTTTTGAGCAATCAACAATCTTAAAACTTTTCTCCAAACCAACCGTGCTATCTTCTCTTTCTATCTAATTCCGTAATTAATATTGTTATTTCTATATATTTAATAGTTCATGCATTCATTTCTTCCTTCTCAAATACTTTATGTAAGTTTCGAAAATCTAGAATTACACATGTGAGCTAATTTGACGGCTATTTTAAATTCCAAACTAGATGTTGGCAATTATCACTGTCCATAAATTAAGATTCATTAAAAAAAAACTAAAGCAAAAGAACGCTGAGTAGAGATCGAAGGCACTACATACATGAATGCTGGCAACAGCATCTAGTTCAAAATGCTTGATGCTTGTTTTCTATATGAGCTATAAAAAAAAAGAAGTGTTATTTTGAGAGTAAAAATTATAGAGTAAAGATGTTGTCCTCCTTGAATTTGTCATTTATCTGTCCCCTAACAATCTTCATTTTTTGTTTCATCATGTGGTCAAAATTTACCCTATTCAATCTTCTCTTAAAAAGAAAAAAAAAATTCAACACAACTCAAAACTCATCCTATTCTTCTTCTCTGCCGCTCGCCACCATCTACCCACGCCGACAGTTGTGATGGCAGTCGAGATCCGGTGAGGCGAGCGTGGTGCACTGTCGAGATCCGACGAGGAGAGCGTGGTGCACCGTCGAGATCCGACGAGGAGAGCATGGTGCACCGTTAAGATTCGGTGGGGAGAGCGTGGTGCACCATTGGAGAGGGTCTATGCTAGCCCAGCGAAGGTTGTCACAGTGCAACATATGAATACTTCATTAGTTAGATATGAATACTTCAGTTGTTAGATAGACATATTTCATGTTACATATGAATACTTTTTGGAAGATGTGGGATGAGAGAGATGAATCTGACTTTGAATTTTGAATTGTATAAATTATTTTGAACATGTATGAATACTTCGTAATCGTCAGTATAAATAATTCTTTAGTTAGATATAAATACTTCATTGTTTTAGATATGCATACTAGTCTATTGATAATATTTTTTGGTCCCAATCTAAGCAAGTGTGAATATTATTAGTGTCAGATATTAATATTTTTAGTGTTATCTGTGAATACTTCATTAGTTAGATATGAACAGTTATATATATGAATATTTTATTTGTTAGATATTGAGTATTTCATTAGTTAGATATAAATACTTCATTTGTTAGATATGCATACTTTATGTTATATATGAATACTTCTTGAAAGAAGTGGGTGAGAGATGAATTTGATAATGAATTTTGAATTGTATAAATTATTTCAAACATGTATGAATACTTCGTAATCGTCAGTATGAATACTTCATTTGTTTAGATATGAATACTTCTTTATTTAGATATGAATAATATATAGTTTCGCTATAGTGGTCCACAATCTTGGCAAATGTCGCTTTCAGACGATTGTGGTCCCCAATCTAGGCTGTCACAAGATGTCAGGGGTCCCCCTAGTCGTTACTGGTCCCCTCCAACTGTGTTTACATATGACGAATGGTTTTGATAATAAGTATGAATACTATAAATTCGTAGGTATAAATACTATATGTTTTGACTATCAATAAAATAGCATTAATTTTGCTCTTTGGTGGTAGTTAGCACGTTTTAATTATTTTTTTTGTTTTTTGGTGCGAGGGACAGATAGAGAACTGAAATAAGAGGACTGTTAGTCGATTTCAAAATTATATTACTAGGCGCAATAAGAAATTTTTATTACCTAATTTACTCTTGGCTCGGCGCATTTAATGCACACTAATAAAGAAAGTTAAAGAAAGAAATAATATACAACATAAAATATAAATGAACACTAACTAACTAGGGTAGTTCAGATACATTTTGAATCTTTTGGATTACCAGAGTACTCTGTATAGGAGAGTATTTTACATTCTTATATTGAACTTGTAGCATACTTCATATTACATATTAGCTTAGAATTTACAGAATTACAGTAATTGATCCTTTATTATGTCAAAATCATTGGTTATTAGTGTTTTCCTTTTCCGAGCTACTGATATTACAAGTATGATTAGGAGAAGAATACTTCTGTTGTTATTTATGGTGGAAGATTTCATCAGTTTTAATCTCGATTCGATACTTGTTTAATTAACTAGGTCAATTCCTAGTGAAGTTGCTTATGCTTCATCTCTTTTCCAACTTAAATATTGTAAATTCATGATTCTTGTTCCTGTGCATTTTATAATAAGTTATCTTGAACAATATTACTAAGTGAAATTGTATTAAACCCATAAGTTCCTATTGCAAAAATCATCAGTGTATATTTAAGCCTCTAAATAACAATCATCAGTGTATATAAACCCATAAGTTCCTATTGCCAACCCCCAACGACAGGGACTTATCTTTTCTCTAATTCTGCTTGTAGTCTATAACAGGAAGCTAAAACTCCCGATATAATCAAAATATTTGAACTAAATTGCATTATTATATTTTAGTTATGGGGAATAAAAGGGAAAATATAGATAAATACAAGAAAATCGACAATATGGCCTTGTACGGTTTTGAAATGAATTTTTATCCTCAAGATGTATGCAAGTACTCATGGATACAATCACCAATATATATAAAAGGGAGGTGTTGCCCTTTTAGAGAGTCAAAAGATAAAAGCATAACACTCCATTATTTATTTGTAAATTTGTGTTGCATTGACTATTTTATGAAAAATTGAAAAAGAGAAGCATTCTGTTCCTTGTTTTTAATGGTCAGTGTGTACAACACCGCTATGACAGAAATGTCCAAGCTCATTACATAGTGAATAAGACAGCTAATAAACAACAATACAGTAAAAGGAAATTATGTCATCTATCCTCTAGCACATCCTAAAGTGTTGCCTTTCACTGTTGTATCCTATGTACTGCTTCATAACTCAGCTGCTCTGCCGATTTGAATTCAGCTGAGAACGTTTTCATGTTTCTTTCACACCAGAGTTCTCAGGAATTCTGCCCATATCATCTCCCATTTGATGTGCTGCATCTGGCTCGGAACCTTAGCAATTTAGCATGCCATACCAGTAAAATGGAGTTGGAGCGCAGCATCCCAGTAGAGGGAGATTAAGTCTTGCCAGTATCCCTTTCCATAAATTTTGCGAGTATGTACTTGGCCAAAGTATATGATATCTTGTCTCCAGATCTGTAGCTTGGCACAAGACATACCCCTGTGCAATGTTGCATCCCCTTTCTAGAAGGACTCGTTGAGTTAAGATTTTATTCTGAATCATAACCCCGAGAAAAGCTCTCACTTTAATTGGTGCTTTTGTTTTCCAAAGTTTCCTGAATATTGCACATTTGACTCCAAAGTTTCCTAGATATTAAATCATGCCAGTACTGTTGTGCTTAATTTGATATGCTGACGCACAGTCCATCTCCAAATCACATCTGATTGTGCATCATGTTGATGGCTAGAGCACCTGGTATGCCATGTAGCATCCTAACAGTTTTTACCCAATGTCTCTGTCTAACATCCAGAGCCACCTTGAAATGCTTCATTCTGTACCTCTAAGTTCACTATACCCATGCCACCATTTATTTTCAGAGAACAAACTTTGTCCCAGTTGACGAGACAGATAATTCCTTTGCACGCCTCAGTCCCTTTCCAAAGGAATTGTCTCCGCAATCTGTCTGTGAGAAGCTTTCTATTATTGAATTCACATAATATTTTATGATAAATTATAAAGATATATACCATGTTTACCCTTCAAAAAAGATATACCAAGTTTTGACTCTATCAGAAACAAGCAAATGTGTTTTTTTTTTTTTTTAGGTGAGTTGGCCAGTTGTGTACCAACTGATATATTAATAAAAAGGTAAAGTTTTTACATCGCCTCTAACTATTCATATGTATAGTATTGCTAACTAAAAATTACAATTTATTAAACTAAACTACTATCTAGATAACCAGTACGCAGATTTTAATCTTCTCTGTTGAGCAGCGAACCCTGCTTCCACTACAGATTGTTGTACCAAGTTGTGCCTGATGCTGGTCTCTTGTACCCTAAATCCTGAACTCTTGACTCTATCAAAAACAAGCATATGTTGTTGGATTTATTGCCAACCTCGTTGGATTTTATGCCAACATTGAGCATATATGTAATCTAATTATGCATTGTTTATTGTCATATATGATTGTCAATTAAAGTAATTAAATAAGAAAATAGACAATCAATATATTCATTAGGATGTGGTCCACAAATGTGTAGAACAATTTAAGCAAAAATCAAATCATTGGTGGACTGATTCTGAAATTTGCAATTAAGGAAACCAAATTTTCAGCTTTTGCACGGATTTTGATGCAGTTGCACGTGTTTTGATGCACGATTTTTAAGTTGGCATGTGGCAGAAAATTGGTTTAGGGTTAGGGTTAGGGTTTGGCAATATGCCGACTCTACATCTCTATAAATAGGTTGGTCCCCAAAGCACAAGGATATACGAAAAGTTGCAGAATTTTCTAGCCGTCATCTAGTCAATTCTGTAGCCTTCTCTACTTCTCCCCATTAAAGAATAGAGAGGTGAGATCATAAAGAAATTGTGAATACGATCTCACAAGGGCAGTCTTGTAGCTTTGGAAGGCTTTATCCTACCACTAAGGAGACCACCGACGCTTCAACCTCTACATCGGCTCAAAGTTTTTCTTGCCGCTGTCTTACAAGTTCATCAACCGCTTTTGAGAGAAACTTTGCATAAATACGCTAATAGAGTCAGGTATTGCGTCTGCTCCCTAAGAATTGATGAATTTTGCATGATGGTCATTTTGACATAGGTAGATCAATAATGGCATATAGAATTGAATTGTTTATGTGTAACAATAAGGTTTCCAACATATGTTGCTTCTATACTGCATAAATTAATTACCGTTATTAAATTTTCACATTTAGAAGAAAAAAAAAAAAAGACAAAATCCAAAAAACTCATAAAAAGGTAGAATGGTAGATCTAGAATAGGAAAGTACATATTAGAATAGAGAGAGTCAATTAATGTGTTGTAAATATTTTTTTTATCGATACAATCATTAGTAGGCATTCAAGCTACTAACCTTAAAAAAAAAAAAAAACCAAAAGCTCATAAGAAATTAAGTTTAGGCCACAGAGCCCTAACATTATTTACATTCAGGATCAAATTCACATTCACAATTTCAGCCCGACACTGCCTCAGCTCTGTCACATTCACATTAAGTATCAAATTTACATTCACAATTTTAGCAAACCTAGCAAGCCACCTTATTCTATCGTATCGCTTGTTCTATTGTTGTCTTTTCTAGGCTGAACACATATCTTTATGAAATATACAATTACTGCCAAAAAACAGACACCACCAAATATTAAAAAAAGGACCCAAAAGCTGCTTAGACTTAGACGATTTGACTCGATATCTGTATTCTCAGAGCTGCACCCGCCGTTGCTGTTCAGCCATTGGTCGTGAATGCGCTGGAGTTCTCCATTCTCTGACAATGTCAGAATAGCAGTTGAGAGGTCAACTGCTAGAGGAGAATCTCTTTGAAATGCCTATTAAGGAAAAAAGAAATCCATATTTAAATGGTATGTCTCAAATACATGCATTACCCATAGATTGTACAAGTAGCTAGTCTCAAGCATATGCACTTTATAATCTATTATCATAAAAAAACTGTATTTTAGAGAAGTGTGGAAGCCTCCATTTTTCATGTTTCTACTATTTTAATGCATAAGAACAAAAATTCTAAAACAAAAAAAATAACAAAATGAAAACCGTTGAATTTGATCACCAATATTATCGAATTTAGACATACATATATACCAAATGAGTGAGGCTATGGTACTAAGCATAGTGCATATTGGTCTCTTCTATGTATTCAAATCTTCGGTTTGAAAGTCCTAACAGTCGATCCGAACCGTTTAACACGGTCTCCATATTAATATGTACCTGTAAACTAAATTTTATATTTTTTAGAATCTTTTTAATATTTTTTTAGATGGGTAGAAAACCACTTGATTTGAAAATTCTGGACCATCCAAAAACAGTGATTTTTCAACCCATCTAAAAAATAAGTAAACAAATTCTAAAAAAAATATAAAATTTAGTTAATAAGTACATATTTATATGGAGATCATGTTGAACGGTTCAGATCGACTATTAGGATTTTGAAAACAAAAATATTGATCCGTAGTACGGACCAATCTGCGCTATGCATAGTACCATAGCCTAACTCTATACAAAATTATGGCATCTCAAGTTTATTTTGATGACCATGAAATTGTAAAATTAACTTCTACAAATTATCTAATTCATGAGCTAACCATTTTATTTAATATTCCAGCTTTAGAGTTTGATTAAAAGTTATAAAAAATTGAAGCATAGTGGGAGCACTGAATGTAAAGTCATTTGAACCCTCCTTAAAATATGGACACTATTTTGCCATTGAAATTTGAATTATTTGGTTTTTCAAACTGTACATGAGTTAATAGTTTATAAACATACCTTTACATTGGAATTTTACTATATATTTTGCAATATTAAATCTTAAAAAGAGACTTACGAAACCCCATCCTTGTCGGGTAAACTGCTGACCAACAACGCGAAAGTTGCAATAACCTGTCAGGAAAATCTGAACATATGGGCTCTGATCAACTATTGCTGCGACGCCACCATCCTGGGGCCCACGCATCAGGGCATCAGCATACTCCTCAATGGTAGTTAGTGGCACAAGCCTTGACTCAGGTATGTTCAGTTCCTCTATGAGGTAATTCTTTGTGAATGTACCAGCCTGGTACCTGTCACAAAAAATGTTGAATATTTTATATCTAAAGATTCATGAAGTAGGTATGGTAGAAAAAATAAAAGAGTTAGTCTCTACACTATGTCAGTATCATCCCTTTTCCTTTACAGTCCTTGAAGATAAATTTTCCATTTTGGTCCCTTAACAATTGAAGTTGTATGATTGTCGTCCCTGCCAGTCCCTCTTGGTAATTAAGATGATAGACATAGATTGGAGAATGCTGATGAAAATAAGCTTCTTTTTGACTAAAGTATTCCACAAAAGTAATCTTTCAACATCAATGCTTACTAGGAACTCTTTCCTCTATATAATAAAAATTAATTTAATTTTTACAGTGCTAACAAGGTGGATTTTCGAATTATAAGTTATCCACCAAAATGGCTGATATTGAATGTTGACCATAAATTGTCTACTTTTTGCAACAACAAGCTACTCCAATTATATTCAAGGTTTCTTTTTATTTGCACCATTATCTATATATATATTATATACAGAAGAAACCAAATGCACCCAGTATATTCTAAGAAACACAACTGTTTCTTAAATCCACAAGAGTTATATTAAAATGAAATTGACAGATTATGAACTAGACCAGACTGTTAGTTTTGGATGTATTCTTTCCAGACACCACAATCTGGGTGTTTTTTTCTGCCAATAACAACAATAATAATGAGAAAGGTTTTATAATACCCGATGGGGTCATGGCTAGCAATGAGGCTATCAAGGCTTTTTATTCCAGAGGAAAGTTGTTGGACTGTTAGGATCGAGGTGAGAGATGCAGTGTAGCTGGAGGTAATAATCAGGACCACAAACAACCACACAATCAGAACAAACCGGCCAAGCGCAGATAGTAGGTTCTGTCCTACAATTGCAATACAACAAAGCCGAAACAATATTATACATTTAAGTAATTTTCTTTTATTTCTGAAAATATACTGTGTGAAAAGACCGAATATTTATCTTGCATGCACATGAAAATGGGTCCTATGTGCCCAGGGGTAGAACCAGAATTTGAGCTATCATTATCATTTTTTGGAATCGATACTATAATTTGTAATATGAAATTGTTGTTTTCAATTTAGGAATTGTCTGATTAGTTGGTGCTATAATAAAATAGCACTTGTTTATTGCAATTTCTAATTTAGAAATGATTTTATTTTTGTCATCTTCCAATGAGCAAAGACAAAAGGCCCACTAGTCCAAATAGAAATGAATTTAATTATACTTTTTAAAATTTACATTGAAGTCCTCTAATTTTGAATATTTTTATGGGGGGGCTAATTATACAAGTAAAATGAACAATATAATACAATTTCTATATACTTGGTAATAAAAAAAATTTAAGTTGGGGTGGCTTAGCACCCCCCAGGTACACCTATGTTTCGCCTCTGCATGTGCCAAGGACAAATGTTGGAAAAACTATGCATCACATAGTTTATTCAAAGTACTGTGAAAGGATCTATCTAGTTTTATTCCTATCATTCTTTTTTATTTTTTTTCGGTTGTATGTTCACCTCTGCTGTTTAGGGTTTGCGTGATGCTTTGTGGTATCACATCGAAGAATACTCATTTCTTTCTGCCTTATTATTATTTTTTCAAGTTAGAGATGAAGGAAGAGAACATACTGTGTGCGAAGAACATAGTGGAGAAACTAAACCTGCAGAATAAAGAAAACAAATCAATAGATATTTTTTTTAGAAAGATCTCAATATATAATTTAAACAAATTATGCACATTAAAAAAAAAAAAAAAACAAAGTGCATTTGCTAATAATGTCATAAAACTTGTAGTGTGTTTTATTGTAATGTCCAATCTCCACTGTTGCTACAGAACTTTGAAAACAAGGGGTACAGTAGAAAAGAATATATATAGGTAGTAACTGAATGCTCACCAAAATACAGTGGCAACTTGTTCTTTAGGGTGGCCACGAAACTCGTCGTTTGTTCTGTGTTCTAGAATCCAAATAACAACACCAAAAAATAGGAAAAACCCAACGGTAACACACCACATTGGGAGTGTAAACGGTTTTAAAAAGGCCCATGCACTTGAGCTATCGTGCTTAACTGGTACAACTATTTCCAAACCTGCTTCAGCATAAGGTTGCGTGAAATCCACAATCCTTGTTCGGTTTTTCACTATCGCTATGTCCCCCACTAGTGCGTCCAATTCCTGGCAAGTATAGAAGTAGAAAAGATCTAAAGTAAATAAATAGAGTTAAATGTTATTTGATCTGTTATAAGCTATACCCACTGGACCGACTTCAAGTACAATTAATATCGTACATGTACAGTGCACTTCTGGAACATGACTGATAAGTTAACTCTATGTCTTTGTATCAATTGCATGCCAACATGGTACCAATTCATTCAGTTACGTTCTTGTTGGTCTTGTTAGTTAGTGATTAGTTACTACCTTCATACAGGTATTACCACCACTGGAGTCTAATTGGCACAGAATCAATATGAATCTTGTATGGTATTGGGAATTTTGACATATGACTGACCGGCATTTCAACCAGGACTTATCCAATACTGGCTACAGCATTTGACTTGTATGGTAGTTTGAGCTCCTGATACATATTAAAGTTGTGCCCTTAAGCTACCAAGGGCGTGTGTGTGTGTGGTGGTGGTGGTGGTGTGTGTGTGTGTGTGTGTGGGGGGGGGGGGGGGGGGGGGGGGGGGGGGGTGGGAGAAAGAGAGTACATTTTGAGCAACCATATTGACCACACTATCATAATTCGGGTTAACAGTACCGTTTCCAATCAGTATAAAAGAACACGGCACCGGGTACGGCAATAACTTGATTGCCGCATTGAAAACATCAATACAGAATCCACTAGCATTGCTGCTTGATCCAGAATTAGACCCTCTTGACACAAACTGTTTAAAGCTGACCTTGTTCGGCACTCCGATTCTCAAGGGCTGGCCATTGTTCGGGAAAACCCAACCACGTGGCTGCTGCTTGATCCCACCAGGCCACATCACTTCATATAGCTTGTGGGACTGGCTTGACAAGTTTTGTGGCTTTTGATATAGGATTTCAGGTGAAACAACGGATAGACCCGAGTAATTTGACCAGTACCCGATCAATCGTGCTCCAGTAGACACCACATTGATGATATCATACGCAGGACGGATCAGGTCCCGATTTGGGCCAAACTGTAACTGTCCAGTAACACCTGTGAAGTTTGTGCTCAGCATATTTTGTAACAAGCCCTTACCGCCATCAAAAATTTTCAAAATTGCCAAGTTTAAAGCGCTCCCATTCACATTACGCAATCTTGGGTCAGTTGAGAAATTTATTCTGTTTCCATTCGTTTTTATATATTGATCAATTGCATGTGCCACCAACCACATTGAATCATAAGCATACAGACTGTAGGCATTGAGATTTGACCCAGTAGCTGTATTGCCCGTTTTGTTTCTCCATCTGGATGCAAATTTCATCTTGAGATCTGAATCCGGCGTATGCCCTCTCAGCACAATTGATCCTTGTATCAGATTAAGAACTTTTGGGTCGGCATCTACTGACTCATGTCCGTATCCTAAACCGAACCCATTAGTATCCAAAACTGCAGCCAGCCAATCAGTTACAATCCATACGTAACCAGGTCCAGTCATGCCCAACTTTTGAGCAATAGAAAAGACTGTCATACCTGAATCTGGGTTCACATGCAGGACATAAACTCGTGACTCCATTAAATTGACCCGTAGAAGCAAGTCAGTGATATCAGTCTGATCCATGGCCTGCTCAAAACCCACTTTGTATGAAATCTTTGCCCTTCTGAGAGCCAGCTCATCTCCCAAGGCGGCAATACCATTACGTCCATAGTCATCATCAACATAAATTGCGGTGACCTCACGCCACTGGAAATAGTCTACAATGTCAGCTATGGCACGCATCTGAAACTGGTCAGATTGAGTGGCACGGAGGAAGTAGGGGAATTCTAGGGAGGAGAGAGTCGGGTCGGTTGCAGAGAAGGAGACTAATGGTACTTGTAGTGAGTTCGCCACATTGGAAAGTATGTGACTGCCTCCTGATGACTGTGGGCCAATGATCGCCACCACATTTTTCTCTAGTACTTGTAATGCTGGAGAGAATCATGACCAAGACAAGCATTTTGTAGCGATAAGTTTGTTAGAGAGGTTTTAAAACACAAAAAGACATATATTTCTATTTGTTTATGTATTTGCTTTTTTATTTAATTAGTTACTCTCCACCTAGTAATAATTTGAAATTCAGAGCTTGGTTAAAGCTCAGAATTTCAATAAAAAATACTACCATGGTATCCTACAGAGTATTATAAGACCATATCGGCAAGGCCCTCTAGGCTAACTTAATCTAGTACCTAGTAGGTATATGCAGATAGTTAATACAATCCCATAGCATAATAGTTGAAACCATAATATGCTACATATGGGAGCAAATGATAACCAACTAGATCAAGTGATATACTAAGATCACGTTTAAGAAGTAATGGGTAACGGGTTAAAACCTCCGGCCCATAGTCACCCTCAACGACCGAAAAGTTCAGTGCGCACGGAAATTACCTTCAATTTTAGACATGAAGAATGAATTTTTGTTCGATTTGTTCTAATCTATTACCTGAGCATTACAAGGATATTTACACTTTTACAGCCCAATTATATTGTAGACATTTGTTGCTTTCCTAGAATGCTAGATTTTGTCAGCTATATTTTGGATGCTATTTAATTTCCTTCGCCTATGGTGATTCTTTTAGGCAATTCATGCCATGAATTTGAAGCAGCTTCGGGTGTGTTTTAAAGGATTTGTGATGGGGACAATTAACAGCTATATATGCTATCTTACCAAGATTATAGTATCAAGATTACAGTATCAATAACATTAATATCTAATCAACTAGGATCAATCTGCTAAATTAGATTTTGTGTAATAAAAAAACCTAATGGCCAGTAGAATAATTAGGAGGGGTAAGGCTAAGGTGCTATGGGTTGCATAGAGACCTACGGTGCTACGGCTCAATATTAGAGTTTTTAAAATCCAAATGGTTGATCCGAATGGTTTATCTTGTTCTCTATATTAATATGTGTTTGGATACCAAATTTTATATTTTTTGAAAATTATTTACTATTTTTTTAGATAGGTAGAAAATCAAATATCTAAATGGTGCAAAAATTTTTAGATCAACTAATTTTCTACTTATATAAAAAATAGTAAAAATTTTTCAAAAAATGTAAAATTTGGTCTCCAAATACATATTAATATGGAGAACAAGATAAACGGTTCAAATCAACCATTTAGATTTTGAAAACTCAAATATTGAGCTATAGTATCGTAGGTCTCTATGCAACCCATAGCACCTTAACCTTACCCAGGAGATATCATAACGGCTAAGTGGCCTATATAAACCCTTGCATGCAATTAATGTAATGTAAAATCAATCAATCAATGAAATCATTTTTCTTTCAATTCAATCTTAAATTTTTAACATGATAACAGAGCAAAATATTCTTGAGGGAAAACTAAGAAAAAAGAAGAAAAAGAAAAAGAAAGTAAAGAAACAGGAATATCAGATCTTTGACACTGTCCAGACGAGCTCCAATCATTGCTCAAATTATAGAGGAATCTCCAAATGGTGCAAGAACTCTCCCGGGAAAAAAAAATAGTTTGAATGATTTGTTGGGCAAAAAATAAAAAGTAGAAGGAAAAAATTACAAATGATAGACTTCAGCTCATGTTAAAATAACTGACCACTCAGTCAACTAGTTAAATAAAAATAAACACATGCCATTTTAAGGAAGAGTCATAGAAGTACAGACGAATAAGCCACTTGCAAACTAGTCGTTACGGTGCTCAAGTGGTTGCTAATGTTAACTTGTACTCGAGCAACAGCAAACGACTGTCAATTTGAATAGGGAGAATTTCATACATACCACTCAAAAACTGTGAAATTACGTATTTACCATTTAAATTTTTGTAATTACATATTTACAATCTAAAAATCTAATAACTCATATATTTACCCAATACTCAAATTTTTGTAACGACAAATATTTCTAGAATATCCTGATGACTGTTTTTCAAAGAACATATATCCTGAAATCCCGATGAGCTAGGAGAGCCACTAACTGATTTCAAAGTTGTAGGAAAAACGTTAACAGACACTAACTGATGAGCTAGGAGAACCACTAACTGAATACCTGATGAGAAGGTTAAGATGGAAAGGAATAACAAGTGCTTTTGAGGCGGTGCATGGTTCCACTTATTAAAGCCTCATGTAAACTTTAGACCTTATTTGCATCTGTATCCCCCCCACCCCACCAAATCGTCTTTTTTAAGGTCAGCTGGCAGAGAGTATAGGCACTGAAAATCAAATTCTACATTTTTTTTTTTTTCAGTCCACTACTCTTCAAGTCCACAGTATATTTATAAAAAAGAAGTCAAACATTATTCTATATATCCCATTGAAAGTTAAATAAAAATTTGGATACATTGATTGATTACCTTCAATTGTAGCAAGAAACCCACTACAATTGGTATCCTGTGAGATTATATTGAGCTTCGTGTTAGGGAGTATGGTTCGATCTGAGTTCACATCTTCTAGTGCCAGCTCAATTGCAGTTTTCGCAGCACTACCAATGATGGAATTGTATGTGTAGAGAACTCCTATGTTAATGCTTGTGATATTTTGTTGGTTTGAAGTTTGGGATTTTGTAATGATGGCTTGAGAAAGAGAGATTAGGAACAGCAAGAGCCATGAATAGTGACCCATGTGGGTTTGTTGGGTTATGGTATCTCTCGTTCTCTCTATAGACTGCTTGGTTTAATAGATGGGGTTTATAATGGAGCGTCAACGAAATCCTTTCACTAGTACGTAACACCACATCACTATGTTGGTTCTGTAACTAACAGTATATCTTATGTGTTGTCACTTATCAGTGTCGGTCAATGCCGATACTGATTCTGATAATCAAGATCGGCCGTTTATTTAAATAAACAGCCGATCTTGATACTATTATCAAGATGGAACTTTAAATAAAATGATATAACATCCACATTTCCAACAGTCCCGTTGTTGTGGACACTATATTAAACAACAATCAGATTCAAACAAAAAAAGTATGCAACTTTTGAAAATAATCAATATATAGGACCAAATTGCAAAGTTTCATTATCAATATACAGGACCAATTTTATTTGGACTCATTGCTGCACTTTGCTGTCTTAATTTTTGTACATTGGTACAGTGATTAGGAAAGTAGGAAACATAAGACACATAAGTCTAACAATTAGAGCAAAGTGAGAAACAAAATCAAGAAAATCAACAAGGGCAACTCAAAAACATGAAATGTTCAGACAGAGAAAAAGATCAAGCAAAGTCAATACCTAACTAGTCAATGAAAGTTGGTACACACTACACAGTCCCTGATTGTTTACTCGGAATGAATTGTTGGTAATTATGTTTTGATAAAATCCTACACTCATATAGTCCCGATTTTTTTATTTTTATCCAAAAATTAAATTGATTTTCAAAAATTAACCGAACCGGATGTGAATTTTTAAAACTACCCAATCCGATTAACGGTTAACCGGACCCTAGGTTCGATTAACGGTTTAGCGGACCGATGGGTTCGCTAAACGGTTAACCGAACCCTTGGTCCGCTAAACCGTTAACCGAACCAAGGGTATGGGTTCGGTTAACGGTTTATCGGACCAATGGGTTCGGTTAACCGTTAACCGAACCCGATTTTTTTTTTTTTTTTAAAAAAACTTTTTTTTAAAACAGAAAATTTTTTATTTTTTATTTTTCTATTGGTAACCGTATATTATTTATGTATATGTATATGTATATGTGTATGTGTATGTGTATGTGTATTTTTCTATAATTTTAAATTTCATATTTGATTTACAAATTTTTTTTGTGTAAATTTGATAAATCTAAATACGAATTTTCATGTATATTTTCAATAGAAAAATAAAAAAATTAAAATTTTCTGTTTTAAAAAAAAGTAAAAAAAATAAAAAAATTGGTAACCGTATATTATTTATGTATATGTATATGTATATGTGTATGTGCCGATTTTTTTAAAAATACCCACCCAAATAAATGATTTATTGAAAATAACCAGACTTCAGCCAAATTTTTAAAAATACCCAAACCGCAGATTTTTTCCGCGGGCCGGAATTTTTATTCCGGGCCGCGGAAAAAATTCGCGTCCCGAAAAAAAAAAAAAAAATTTTTGGGTTCCGACCGCGGATATTTTGCGCGGGCCAGATTTCTTTTTTTTTTTTTTTAAGAGTCAAGAAAATAATGTTTTTTTGAAATTTTTTGTCGAACTTTACACCTCTGATTAACATATCAAAACACCTCCAAAAGGCATGAAAATTTACCGACATGTATTCTTGACTTCATAGAATAAGCCTATGAAGTTTCAAACAAAATCTCAAAACAGATCGTGAGATATCGGCTCTCAAAAATTGCTCGCACTGCTAAAGGAGTGCTTCTGAGCCCAACTTTGCACCTCTGGTTAACACATCAAAGCACCTCCAAAAAGCATGAAAATTTACCGACATGCATTCTAGACTTTATAGAACAAGATTGTGAAGTTTTATACAAAATATCAAAACAGATCGTGAGATATTGGCTCTCAAAAATTGCCCGAACTGCTAAAGGAGTGCTTCTCAGCTCAACTTTGCACCTCTGGTTAACATATCAAAACACCTTCAAAAATCATGAAAATTTACCGACTTGCATTCTTAACTTCATAGAACAATACTGTGAATATTCATACTAAAATGCATGTCGATAAATTTTCATGATTTTTGAAGGTATTTTGATATGTTAACCAGAGGTGCAAATTTGTGCTCAGAAGCTCCTCCAGCAGTGCGGGCAATTTTTGAGAGCCGATATCTCACGGTCTGTTTTGAGATTTTGTATGAATCTTCATAGTATTGTTCTATGAAGTCAAAAATGCATGTCGATAAATTTTCATAATTTTTGAAGGTGTTTTGTTATGTTAACCAAAGGTGCAAATTTGGGCTCAGAAGCACTCCTTTAGCAATTCGGGCAATTTTTGAGAGCCGATATCTCACAGTCTGTTTTGAGATTTTGTATGAACATTCACAGTATTGTTCTATGAAGTTAAGAATGCAAGTCGGTAAATTTTCATGATTTTTAAAGGTGTTTTGATATGTTAACCAGAGGTGCAAAGTTGAGCTGAGAAGTACTCCTTTAGCAGTTCGGGCAATTTTTGAGAGCCAATATCTCACGATCTGTTTTGATATTTTGTATAAAACTTCACAGTCTTGTTCTATAAAGTCTAGAATGTATGTCGGTAAATTTTCATGCTTTTTGGAGGTGCTTTGATGTGTTAACCAGAGGTGCAAAGTTGGGCTCAGAAGCACTCCTTCAGCAGTGCGAGCAATTTTTGAGAGCCGATATCTCACGATCTGTTTTGAGATTTTGTTTGAAACTTCATAGGCTTATTCTATGGAGTCAAGAATACATGTCGGTAAATTTTCATGCTTTTTGGAGGTGTTTGGTATGTTAATCAGAGGTGTAAAGTTCGACAAAAAATTTCAAAAAAACATTATTTTCCTGACTCCTAAAAAAAAAAAAAAAAAAAATCCGGCCCGCGCAAAATATCCGCGGTCGGAACCCAAAAAAAAACAATTTTTTTTTTTCGGGACGCGAATTTTTTCCACGGCCGGGAATAAAAATTCCGGCCCGCGGAAAAAATCCGCGGTTTGGGTATTTTTAAAAATTTGGCTGAAGTCTGGTTATTTTCAATAAATCATTTATTTGGGTGGGTATTTTAAAAAAAATCGGGTGTATGTGTATGTGTATTTTTCTATAATTTTAAATTTCATATTTGATTTACAAATTTTTTTGGTGTAAATTTGATAAATCTAAATACGAATTTTCATGTATATTTTCAATAGAAAAATAAAAAAAATTAAAATTTTCTGTTTTAAAAAAAAGTAAAAAAAATAAAAAAATTGGTAACCGTATATTATTTATGTATATGTATATGTATATGTGTATGTGTATGTGTATTTTTCTATAATTTTAAATTTCATATTTGATTTACAAATTTTTTTGGTGTAAATTTGATAAATCTAAATACGAATTTTCATGTATATTTTCAATAGAAAAATAAAAAAAATTAAAATTTTCTGTTTTAAAAAAAAGTAAAAAAAATAAAAAAATTGGTAACCGTATATTATTTATGTATATGTATATGTATATGTGTATGTGTATGTGTATTTTTCTATAATTTTAAATTTCATATTTGATTTACAAATTTTTTTGGTGTAAATTTGATAAATCTAAATACGAATTTTCATGTATATTTTCAATAAAAAAATAAAAAAAATTAAAATTTTCTGTTTTAAAAAAAAGTAAAAAAAATAAAAAAATTGATAACCGTATATTATTTATATATATGTATATGTATATGTGTATGTGTATGTGTATTTTTCTATAATTTTAAATTTCATATTTGATTTACAAATTTTTTTGATGTAAATTTGATAAATCTAAATACGAATTTTCATGTATATTTTCAATAGAAAAATAAAAAAATTTAAAATTTTTTGTTTTAAAAAAAAGTAAAAAAAATAAAAAAAATTGGTAACCGTATATTATTTATGTATATGTATATGTATATGTGTATGTGTATGTGTATTTTTCTATAATTTTAAATTTCATATTTGATTTACAAATTTTTTTGGTGTAAATTTGATAAATCTAAATACGAATTTTCATGTATATTTTCAATAGAAAAATAAAAAATTTAAAATTTTCTGTTTTAAAAAAAAGTAAAAAAAAGTAAAAAAATTGGTAACCGTATATTATTTATGTATATGTATATGTATATGTGTATGTGTATGTGTATTTTTCTATAATTTTAAATTTCATATTTGATTTACAAATTTTTTTGGTGTAAATTTGATAAATCTAAATACAAATTTTCATGTATATTTTCAATAAAAAAAAAAAAATTAATTTTCTGTTTTAAAAAAAAGTTAAAAAAAAAAAAATCGGGTTCGGTTAACGGTTAACCGAACCCTTGGTCCGCTAAACTGTTAACCGAACTCATACCCTTGGTTCGGTTAACGGTTTAGCGGACCAAGGGTTCGGTTAACCGTTTAGCGAACCCATCGGTCCGCTAAACCGTTAACCGAACCTAGGGTCCGGTTAACCGTTAACCGGAAATTTGGTCCGGTTAAGGGTTAACCGGATTGGGTAGTTTTAAAAATTCACATCCGGTTCGGTTAATTTTTGAAAATCAATTTAATTTTTGGATAAAAATAAAAAAATCAGCATATAGTCACTAATTAATGGTTTCGGAATTCACTTTTTATTCGACTCGTATCATATTCGTTTAGGATATGAGTGAGAATTTTATTTTCATTAACTTAATCATGAGTATGGATAAGAAAAAAATTTGATTAACTTATTTAGGGTATATATAAGAGCTTTGGTAAGTAATTGTTATATATTAAAGAGAAGAGTTAAAATGATTCATTGTTTTGTTGCTCCAATCATGCCTTACATCTATATCTCTGTTTTAAAATCTGAACGGTCAATTTGAATACAAGCATACTCTCAATATTAAAATGGACTTATATACAGATTAAATTTTATACCTTTTAAAAAAAAAATGCTATTTTTGCATATTGGTTCAAAATATATATTTTTGGATGGTTCATAATCTTTCAATATGGGGAGAAAATTGTAAAGCTTTCTTAATCAGATATTACCACTTTCTTAGAGCGTCATTTTCATTTCATCCGAAAAGATTCCATTAAAATAAGAATCAGACAAAGAAAGTCACTATAAGTGAGAAAATTTGTTATATGAAGGTTGATGTGGGGATACAAGATCACCACAAAATTTATTAGAGAAAGGTTAACGCAGGGACCATTGGAGAACTGAAAAAAAAGAATCATCATATCAAGTTACGCATGCAAGTATTAATTTATTACTCTGCAACTATTATTCTCTTATTTTCCATGTATACCTATGAAGGTTGATACGGGAACAAGTACAGGGGTTGAAAAATGGAGAACCATACAATTATTGGGAATCATAATACAATCTTGCTCTTATGTAGCAACGGGGACAGAGGAGGAACTAGAGTGTGAAAATGAATATAATTATTCAAATATTTTATACCTTCTTAGAAATAATTTGGACAATGTAGTGCTATTACTTCTTTTTAACCATGTACGACATGGCATAATTAATTTTGCAGATCAAGCTATTTAAAAAAAAAAAAATTTATGGTATACACATCTTTTTATCGATCCGGTTATTGCTCTTAATCTAATATATAATCTTGATGACGATCTATATTATATGTTTTGTTCTGACTTTAGAGTCAATGAAGATTGAATTTATATATAATTAAGAAAGAGACTGATCTCTCTAACGCGCACGCATGACTAATTTTATTCTTTCCACTCACAGTCCATAAAAAAAAAACAAAAAGATAAAGGGATGGAAGGATTTGCATGTCGATGTACAAGTTATATAAAATTACGATCAAATTATTCTTAAAGTCTAGATCAAGATATATAGATGGGCTTTGTTTAAGTACACAGAACTAGATAAATAATTAATGTTAACTACAGAATGTAATTTTCTTCTTATATTTTAAATACACGTATTTATTAAAGATGATATGGTTCAAATATGTCTCCATCACACCTCCATTTACTAATTTTCTAATAACAAAATTTAATTTACTCATAAATCGAAATACAATTATTGGAAGTCATCCATATTATTATCTTTACATGTACACAAAAACAATATTGGTTTTTAGTTTTTTTTTATATGAATAAATAAATTAAAAATTAACATCCAAAAATTATTCATACTAGTGTATCTTTGCAAGCTCTTAATACTAATCAAAATAAACTCAACATTCCTTTATCTTTTAAGTGTGCATAGAAATACAATATATATTATATCTAACAATTTTATTTTAATATTTGATCGAGTTTTAAATAATTAAAATATTTAAAAATAAAGTCATAATGGAGGAAAAACATTGACATTTAAAGAATAAAGCTAATATATACTTAAGTGTACCGTACACTTAACCTTAGGGCTGTCAGATTTCTTTAAAAGTCGTGTAGATTCTTTAAAAGTCGTGGTAGTACGACTTTTAAAGAAATCTGATGGCCCTAAGGTTAAGTGTACTGTACACTTGGTACACTGAAGTGTATATTAGCTTTACTCGACATTTAAATTCGATCTCCTCTTAATTGGATTATTAATTGGATGGATGAAATTGAGAAAAAAAAATTAACGTTGGGTCTTGTGATCATTTTCCAAACCCTTTGTATCTTTCCAAAGATTCCGATCTGGGGAGAAACTTATAGAGCTTCATTTTGTTGGAGCGTCATTTTCATTTTTTTAAAATGAGGGAAGCAACATTGAAAGAATTCCATTAAGATAAGAATGGAGATAAAAGAAAGGCACTGCAGGTGAGATATTAGTTTCAATTTAATTTTATTATGTATCAAGCAAGTAATTTCCAATGAATTTTGCCTGGCTAACTACTAGAAGCAAAAAATAATAATTTATGCATATATTAATCTCACTTAGGTGTCAATGAAAAATTATTTATCCAACTTGTATTATATTCGATAAATTGTATTCGACAAAGTGAATATGAATATTTGTTCATTAACTTAACTGGTATGAGTATGCATAATAAGAAAACAAAAAGTTAGCTTCTGTATTAGATAATTAACAATATGAGACATATTTCGTAATTGAAAGATAGCGTGCGTGTAAGACTAATAATTAACGATAATAATAAAATATGAATATGAATATGAAAATATCTTCATATCGTATCTAATGAACTAGTAGGTCATGTATGAATACGAGTATGAAAATATCTCAGGACTACAATCATGACTAGTCAATGAAGTCGATATCTAAATTGAAAGAGGAAAACATTTTTTTTTCATATTTATTTCTCCAATACAACCAAACAATTGTTTTTGTAAATTTCATAATTATTCACAGGTATTTTCATAAATATGAAATTATACAAAAATAATTCTTAAAACATTTATTCGCGAGATCTCATAATGTACAATCTCCTAATATCTCAACGGATCCTAACTGGATAGCATTATTTGACTATTATTTACCGTATTTACAATACATATGTTTTTACAATTAAAAAATTCGGACCTCCTTCAAATGCTTTTAATTTTTTCTTCATCATAATTTTATTTTTTTATTATTAATAACTTTAAATTTTAAAACACAAATATTAAAATAAAATTGTTAGATATGATCTTATATTATTATAATCTCTATATCCACATACAAAATTTAATTATTACTTTTTAGTTTTATTTTTATATAAGTCAGTAAGTTGAAAATTAACACCCATAATTTATTAACATCAATATATTTTTACAATATCTTTATATCAATCAAAACAAAATAAAAAATTATAAAATTTTAATGTACATGTAAATATATATAATATATATCACTTCTAACATTTAAAGTATTTAACGTTTATAATAACAGTGATATTTGAACTCTCATCGTATTTTATATATTTGTTGTCAACTCGTTGTCAATTTAAAATATAAAACTTTTTTGTTTTTTAATTCGTATCAATGTGAAACGGACGACTCGGGTCTCATTTTGCTCAAATAGATGTCTACAGTCAATTGGAAAATCAGGTGGATATTTTATTTTCAGGTTGCCACGTGCGAGAAAACTATTGGTCTGTGGAATACTCCATAATCTTTTTCTTTTCTTTTTTGTCTTTTTCTGTTCGGATTTGCGGAAGGTGACCAGCAGACCGCAGTCGATATATATATATATATATATCTTTGTTGTCACCATCCATGTCCTCCTCAATCGATTATCCAATAAATCAGGAGCATATTTTTCATTGTACCCTATATTATTTTAATATCATTTTTAAAAGCAAAAGTTCCGGGTTTAGTGGATCATTAAACCACTAATTTGTTCAATACCCATTGGAGCTCTCCTCCTAGTGAAAAGCAAGTCCACTTTAATAATTGAGTGCTGTGATATGACTTTTGTCTCTCTCCAGAGAGATCGCAAGTTTAATTTTTGAAAATAATATTTAAAAAATATTGGAGTGTACCGAATCATGTAATCAAAATAGATTGTATAATAATAGTAAAGTTCTTATTTATTATTTATAATGATAATAATGATGATGATTCCAATAAAAAATGATGATGATGATGATGATGTTTATGATGTAAAGGAATAATTAATAAAAATAACAACTATAATGGTGATGATGGTGATGGTGATGGTGATTATTATTATTATTATTAGAGGAGGGATCAAGTTACAATAATTTTTGAGTTACAACAAGTTACCACAATTATTTTCTATATTTTCAAAGTCCAAATTGTCGATTCAAATCGTTAGATGTGATCTCTACAATAAAATATGCTTTGAGACCAAATTTTATATCTTTTGAAAAAAAATTTACTATTTATTAAGATGGGTACAAAAACTAGTCAAATTCAATGTCCCATCTTAATAAATATTAAAAAAATTTCAAAAAATATAAAATTTGATCTAAAAGCACATTTTATTGTGGAGATCATGTTGAACAGTTTGGATCGACAATTTGAACTTTGAAAATGTAAAAAATAGTTATGATAATTTATTGTAACTCAAAAATTATTGTAACTTGATTCCTCCTCTTATTATTATTAATGCTGAAAAAGAAAAAAAAAAAATCAATCCCCACCTCAAATCTATCTGATGTGCACCGGAAAATTGATTTAAATTCTGAATTTAATTTGGCCTTAATTAACTAAATACGGTGTCACGTCCTGCTCAACCTGAATTTTAAACCAATTTAATCTAAAAAAATTCGACCTCTAGTCGGATATGATTTTTCTATGCATTACCATCCACCTCAACCGAAAAAAAAACAAAAATTCAAAACACCACGCAATCCAAAAGATAAATTTGAATTGACAAAGAAAAAGAAAGCCCGCCATTTAGCAAATTACCTAATCAACCTATTTCTATAATGTTGTTATTTCTATTTTAAAAGCTCATGCACTTCTTCCTTCCTAAATACTTTATTAAGCTTCGAAAATCTAAAATTACACATTTGAGCTAATTTGATGGCTATTTTAAATTATAAACTAGACGTTGGCGATTATTATCGTCTATAAATCAGTTCTTGATCTATTGTCAAAGACAATGTTATTAGAACCAGACCGGACATCAACTCGGTAAAGTTTCGAATTAATAGTTTACTGATCCGACTGGTGGACTAACTGGTTCAACCGATTCAACCGCTGATTATTTAAACATATATGTTTAGTAAATATCAAGATTGCATATAAATGTAATCATACTGTTATATACTTTTGATGGAAATTCACACATATAAATTGATTTATCATCATTTTTTCAATCTAACAAACTCTATAATGAATTCCATAAATAGAATTGTCCTACTTGAACTAAACGAAACAAGTAGGTCGTTTTATGATATTTTTGAAATTATGGATCCGCAGATATTTCTTAAAAATTGGTTGAAATATCAAAATTATTTTCATCCCTTTCTCTCAAACAAAAAGAGATTTTCTTATTCAAAAGAATCAAATTCCACAATATAAAATCTTCAAACTAAAACGAGCAAAACATAATAAAAAAATAGAACAAAATAATTCCATAAACCGAATAGAAATGAGTATAGTAATTATTTTTTCATTTTTTTCCTCTTTTTTTCAGAAAAATAATATTTTACTCATTTATTTTATGTCATTTTTTTGCAAAAAAAATATGACAAAAAAATATGGATGGTTTATTATACGATAACTTTTGTATATCCATACGCAAATGTTTCTGAAAAAATTGATTGATATAACTCAATTTATTTATTAAATATCACTTATCAGGATCGTTTACATGGTTTGGCCAAAAACATAACAATCTTCTTCTCAGGAGGATTTCGTCGAACAGTTCATAGGCACACTCGAATAGCCATATAAATACCAGCAAAATACTCTTAATCGCTCTAACAAGTAATAACAAGACAACCCTACTCAAATCACAACAATTTCACACTAAGTTTCCACCATTACTAAAACCCCACAAGTTCCCAATAATCCTTAATAAGCTCATAAATCTTGATTTACTAACCTTCTTGAATCCTGATTGCCAACAAGGCTGTCTCCGCATTCTTTGATGAACAAAGCAAGGTAGCAGGACATCATACTACCTTCCTGTTCACCTACAAAGACATATCTTTTCTGTTAGTCTCCACTTTTATATATTTTTTGTTTTTGAAAAGAACTCTAATTTTCTTAAGAAAAAATGAGCCCTTATTCATACTTTAATATGGACTTCCAGGTCGAGTATCACACCTTCCTTGTTCTTGATTGGGTAGACTGACACCGGGTGGTGGCAACCTTTCGGTCAGCTGAGAAAGAAAGGACGCATAATCTGTCATTCATCAGGAAAACTGAAAGAAAGATCTAACCCAAACCAGTTTTTTACCGAATGGTTCGCTGGGTTTTGTAAAAGCCGGTCAATTAAGCCGGTTTTAATGCATGTCCGCTCTTTTAATTGAACAAATTCAGAATTAATTTCAGTTCAGGTTTCTTCCTGGCCAACCGGCCGGTTCGGTCTAGTTTTGGTAAAACTGGCCAAGGTAATGCCTCTTGTGAAAGGTCACATGTTCGACATTCAGATAGAATAATTCTCTATAGATATTAAATAGTTAAATAGTTTGGCTTCTATTTTTTTTCAAAAAAACAAAAATCATAAAAGAATGATTTAGAAAAAGTTGCTATACAGAGAAGGCACTATATGAATACTGGCAAACAGGAATGCTGGCAACTGACAGCATCTAGTTCAAATTTAAAATCTCCTTTTCTTGAATGCTTGTTTTCTAGATAAGCTATCAAATAAATAAAGAGAAGCGTTATTAAGAGTAATAATTGTACTATTGAGCATAATGAGAATTTTTTTATATTGCCCAATTTACTCTTGACTTGGCGCATTTAATACACACTAATTCAAAAATATACAATTATATTTTTGGTTAACAACAAATAAGTATGTAAGCTTTCTTAACATATTACTCTTTCTAAATAAAATTTACATATAATTTTCATATTATTAACTGTGTACATGCCAATTAATGTTATTTACTTATTTATTTGCATTAGAAGATAATAAAAAAAAAACATAACAAATCATTTCGGGATTTCTTTTTAAAATAATTTAATAACTTCTGTTCACATACATAATAATGCATAATCAAGTTTAGCACACAATAAAAGAACTTCAAACAAAAAAAGAATTAAATATTAAAAAAAATTCTCGATCTGAACACTTAATATCATAATATATTATTACTCTCAAAATAGCATTCTCCTTGAGAAAAAAACGGCCTTAGATAAATAGATAACATTACATAAAAATAAACTGAACTAATAGTTTTGAATAAACAAATTTTAAATAAAATACTAAGAGAAAGACTCTCAATATATAGTAAATCATTTTGCATCTCGACTAATATCTTATAATTATAATAATTAAAATCCAGATCTTTTGTCATGAGCAAATTGAATGCGAAGCCATTGGAGATTAGGTAATTAAAGTCTCTTTTTTTTTTTTGCAATATTGCATGGAAAAGTTCGTAAAATTTGCGAATTATTCGGATTTAATTTGGTCAAAGTTTGGTCAACCGAATAATTCGACGTTCAGTTCGACATCACCCAAAAAATAAATTTGGTCAAAGTTTAGTCAACCAAATATAATTCGCAAATCTTATCACTACAGTTATGACATGACCTGGCCTGCATTTTCAAGCAAGATTTCTCCCATAAATCACAGAACAAATTAATTAAGTACTTCAGAACCAGGTCGTACATTTTTTCTCCCTCTGTTATATATGCATCTTTATATCATATGACAAGAAGCTAGCTAGCCTCAGTCTCTATTACCAAGGACTAATTTCACTTCAATTCTTTGCCATGAATCAAACCATCTACGCACGAAAATATAATGTTGGGGCGAATCAGTAATATATAGGAGAAATTCATCTTAAAATTCAAATATTGTATGAACACTGTGCACACTGTACACTATAACTCGAAAGTCAACTATGTATACGTACGCTATTTAACCAACTTGAAGTTTCTAGTTGTTCTATTTTTGTTTTATGCAACTATAGAATTTGTGTATGAGAATATCTTGTTCTTCTCAACGGATGCATTGTCCCGGCACTCTCCAGGAAATTAATCCTTTATTCCTCTCCTCGATAGACAATGTTGTATAGTTCTTCCAGTCAACGAGTAAACTTCTCAAATCAGAAACTTTTCTGGCCATAGTCTCACAACAGGTTGAATGCATCGTGTAGATCTCATTCAAGTCTCTCCCATAGCTACAAAACCCACCAAAATATTTCGTATCAATGTATTTCACTTTTGGTGCAAATTTATCCATTATTTCTCCTTTTATGGCATAAAGCGTTCTCTGCTCGTTAAGCTGTGGAAATCTTTTCCTTGCCTCATACCAGTACTTGAGTATCTCAGCAGTCTTATTACTAGCTTTGACGTAGAAAAAACCAGTATTTGGTTCATTTCTGAAATCTTCTGGATCTCCGACAAAATGATCAGTTGATAGTGTTATGTTGGAGTAAACATTTATATGCAGGAATGGATTTCGAAACCACAAAACATCCATATCCTAACATTTTACAAAAATTGGATGAGTTAGTGGCAGAGTAATGGTGAAGCCCACATGTTATATTTTCAAGAAAACAAAAGAGGAATTGATGAAGTATAAATGTACCGTGAAAAGGAAGTTGTATCCAAACTGTAGAATATACTGCTGAAGCATGATCTTGGTCCAGACAAGTTCAATGAAGTCATTTGTCATGAACACCTTCTCTGTTGTAAAATTGACTCCTTCCATCTTAAAATGGTAGCAGTGAGGGTGTACGGATTTGCACTTGTTGAACGCAATCTGATCCATTGCTACAATGACCAGGTTCTGGAGGAGATGCTCTATTTTATCACCGGCATGAAAGCTCTCGAGAAAGGTATCCATGATGGAATCTGGAGCTGTCCATGCTTCGCTAACCTCGGTGAGTATGATTGTTTTTCCTTCCATTACTGCCTTTTCTAGTACCTCACGTAAATCTTCAAATTCTCTAATGTTCCAATCCATCATTGTTTTCCATTCAACTGCTTTGCCTAGTAGTTCATCGGAAGCGTCCAATTCTGTCTCATGTACCGTGCTATGTCAGCTGCATGTGCCAACATACATTGGACTTTAAAATATCTGCTGTTTGAAGATTTGAGGATACATGAGGAAGCGTGATCAGCTCCCTGTCAACTGCATTCCTAATAAAATGGCAATCAACCTCAATATGCTTGGTTCGTTCATGAAAAACTGGATCTACTGAAATTTGAATGGCACTGAGATTGTCTGCATGAAGTGGTGTAGACATAGATTGAGTGATCTCAAGATCAGCAAGTAGGCCCCTAAGCCAAATGATTTCAGCACATGCAGCTGACATAGCACGGTATTCAGCTTCTGTAGAGGACCTAGAGACACGATCTTGCTTCTTACACTTCCAAGACACCAAGGCATCACCTAGATATACACACCAACCAGTTGTAGACCGTCTCGTATTTGGGCAACCAGCCCAATCGGCATCAGCAAAAGCCGAGAGTTTCAAGTCATTTTGGGTAGAAAAAAAGATCCCCCTTTCAGCAGTACCCTTTAGATACCGAATAATACGATGGACAGCTGCTAGGTGTAAATGTCGAGGGGCATGCATAAACTGACTAACCACATTGACTGCAAAGGAGATGTCCGGTCGTGTGATGGTCAAATATATCAAGCTACCAACTAGACTTCGGTACACTGCCGGATCCGGCACAGGTTCACCTTCATCCTTGTAAAGTTTGAGATTGACCTCCATAGGAGTGATTGCTGAGCTAGAGAATTGAAGATTTGCTTTTTCGATAATCTCAGTGAGGTACTTGTGCTGATTAACAAACAACCCAGCATTGGTGCGATGAACCTCAAGTCCGAGAAAGTATTGTGCCTCCCCAAGATCCTTCATCTGAAAACTAGAGGTTAGTGTCTCTCTCAATTTGTTAATGCTCTGCAAATCACTCCCTGTTATAAGGATGTCATCAACGTAAACAAGTGCTATGGCAATTCCATTAGAGGTTTTGGCAATGAACAACGATGGATCATATTGGCTCTGTTGAAAATTTGCAGATATGACAACATCTCTAAAGGTGTGGAACCATTCACGTGGAGCCTGTTTCAGTCCATAAAGAGATCGTTTTAATTTACACACTTCATTTGGAGATGAAAGACACACACTTGGTGGAGGTTTCATATAAATGGTTTCACGCAACTCACCATGAAGAAATGCATTCTTCACGTCCATTTGCTTAATGGACCAGTTTCGGGTAGCAGCAAGAGCAAGAACAATACGGACTGTTGTCATCTTCGCGACAGGAGCAAAGGTTTGGAGATAGTCTACCCCATACTCCTGACTATACCCAAGCGCCACTAGACGGGCTTTATAGCGATCAATAGTACCATCCGGTTTCTGTTTGATAGTGTAGACCCACTTGCAACCAATTGGTTTTACATTCTTTGGACAATTTACCAAATCCCAGGTTTCATTTTGTGTGAGTGCATTTAATTCTTCTTTCATAGCTTGATTCCAACATTCTTGCATAACAGCCTCTTTGAATGATTTAGGAATTGTTATAGAAGGAACATTAGCTAGAAAACCATACCGTGTGGGAGCCCGAGTTGGGCGAGTAGATCTTCTTAACCTTGGATTTTCTGAGTTCATTTCCGTTGATTCAGGTGTTGTTGTCACCAGGTGCTGCTGACCCGAATTTGAAGTGGATGTGATCAGGTCAGACTCAAGGTTATCCCGTGTTGTCTCCAAATTTGGATCAGGAGGAGGTTGTGTATCATCTTCTGGAGTTTGTTCATGATGCAAGTTGACAAGACCTGGTTGTGAGATCAGGAGATGGTCATGAGAAGAGTTGTCAGTTTGGGGCACAAGAGTTGACTCCTTATTCTTTCGCCAAGTGTAAACAAAACCTGGTTTGAATCGGTTGGAGGAGCTGGAATTTATGAAAATGTTTGAGACATCATTTATTGGTTCAAAAAGATGTAACAGAGACTTAGAAACTGTGGGAGACAAATTAGAACACTTTTTATAATAAAAGACAGACTCAAGAAAGACCACATTGCGGGAGATTCTCATTTTCTTTGATTTGGGATCATAACACCGAAAACCTTTTTGTCCAACAGCATAACCTAGAAAGACACATTCTACTGATAAAGGTGAGAGTTTGTTGCGTTCTCTAGATGGGAGATGAACATAGCACACACAACCAAAGGTATGAAGCATGTCATAACTGGGATGTTTATGGTACAGTCGAAAATATGGTGACTCATTTTGCAATTTTTTTAAGATTTGACGGTTTATTAAAAAGACAGAAGTACGAACAGCTTCGTCCCAAAAAGTGGGTGGCATAGCAGCTTCTAAAAGAAGTGTTCTAACAATGTCTAAGATGTGTCGGTTTTTACGTTCAGCTACTCCATTTTGTTGAGGAGTAGCTGGACAAGATTTTTCATGAAATATACCTTTTTCTAAAAGAAACTTTTGGAAATCATTCGACATGTATTCCCCACCTGAATCTGATCTCAAATTTTTTATAATGCAATTAAATTGATTTTCAATCATTGCCACATAGTATTTAAATATTTGAAAGACATCAGATTTATTTCGTATTAAATATACCCAAGTAAATCTAGTGAAGTCATCAATAAAAAACACGAAGTACTTATAACCGGATGTAGACAGAATGGGAGATGGGCCCCACACATCAGAATGGATAAGTTCAGATGGTTTCATAGTTTTATTGTTACTGACAGGAAATGGAAGTACCTTACTCTTGCCTGACAAACAAGTAGTACACACACTAGGACTGATTTTTTTATTTGGAATGAGTCCTTTGTCAAACATAACAGATAAACTATTAGAATTCAAATGGCCTAATTTACGATGCCACAAAGTCCAAAGATCTTCTTTTGAGGATGCAGAAAAGACAGCACCAACCGAATCTGATAAGTTTTGTTCACCTTCAACAAAGAAAAGTCGTCCACTCTTATGCGCCTTCTCGACTATCTTCCCAGTTTCCTGGTCCTGTACAACACAACCATGAGGAGTAAAATGCACATGACAATTATTTTCTACCAATTGTCCAACTGATATCAAATTTGATGCCAATTTGGGTACCAACAGTACTTCGTTTAAAGTGTTATCTTTTAAAGAAACATCTCCAATACCAACAATGGAGAGATTAGTACCATCAGCAGTAGATATTTTATCTGTACCTGTATATGGTGCTATTGATCGAAAACTATGTGACTGCCCACACATATGGTTTGATGCCCCTGAATCAATATACCATTTCTGAGAATTGTTACCTGACAGTCCCATAGAGGATAGGGCAGACTGGATCATTTGTTGAATGCCTTCAGGTGTGACAGTACTAGGGAAGGTGGAAGTGGACTGAACTGCAGTTGGAGTTGTGGTTGTTGCAGTGTTTTGCTGGTTTGGAACAGCCAAGGCTTGAATTGTGTTGCGTCGATTTTGAGGTCGCCGGCGACATTCAGATATGATGTGGCCCCCCTTCTTGCAATAATTGCAAAACTTCTTCTTACAATCTTTTGCAATATGCCCATACTCTTGGCAAGAGTAACACTGTATTTCTTTCCCAACCCGAGGACTACCCCGAGTCATTAGCGCCATTGAGTCACTTCCAAGAGCAGCTTCTTCAATGCTAGATCGGGTAAACATGGTTTGTTCCTCCCGCATAATCTCTCTAAAACATTCAGTCAATGTGGGGATGGGGTTTCGGGCCATGAGTTGTCTCCTTATTGGTTCATATTCAGGTCTCAGTTTCATCAAAAACTGATCTCGCATGTTTTTTTCTTGCAGTTCTTGGATAGTAACTAGGGCAGCACTAGGGACTTTGGAATACAGAATGGAATTATATTCAAGCCATAACGCCATAAAACCCGAATAATAATCCTGAATATTTTTCTGTCCCTGAGTATACTCATGAATTTCAAGGTCAATCTGATATTTTCGGGCTTCATTATCATGGTGATATATGGTTTTCAGGTAATTCCACATTTCAGCGGCGGTTTGATATGGCCTAAGGTTGATGCCAATTTGGGGTTCAACGGATCCTAGAATCCAACTCATGATATGGGAGTTCCCACTGACCCATTTTTTCATATTGTTTTTAACTGTTTCCTCTTCTTTGCCTTTGGTTTTACTGGTTTCCTCTTCTGTGTCTATGGTTTTACTGGCTACTTCTTCTTTGTCATTGGCTTCTGGTTTGGTTTCACTACCATCAATTAAACCCCACAATTCATGACCTTGAATAAAGCATCGAAGGTTAAATTCCCACAATGAGTAGTTTTTCCCATTCAAACAAACAGGGATCACAGAAACTTTTGAGGAAAAATCCATTCCTGAGATATGCAAAACTTACAATTTGAGTAGTTCGAGATTTGAGTAAACTGGTAACCACCTTGAGTTTTTCAAAGAAAGCAACTGAGATGTCAGGAACCTTGCTGATGGGAGACGTGATGATCTAAAACACCTGGAGCCTTGTTGAGAAGGCAATCTGAGACTCGTCCGAAGGTTTGCTGAGAAGACAAGATGTACCTGGGAATGACTATCCCCGTACAAGCAGCGAGTGAGCAAGACAGGAAGGCTAAGGATTTGAATCTTAAAAGAGCTCTGATACCATGACAAAAGCTCTAAAGAAAGAATTATCAATAGAACTTTATTATCATTCAGAGAGCAAAACCTCCCATTATATTACAGAAGATACAAAACCAAATAGGAAACACTTAATTCTCCAGCTAATTACCAATAAATACTATTTCCTAAATATACACAGAATCATATCTAAATATACAGCTAATGATACATTAGAGGCATGGTATTCTCCTTTCCTTGTTGGCACGTGATTCTCTAAGGCAGAATAGACCATAGGCAATATGGGGCAGCAGTACAATATTCCTGACAGGCACTGGCTTAATTTTCTAAAAAAAAAAAATGATCTCATGGAGGCTGGTTTGAGCTGGCTCGCTCGACTTGCAGTTCTTGTCTAATTGGTCAAGACTCTGATCTTGTTATAAGAAATTTGTGTTTACTTGATAATATTTCCATTCTAATTAGAAGTAACTGAGAACTATAATTACTTCCAGATTTGGATATAATGCATGCACAACGGGAATATTTCAAACTTTTTTCATATCACGCTAAAATGTTCAAAAAAAATAAAATTGAAGTTCTCGTATGGGTGAAGTTTTTGAAGAACAGTTTTTAATTTATGCAGTGTACAAACAATAGAGTCAAAACAGTGCTACATGAATCAAAAACTGCGCTGTCAAAAATGTGCACCGGCCTTCTCGTACGGCTAAATGCATCATATCTCGGCACTTATCAAATTAATGTCATGCATGACATCCATGGTGTTAATATATTATATTTGAAGAAAATGAAAATGATATATTCCCTGATATCAAAATCATGTTAAAACAATTTCAGTGTACCATGGGTGCTAATTAAATATCAGTAGAATAAAATTAATATCATAGCTTGTTGCTTACTTCATTATGTGTTTCAGTAATGTCATTCCCGTCAGACGGGGAGAGATGCACAGAAGTTATGTCGCCGCCTGGTCCGTCCATCCTGAGGTAAACGAGCAAGAGTACGGTGAGAAGGATCCCAACAAGAAGGCTCTTTATTTGATGCAGGATACCAGTACTCATTTGTAAGTAGTTTTTTTTTTTTTCCCTTGCATGTAGGCTCTTCAGAAACACATACACTATATATGAGAGGTGCATTTATAGATGGTGTACTACACATCGTTAGTGGGCCCTGTCAATTGTGTATATACTCTGATACATTTTAATTAAAGGGTCCATGAAACATCAATTTATCTTTAATGTGGTAATTACCTCTGCAACAGTAGGTTTTGATAAGTTGATGAATAAACTTAATTCGCTATTAAATTCGTAACTGCACATTGGACAGATTTTAAGGCTGTTTTTAAATGACAATTTGAAGGAGCAAACGTTAACCATTATGGGCGTATAACCTCCCAAATTAAAGCTATTGAAGTCTATTTTCAGATGCAACAAATTTCAAGTCGATTGGAGTTATCTAGAGAAAGTTATAGCAATTTTAGTAACGAAGGGTCAGAATTTACTGTTCTATTTTGTATTCTGGTTTTGAGTTATTTTTTAATTCTGTTTTAAATACGAATTTTAAGAGTCTTGTTTAGGGCTATAAATAGAGTTGTATTCTCTTGTAAGAAGGCAGAAGAGAGAAATAAAAAAGATAGTTTGAATAATAAAAGAGATTTGAGAACTTTGTCTCTCTTTCCTTCACCGATTTATATATCTTAGTTATCAAATTGGTATCAAAGCCGATGGCAAATAACGGGAGAATGTCGTTGGGTGGTATGCCACTGCCACGATTGACAAAAGCTAACTATGACAACTGGAGCATCCAGATGCGAGCACTACTCAGGGCCCAAGATGCATGGGACGTAGTCGAGAACAGCAGGTCACATGTGTTATATCAAGAAAATTCAAAGGTGGTGCAATAGTTCAGCCGAAATAAAAAGAGATATTAACACAAGTAAATTGTGTTTTTATTTCGGCTAAACAAAAGAGATATTATCCGATATTACACAAACAAATATGCTAAAATTTATTACAGCTCATTGCATTTCTTTGCATTTTCAATCGGGTACTCATTTCATAAAATCACCAGTACCGACAAATGTGCTCTAAATATTACAATCAACTGGTCAATGAATTATAAGCAAACAAATATGATGAACTTCATTTACAATTTTGTATAACAATCATGTTAGAAAATCAAATTTGGCGCTATTTCATGTTAGAAAATCAACAGAACCGACTAAGTTGCTCTTAAGTTAATATTATATTGGACTAGCGCTAAATTTCTCTGTGTTAATTAAAAAGGATGCATCAAATATTAAACACCATAAATTTGCTCTTACCTGATAGACACTATGAGGGTTTCACAAGAAAACACAAATTTGCTTCAATTAAAGAAAGTTTATGTCTCCTCGTAATCAGAGGTAGACCCACATTGGAGTTTGAAATTTAATAAAAATATACAGGTTCGATCCTGTTCTGCTTTCCTGAAAATAAGCTTGCTCCTCTCTAGATCCATCGCACGTAATGGGGTGGAGGAGATAAATGAGAGATGAAAGGAAGCCAGACCGTTAGATTTCAAGTTAAATTCCGGAAAAAAACACAAATCGAAGAAGAAGAAGAAGAATCTGAAAGGTGAGGTCAGAAGTTTAGACACATAGAAGATGTTGTTTTATCTCTTTTATTTTCACTTTATTTTGTTTTAATATTTGGGCTAGGACTGGGCCATATGTTTGTAATTAAGAAACTTAGAATTATAGATAGAAAAATGTAACGACTGTACCAATACTTCCAAGCTTACCTCAGTACAAAGAGATACGTAGAGAAAGCTAGAAACACATAATTGAATATGATAAGCTATTTATATAGTATTCAATTAATTAATGGGTTTGAATCCGATAAATTATTTCAATCCGGCTTTGCCTCTCTGATAGAAATAATGCATCTGTCTCTGTTCGTAATGGATACGTAGTGTGAAAAATATCCTTATCTAACAATTATATGTATCTGTATTCAGTATTCACAATTGAAACATGTATATAACATTTAAAGAATATCCAAACCCTCATTCAGATATCAGCGAGTAAATTTCGATCGCTTGCACCATAAATTATCATCATTTTCTTATAGAAAAAAATGGATTTTAGTATAGTTTATTATTTTTCAAATCTATTGGTGTTAAATTCCAAAATACAATGAGTTTGTATTTTTCAAACCTCATCCTCTGAGGTTGGGTACTCCAAAAATATTGGGAATTTTCAAATCTGTTGGATTTTCAAGCCCAATGAAGCAATAGGAACATAGTTGGGCTATCAAGCCTCTAGCAACAAATTTTGATCCAATATATTTTAATAAAATAGTTGGGCTGTAAGGCTTAAATTTGAAAACATGTAGGACCCGTTCGACAGTCTAGTAGGAAATAGGAATAGACATGGGTTTTGAAAATTTTGAACTAGATTTTACTGTTACCGTGGGAATAAAAACTTCACCCAGAACAAATTTTTTTTTTTTTCACGGTGAATAGTAATCTGCCAAACGGACCCATATAGCTGGGAAGTTGGGATATTGAGCGCCCATGAAAGAATTTATCTCGCACGAAATTAATATTCTTCTTTGTTATATATTGAGAGCCCATGGAAGAATTTGAAAGAATAGGAACATAACATGTTATATGTTCTCTATATCTACTAGATAGAAAAGGCCATTGTAATTATTTTTATGAACTCCATATTCCTAAAAAAAAGTTCATGATTTTTTACGCAATATTGAAATAAATATTTAATTATAAATGAGTGAGGTTACAGTACCTTGTAAAATGCAAAACGTTTTGTGCTATTAATTTATATCTTCGTTTTTAAAGTTTAAATAGTAAAGACATATGTTTCTTATGTGATATGTCATTGGTTCGAAACTCAATTGAAAAAAAATCCTTTGTTACAAATATTGAAATAAAAAAATTTAGGTGACGTGAATACATTACTCATTTTATAAATAAAAAATATTAAAAATATATTTTCATACACTTGAAATAATATTATTTTTATACTTCTGTTTAATTTGACGATTCAAAGGTACGCACTCTAAACTTCCCTAAATAAATCGTGTCATGTTGCAAGTTGACATTATCTTTGAATCACGCTATCTGATTCGTTTCTTATATTCTAAACTGTCTAATATTAAACAATGGGCTCTGATCAGATAATAATAACATCACCTTGGATGCTGTTCGGTAAGGAAGTCTCCTTAAGACTAAAAGAATTTTTTATAGCTTTTTTAGTTGCTTAATTTTGCTGAATATCAGTTTATTAGTGCAGATTAAGACAACCTCTTTTAGTCTTCTTTTGTCCAATTTTAATCCCTACTTCTTTAACTTTATTTAGTTATCTTAATTTCATGTCCCTTTCTTTAGCTTACCGAACAGCTTCTTCTTAGCGTGGATTAATATTTAATCTCTCATATGTTGCCGAACAGCCTCCTTTGGATTTTGACAGTGGAAGTGAAGTCGAGATGGCACGGTCCATTTCCGAAAACGTGTCCAACCCAGCATACGGTCGAGTCCTGACTTGGATCCTCTAAGGTAATTCAAATTTTGAGTTTAGATTCGAATCGGTCGATGAGAACACAAACTAATTTAGTTAATTTAGTCAGACTCATAGATAAAATGCAGAATAATGATATTAACAACACTAACTTTTTTTATTAACACAACACCTTCAAATATATTAACTGTTTAAACAAATTTATCCATCATTAATTATTTTCTTCTAGAATTAAATATTTCTCTTATATTAATGTCCACTGTGATTTTCTTTTCTGTTTATTTTTCTTTTGTGAAAATCTTGATATATTAATATATAATACATGGCAGGATCATACCAAAAGTGAAATATTAAAAACTAAATAATTATACAACTATTTTATGTTTTGTATGTGACCATTTTGTTTTATTTTTCTTTCCAAAAGCAATTGTCTCGATTCTTCATGAATTACTGAAGTTCAATCGCGTCCAATCAATTATATTATCTTCTTCATCTATTTAATTCAAATTATTGCAAAACAGAAATTATAATGTTTCTTTCAAATTTATTTAAATACACATGTAGATTTAAAATTACATAACTAGAAGAATAATTAAAAACTTCAAGCATTATAACTGTGATGTTCTGGATCAATAAAACACATATACCATGTTATTTATTGAGCTTATATATAAAAAATATAAATAGCAAGATAATAGATTGGTTTATAAAATGAAATAATTTGATTTTGTTTGTAATCCCAACAGTTAGTTTAAGTTTTATGATCTTTTAGAATTGTTTTCTCTTTTGAAAGGTTTAGAAAATAAAAAGAGAAAATTCGACAATTATGGAAATCAATCAAGTAATAATCATAGCATATAATTACATTAGAAAAAGAAAAGAAAAAAAAGACAGGTACGTGACAAACATTTATGAGGGAACAAAATTGTCCATTCAAATAAAATATTTTAAAATATTGTGTTAATAATATAAAAATTGGTGTTAAAATCACCACCCTAAAATGCACTAGACTTCTTTAATATTCGTGTCTAAGCAGATCGCCACAGTCCGTATCAACTCAAAATTTGAGTTACCTTACTTGATATGAATTCAACATACTACCTCCTGAAAGGACCGCAAGGTACAAGAATTCGTATCCTCTGAGATATCTCAAACTTTGCGTGACTTTACGGAACATTTGAACTGTTTAAATAAGTTCTGCACGAATCTCAAAGCAAAAATAATACAGGCCCCCTGCGCTATCACCCAATAGACACCGGACACGTCGGTCATCAAAAGTTGAGATATCTTAGAGGATACACACTCAAGGTACAACCCGCCTCACCTGTTCTCCCTACCTGTTCTCCTACACTAATAACTGCACTACACTTGCTGTACCAAGCGTTCACCTACCACAATAGCACCTGACCAATTGACCATAACCATAGTATCGATATAAACCCGCAACAATTCTAAACACTTCTGAACGGACGCAGAAAATCTCCTCTTCTTTCCTCTTCTTTCTTACCAGCACCCTCCTCTCCTCTCTGGGTCTCTCCTTCGCTGTGTTGGAAAATCGTCATTCTCCTTCCTCTACCTTTCCGCCACCCACATTTAATGTCGACAATGAGCTCCGCCGTCGGAATCGACGCCGGAAATGCTACATCAGTAATCGCCGCCGCGCGGGGTCGTGGTGTCGACGTGTTATTAAACGAAGAATCCTCTCGCGAGACCCCGTCGTGTCTCTCCTTCTCCACGTCCTCCAACCATCGTCTCTTTGGCTCTGCCGCTGTCGCTTCCCACACTCTCTCCCCTTCTTCCTTCTTTACCTCCCTCAAACACCACATCTATACCCGGACCAGCCACGAGAACACCCGCTTCTACCCAGTCCAGCTCTTCGCCATGCTCCTTGCGCACCTAAAATCTATAGCTGAGACGAACCTCCAAACCGCCGTCAATGCGTGCGTAATCGGGATCCCTTCCTACTTCACCGATCTCGAGCGCCGCGCGTATTTAGACGCAGCCGAGATTGCAGGTTTGAAACCGCTAAGGCTGATGCACGACCTAACCGCGACGGGTTTGGGATACGGGATTTACAAATCCGATTTTGGATCGGTGAATTATGTGGCTGTGATCGATGTGGGGGAGTGTGACACTCAGGTCTCGGTCCTGGCTTTCGATTCAGGTGGGATGCGGGTTCTTTCGCATGCATCTGACCCGAATTTGGGGGGAAGGGATTTTGATAAGGTGTTGTATGACCATTTTGCAGAGAAATTCAAAAACGAGTATAAGATCGATGTGCGGAGTAATAGGAAAGCTAGTGTTCGGTTACTAATGGCTTGTGAGAAGGTGAAAAAAATGCTGAGCGCTAATGCTGAGGCACCACTCAGTATTGAATGCTTGATGGAGGAGAAGGATGTTAAAGGGTTGATTAAGCGGGAGGAGTTTGAGAAAATGTGTGCTGGGTTGATAGAGCGGGTGCTTGACCCATGCAGAAAGGCCATTGTGTGGTCTGGGTTGCAGGATGTGGAGAGGATGAGTGCAGTGGAGCTTGTCGGGTCCGGTTCCCGTGTACCAGCCATTTCACGGGTCTTGGCTGGGTTCTTTGGTCGAGAAACGAGCCGCACCATTAATGCCAGTGAGTGTGTGTCAAGGGGGTGTGCTTTACATTGTGCCATGCTGAGCCCAGTTTTTAAAGTTAGAGATTATGAGGTTGGTCTCTCATTCTTATAACTTTTTTAATTATAGGTCGGTATTGTTTTCCCTAGTTAAATTTGTATATAAGGCAGATAACTGAATTAACTGATCCTTTGGACACTAGAAATTCGTGTTTTCTAGTATTGCTGACAATGAAAAGGGTGTCTCATCAAACACCTTAACAATTAAACCTAGGGGGGCTCGGGGTGGGGCGTTGGTGATGTAGTTCAAGGTTGGGCATATAAAAAGCAGCAGATTTGATGAAAAGACTGGTTGAGTTATCATTCTGGTACATAGAAATCAGTACCTTAATCTGGCAAACTGCCCTAAATTCTCTTATAACTTTTTTAGGTGCAAGATTCATATCCTTTCTCAATTGGATTCGCCACAGAAGAAGGCCCTATTTCAACATCTTCATCTAATGCCATTTTCAGACGAGGCCAACCATTTCCAAGTGTTAAAATTCTCACTATCCATAAAAGGAATACTTTCAGCTTGGAGGCATTCTACACTGACCCAGCTGAATTGCCGACTGGAGCTTCCACTAATATTAGCAAATTTGAGGTAATAACTATTCAGTTAGGTGTTCTGAATTTCATACACATCCATTAAGCTCTGGAATATTTGATTTGTCCCGAAGTTCTAGGAAATGGATTGACATTTTTTTAAATCATACCAAGCTGGTAAGATAGTAATTTGAGGATGGTTCTTCTGGTTTATTTGGTATTATAGTACTGGATGACTCTTAAGTGTGCAATATCAACCCAAATCAAATGCAATTGTTGGAAAGCTAGGTCTAGGTGGAATAAACTGGAGTTGTTTTATCTGGCTTATACATACCGAACCTGGCACAGTGATGGAACTTTCTAGGGAAATAGATTACACTAGCAGACCCACCTATTTTTACATTCTTCTCGTTGCTGTTGGTGTTGGTGCGAAGTGCCCAATGATATTTTTTCTGACTATTTGAATATCTGTTAAACTTTTTGTAGATTGGGCCATTTGAGTCACACAGTGAGAAATCTCGAGTCAAAGTCAAAGTCAGGTTGAATCTCCATGGAATTGTTTATGTTGATACTGCTACTGTAAGGATTATTATTTATTATTTATAACTCTATTGTGCAAATTATTGTTGTTGTTTTTTTATTGCAAATGACGACAAAATTCCTCATACATCCAACTATGTTTGATTTTGTTGTTGGTAATGATAACTGTTAGAAGTAATTGAATCAAAAGTTGACCATAGTTCTGCAAATAAAAATAAATAAACTAATTTCAAAACTCTGTGGGTGTGATTGGCAGCAATTTTGCTTAATTTTAAAGATAGTTAGTCCAGAATGTGATTGGCAGCAATTTTGCTTAATTTTAAAGATAGTTAGTCCAGAATGAAATATTGTAAATATTACCTATTAAAAAAAATCTGATTATGAAGTGTGTTATTTATATGTCAGTTGATTGAAGAGGATGAAATAACTGATTCGCCAATGAGAGACGGAAGTTGCAAGGTCGAGGATATGGATATTGATGATGAATTCAGGTCCCAACCTGATAACACTGAAGCTGCAGTGAGTTCTCTCTAAGTGCCAAATCAATTAAATTTACTGTTAAGCAAAATTCTATATTCTCTTTTCCTAATTGTATAGTTTTTGTAGGTAATTTCCAAAAAGCACCATATCGATCAACATTTGCTATGAAAAAAAAAATTTGCACTTCAGTGTTTGCAATAAAACATAAGAAGCTACCTTTAATAACTAGCATTTGCACTAAACATAATTAAAAGGGACCTTTTGTTCTTTCTTTTTCCTCATAAATTTGTGCTGCTTCAATTGACACACCCCAAGTAAAAGTTAATAGAAGCAATTGTCCTCGTAAAATGATGATGTGACTATTAAGAAGAAAAAAGGAGAAGGACACTTGATGAATATTGGTTGTCCATTATAAAATGTGCTCTATTTTTTTTTAATGCAAAAACCACCAATGGTTGTATGACACTATGCAAATAAGGATTAAACGTGTCTTCTTTTGTAAAATACCTGGTTTATATAGTTAAGAACTTGCAGTCAATGTGGACAGAAATGCCATTTGTGGTTTAAGTGCTTCCGGTTAATACCAGTGGCTATGTTACACTAATTTCATCTATACACTTTGATTTTGCTGGCTGTCGTCTAATCAGTACTAGCCCAATAGATAATAATAACAAAAAACACAACAATTTCTCTCAAATGTTCAGGGAAGGAATGACAGGAGGTTAAGAAAACAAGACTTACCAGTGAAGGAGATTGTACATGGGGGAATAGGCAGAGAGTTGTTTCGGAAAGCACAGGAGATCGAAAAGCAGTTGCAGCAGCATGACTTGCTCATGGAACAAACTAGAGATCGGAAGAACCAGCTCGAGTCCTATGTATATGATATTCGCAACAAAGTAAGTTTAATTTATGTTTTCTCTCTCCCTTTTAAAGCAATTCAATTTTGATAGGTACTGACTTATTGCAAAACTATTGCCTTTACTACCCTTGTATCTTAAGCTTAATTGTTCAACTGGGGATAGGGGAGGTGAGTTGACACTTAAATGGATGATATTCTTAGAAGAAAGGTACTGCAATGTACTAGTACCATTATAACTCTGCAGTGATCATGCAGAAGCGTACCATATCTATAGGTCAGTTGCAAAATGGTTACGTATTTTTTTTCTTTTGTTTTTTCCTTTGAACTATTATGGGGATTCAATGAATGGATATTAGCAAATCCAACAGAATGGAATGGCGGTATAGACCCCTGTTTGCTGCAGAACTCTCAGTTTCTGTATACTAGTACTAATGGTACAAAGCTTATGTGTGAATAGTTGTTTGAGACGTACCGGAGCTTCGCAAGTGAATCAGAAAAGGAGGGAATTTCTACAAGTTTGCAACAAACTGAAGAATGGCTTTATGAAGATGGAGACAATGAGACTGAAAAGGTTTATGCTGGCAAAATTGAGGAACTAAAGAAGGTAATTATGCTTGACTTTAGTTAACCTGTAATCTGTTCATGACAAGTTTTTAGTAGTTTTTTGCATTTTGCCCTGATTAGCTCCCAAAAGATCTCAATTATTCAAAGTTTCAAAACATCCTGATTTAACTCGATTAACCTTGAAATATGCCATCATTTTCTGTTGAAGTCCTCTAGTAGACTTATTTACATGATTTAGCCTTGAATTTACCTCATCCGAAAGAGATTTTAACAGATAGCTAAATCTGCTGGTGGTATGCTAAGATAAGGACAAATTTAAAAGTGAAAATTAATGTTAAACTTGTTAAAGTTTGCACATGCAGTGATGATATATCTGTACCTTTACACGAGGTAGCGGTTTCTTTGTTCTTGGAATTTTACTCAAATTAATTCCAACTGAACACAATAAGTCTTTTGTATGCTCAATATAGTTCAAACATCCTCAGGTGCAAGAAACCCGAGAACTCAATAACCAGAAACTGGAGCAATAAAGTAAATTAATGAAATGAAAAACAAATTTATGTTTGCTAGCAAAATATCAAAGCATGGAAGGTTAATCAGGATGAAGTATTTAATTATGTTTATGTATTCATGTAAATTGCATACATAAGGTATTCAACAACAACAACCAAGCCTTTAGTCTCAAACACGTTGGGGTAGGCTAGAAATGAAACACATACATGAGGTATTCGATGTTATTTATTTACTTCAATAAATGCAGTCAATGATCAAGTTAATTTCATCTGTCTTTTATTTATAAAATGGTTCATGGGTGATAACATTCTGGTTTATTATAGAGTTTAAGTCTCTTATATGTGCTATTTGGATTTTATTTTGATGAAATTCGGCATTATCACTGAGCAATCTATACCTAATCCAATAATTGCTTAAATGTCCATTTTTTATGTTTAGATTTCATATTCTATCATATTTGCTGAAAATGTACTTGTTTTCTGAAATTAGCTGGTGGATCCGTTAGAAAACCGGTGTAAAGAGGAAGAAGCAAGAGCTGTGGCCACGAGAGAGCTTCTTAACTGCATTGTCGGCCATCGGATGGCTGTTGATTCTTTGACTAGCTATGAAAGAGATGCTGTAAGTTTAAATTGCAAAAGAGAGATGTACTTCTCATCCTTTCATTGCTTGGTATCCTAAACCTATAGACAATGTTGAAATTGGTATTATGTACCCTTGCACTTTATTCATTTTCTGCATATCTCTACCACCCTTCAATTGCTGCTATCTCATGTAAAGGTTAGCTGGGGATTGGTTTTAGAACTTCTATTAAGTTTAGACAATGTAAGGTTGAACTTATTAGGGCTTGTGTACAATTGATATTTCTTGTTTATCACATCTGTGTCAGGTAATATTTTTGAGGATTTGCAAGAGCACAGATGAATATGTTTCCTTTCCATATGTATAAATGGAGACATTCCCTTAAATCTTCTGGTCTTTTTTTCCAGGTTTTGAGTGAATGCAGCAAAGCTGAGCAGTGGCTAAGAGATAGGTCTCAACAACAGGAGGCCTTGCCCCGCAATGTGGACCCTGTTGTGTGGTCTCATGAAATTGTTAAAAAGACTGAAGAATTAGACTTGTAATTTTTTCTGTTTTCTCTAAATTTTCCTACTTGACTTATTTCTGAAGATTTAAATAAAATGCTCTAACATCTGTTTTATTTCTTTCCAGGATGTGCAAAAATATAATGAGGACCTGTGGTTCCAGTGAGGACAGAGAATAACCGACAAGATTAACATAACAAAATTAAAAAAAAATAACATTTTTGGGAATATTTTAGTTAGTAATTATACAGTATAAGTATATAAACTAAGCAAAACCATTGACTGGGCTTTGAACACCAGGTTTAATGATTTTTCTCTAGCTTATTTCAAAAAAAGAAAAAGAAAAAAGGAACAGGAGAAACATCAAAATCATGTTCAACCATTGCCTGTACTCGGTTGTTCGTTTTCCTTCTCTATTTTTGATAGACGTGTTTTTCTATCGTGTTTGTAGAAACTTATTCTGATTATAAATTTTTGGTCGACTATGCAAAAATGTAAGTAATCTATATTTTAGAGGGGACAATGGCTCCTCTACTGGTCTTTCCGCCAAAGCTTTGTTCATTGGATATTGTTGATTTAATCAATTGCAATGTGTCCAAAATTAATAAAAAATATCTAATATGTTTTAATTTGAGTAGAATTAGAATGTTCCTAAGTTAACTATGTCCTTGATGAGTTCAATTTCAAAATCTATTGGATTGGCTTCAAATCTGTTAAAATTGACTACACGAGTGATCAATAAAGTAAAGTGGCTAATAATGATGAAAAAAAATGTTTTAAAATTAATTTGTAAACCTTCTATTTTTATCACTTGAGTTTATACTAAATTAATTCGCAAATATAAACTAAACTTATTATTGTCTTTTGATGTTGGTCCTTTTTGCATCAGCCAGTCACCATAATAGAAAGTTTAGACTTTGATAGCTTGGAACGAAAAAACTCTCTGAAATTGGATCCCGGATATGGATTAGAAGAGTGATGTAAAGAACTACCTAGCTGACCGGGTTGTCTACAATGAGATTGATCGAGTTGTTGGGTTGCTTCCTCCAGCTCTTTTGATGATGATGCATTAGTTATTAGTCGTATTGATAGCAACTCTGTACTGTAATAACTTTAGTTTTACTATTTGGTTCTGCTATGCTAGCTTTTATGTTACTTGTATTTTGTAGATTTAGTCTTTTGTTAGATGTGCATCTTTTTTTTTATATGTATGAGTCCTATGCTTAGTATCAAATTTTGTAAATTAACTATTATGTTAAAATGAACTATTATAACTGTCATTTTTGGTAATTTAATCATTTTAATATAACTGTGAATCCGTTTGAAAATATGATTTGCCCATGTATTAATAAACACTTGAATATATTCCAAAAAATTTTATAAATATCCAAAAAAAAAAAAACAAATTACGGAATCTACTCATTTTTTGGTTAGATTTTAATTTATACCCATTCCGCTTACTAAATAACCGGATTTAGAATTACTTTCCGGTGATTCAATATCCGGATTTTCAAAAAGTTTCCGGTTATTCAATAAGAGAAAAGGAACAAAATTTCCGGTTACTCAATATCCGGTTTTGATCCGGTTATTGAGTAACATAACAATGGTCAATTTTAGAACCAATATATTATTATGAAGTTGTGGATAGATATATACTGTTATGGCGGTTACTTTACTGTTCAGAAAATTTTATTTATCTCCATTCTTAGATTATGCATGTAGATGTCCTGATCCGCCAATGGCTACGATTGAAAGATGAAATTTCAGATTTAATATCCACCCTCCAATCACACAATCCGTCACCTTTGATTAAATACATTTATTTTATGTGTAGAAGTCTAAATTTACTTAATAATATATTCATCACACGTATTGTCACATGATATGTCACAATTAAAATTGATTAGAGATTTTTATTATTTTTCTCCGTTTATTTCCTTGTTTCTCAATTTATTTCCTAATTCACCTTCAAGCGCACTAACTATAAAACAAAAACAGCTTTTTATATGGTTTGTGCTCTGCGTAAAGCCAAATATGATGTGCTAAACTATGTACTCGGTATGGTTTGTTAAGGCGAGGCAACCAATAATTTATTTCGCATTTATTTCAACTTATGCTTACACTGTTACCCACACAACAAAAGGACACATAAAATCTCTGCTCCATAATGCATTAAAACATTTACATATAATAAGATTTACGAAAATTATGGTAGGGTACAGCTAGCGCCTCTTTTAGAAATACAAAATTAGGGTCCTGCACAAAATTCAGAAATAAGAAATATATTTCTTGATTGAGCACTTCATTTTCTTATTTGTTTTATTGTCTTCTTCTTTCTCCTTTGATTTTATATAGATCTTTTTTCTTTGTTTCCTCATTTCTACATTTTTATGTTTCTATATAGATCGCTGAGGGAAATTGAGGTGAATTAGGAGCTTGATCGAGCGGAATTTCTGCAAGGTTGAGATTAATTGCTTCAGGCGAGGTGAAATTCGGATCCAGCACACAAGATATTGCTTCAGATGAGGTAAAATTTAGTTAATAATACTGATACTTTTATATTGGATGAAAATGCTTTATGCTTCATGCAAGATCTGTTTTTTATTTAGTTAATAATACAAGATATTACTTCACGCAAGATATTGCTTCAAGCTTCATGCTTTATTTACTTTTTTATTTTATGTACCAATTTATTTTTTATTAGCAAGATATTTTATTTTTAATGTACCAGTTGGTTTTTAGTGATTTTTTGTGCAATACATCATTATAAGATTGAACCAATTAAATATTGTTCTTATAATAAGATTGGTACCATTTGATATCAATACCAACTCAGATATAGCCATTTTATGTCCTAAACTAGGTACTTCTACATGCATGACTATCAAATAGGGTTCGAAGCTCTGACGTGTCTTGAAGATCCATCTCAACATGCATATTCCATCCGGGTACATAATATGTACTGAAAAAATAAGGGCATCTTTCTATTGGTAGCACATTTCAACATCTCAGTGCTATTCTCAATTTTATCTATTACTGATAGCACATATCAAACTAAAATATAAGTACAATATTATACTCTTCATTGATGATATGAAGTCTACCTATGTCGTCCTAGATTAAAATCTTGGGTATATTTGGAAAAGGGTTTCCATTTGATAATAAGGGGAACTTGTATATTTGCAATTCTTTGTTGAGTTGAAATTACTGTATCGCTACTTGCCCCTGAATTGTGCTTTGATATTGTTTCATTGTGAAATTTTGGTTCATGCTTTGGTGATTCAGAAAATTTATCGTGTAATTTCATGACTAATAAATTTAGAAATCCTTTGTAAACAATTTTGAAAGAATCCCTTTGCTGATTAGGTAAAACCTTGATAATCTTTTATTATGCAGTATCAATTTTGGTAGACAAAAGGGATTAAGTATTTTGCTGAGAGACACATTGAAGCAAGTCGAGGAAGCTGACGGACTCGAGGCGGTTGTATGCTTCTGGGCGGTTGTGTAAATAGAACAAAATATGGGATAGAAAGATGTGTTAGGACTATATCGAAGATGGTCATTTGCAATGATACTTCAAAAAAACATCATGTTATATTTAATTTTTTTTTTCATTTATTGATGTTTCGTTTACTGTTATTTATTATTTGCCTTATCTTTTGATTTTTTTTTCTTCTTAATTTTGTATGAATATTAATAACAAAATCTTTTCATATTTTATTCAATTTTATAATATGTCCCCGTCGCAACGCACGGGCATGATACTAGTAATAAATATTATAAAATAAGAAAGAGAAAGAAAATCTATCTTAATTTTTCATGTATTAAAGCAATTCACAGATGAATGGTCAAAATTTCATTTTGGAAGCCATGTTAAGCAAAAAAAAAATTACAATAAAAAATTTACAATTTGGAATTTTCAATAGTTGACCGTAGCGCTGCACAAAAAATTCATAGTTCGTGATTCGATTCGAGTTTGATTCGAAAAAGTTCGAAAAAAAATCGATTCAAAATTAATTCAAACCAAATTTAAACTTGACCTGGTTCATTCGAAATAGGTTCGCTGATGACTTAAATGTTAAAACATAAGGCCGCTCAACCATAAGTCATAACTCGTAAATCGTAACCCTTGCTCTCAGTTCTAAAACCCTAGTTGACTTTCACCTCTCGCTTTTGGCGATTACGGTCACTCTTCCTTATCGTCAAAAAGTTCGTAAAATATTCGAAATGAATTCAAACTAAACTTAGTTCGAAATTAATTCAAACCAAACTCAAATTGAGGTAAGTTCAATTCAGTTTGATTCGTTTGCAACCCTAGTTGACCATAAAAATTCCACCTTGAAATTAAGCTATGTCAAGGCCAAAAAAAATATATATATTGGATCAGTATAATTTTTACTGATTTTTCTATGTATGAAAAAAATCAAAGTATTTTTTCTTTCTTATTTTATAATATTTTCAGTGAATAAAAATTCTCCTATTTATTTGTATCCTAAATTCTGCTCCCCTTTTTATTATCTTAAGGAAATATTGTTAGTGCATAAAATATCTTAGATATATAACATGATCCAATAAAATAAAATAAAACATGAGCTCTTGATAACAATTAATGAATAAAATATCTTAGATGTTGATATTTAATTAACAAACCTCCTATCTAGGAAAGAGCCCGTTTAGCACTCACACGTGCAAAATTAATTTAGTCGAAAGGATCTATAATTTTAAAAAAAAATGACCATGTTGACATATAAAATATGTAAATTAATTTTAATATCGAAGAATAACTTTGAAAATGCGATTGAACAAAATAAAATTATGAAAATCTTTGTCATATGACGTGGCTAACTGCATGAGTAGCTATATAACTTGAATACTGATTGATAACTTATATAACTTGACCATGGTTCGGTTACTCAATATTCGGACCAAAACCGGTTACTGAGTAACTGGAAATTTTGTGTCTTTTCGCTTATTGAGTAACCGAAAACTTTTTGAAAATCTGGCTATTGGATTACTGGAAAGTAATTCCAAATCCAATTATTTAGTAAGCAAAATGAACATAAATCGAAATCCAACCAAAAAATAGGTAGATCCCGTAATTTGATTTTTTTTTTTAGTATTTATAAAAATTTCAGATATATATATTATTAATCATTTGAAATGTTTCCTGAATTAATTGAAAAGTATATTATGATTGTATAATTTGTCAGTAATATGTTATACTACATATCTATGTACAATGATTGATATATTCTTTCGAAATTGCTGTAACAATATTTTGTTCAATTTTAGATTTTAGTTCGAGCATATTACCAATTTTAATGATTGGATCACCTAATAAATTGTATCCCTAATTGAACTAAAATATTAAATATGCAAGTAATTACGATCGCTCAAAAGTAAACAAGGGGGGCAAAATATATTTTTCAATTACTTTTATGACATAGGAGAACGAAGGTTCAAAGTTTATTGTCGTTAATTTAATTATAAATTGGATATATCTAATTAATTCCACTGCAATGCGTACGCACTTGACAAGTTAAATATTAAACAGAAACTAGCTGAAGAAGTTATAATTTTGAATGTGACCTTAATTAACAGTTTGACCAAGTCATGAAAATGAAACGGTCTAATTAAGATTTAGAAAAAAGTGAGATTTGGATGTTTAGACCAGGATGCACACCATATTTGATAGGAGACCAGAGAACTTATCTAAATGGTCTTGTATTCTTGCACGCTTGTGTCACTGAACAAGTTTTAGCTTAATTACAAAAATATTCAAGCTACCGCCTCGTGTCAGACTAGAATAATTTCTTTTTTTAATATAAAAGAGAACAAAAGTTCTAGCTTGATTACCAAAAATTCAAAATCTTGCGTCAGAAGAAGAACAAAGTTGATTAGCTTAATTAATTACCAAACTTTCAAAATATCTCGTGTCAGAAGAAGAACAAGTTTTAGATTAATATTACCAAAAATTCAAGACAATCTAACGAATTTCGAGGTCCATACATATTTAAACGAACATTGAGAATAAAAAAAGTCACAAAATATATTGGTCTAGATTGGGACAAATTGGACTAATTATAAAATATAAAATTGGAACAAACAAAAAATCATAAATACTTTCTAGAGCTAATATTAAAAACAAAAACAAAAACAAAAATACTGCTCATTTTCAATTTTTATATATAAACAAAATAAAAAATCATTATTATTACACGTACGCATCACACATGCATCTAACATGTTTTCTTTTTTTTGGTTGAAACATATAGATAAATTTTATTGAACTAAAAGAGTTATAAATAAACTATTACATAAAATTAGATCACGAAGGGTCTAAGAAAGCCTCTAGCTATAAACAAATTAAAAACGCACGAGGAGTATATACATCATGACTTGGTCTCAAGTACATCCGTCCAACCTTCTAAAATATTATGAGCATGAAACGTGACATGTTTGAATGATATCATGTACTCATCCACATATATTATATATATCAAGTTTAAGTCAATGTCTAATTTAGTCCGTTCAAATAGCATTTAGATTAGTGTGGATGAGTGTATACAATGGTGAAGTAATTAGAATTATTAATTATAAGATAGAATATGCTTCTTTTAATATGATTTTTAGAAACAATTACAAAAATATGCATGTGTTAAAAAAATTGTAAAATTATGCCTCCACTATGAAAATTATATTCCATCTATCACACTTAATTTTCTGACTCCGTTTTTTGACTGTATTTAGATTCATGGAACACCTCATCATGTGTGGCGTGTTGTGGATCTTGTCCTGCCTCCATGTCACATGAGCTCAAGAAGTGGCATGCTTGAAATGCCATGATATGATATGACATATTTCTTGTTGTGCAAAAATTTCAGGTGGTGTACGTACGTGTGTGCGTGTAATATATTGTGCAGTTTTTATGTACTGTGCTATATATATCTAGCAATAAGTGCCCCATAATTATATGGCTTACATTTTTCCTATCTAACTCTCAGAGAATAAATACACGATCTCAGAGTGCTTGTTGCACTGGTGAAGGAGCACGTGCACATGCATCATATGTGCACAGTTCACAGTAAAACACTGTCTTAAACACAATATCAGATGTTAATATATCTGAGAATTGAGATTGAACATATATAACGGATTTATCGATCACCAATGATGACATCTACATTAGTAAAATTAAAAATAACTGTCAAGCACCAAATAAAAATTAAGTTAATTTTAATTTCTAAACATCTAAACTCGTACAACTAACTTTTTGTTACTTTTAGTAGTCACATCAGCAATTATTACTAAAAATAGTTAAGAGTGACGAGCATGAGAGCCAATAGAAATTACGGTACATCTCAAAAGGTAGAATTGAAAGTGCCAGTGTATTTAAAAAAAAAGTTCCAATGCAGTTGCTCTAAATTTAGATGAGAACCGACACAATTATCTAAACAGATGATTATTTCTGTTTAGTAATTTATTATATGTCAGTATAACTCAGAATATAGCTTAAATTGATACCAAACCTCCTTTTTTACATGAATCCGCACACTACATCTGTACATTAATATTTAAAAGACTACCAAGATACACTGTCAAGAAAATGGAATATATAAAAGAATTTAATTACATTAATATATAAATTAATTTCGAAAACCTGCTACTAATTAATTATCTATTAAGTATATTCATTTCATCTTGTTCTGCTATTGTTTGTAATCTCGGTCGCCATTTACTTGTCTGATCAGAAACCAGTGCAGTATTGTTTGAATTTATAAAGCTGCTCAAAACCAACTCCATAGGCAATTTTTTCTTGCTTGATAATCTCAATATCTCCTCTAGTTGCCTTTTTGTGATCTTAATCTTCACTATGCTACTACTTGATGAGGATACTTCCTTGAACTTTCTCTTTTCTTCATTTATTTGCACAACTTCTTGCTCAAATTCCTCTTCTTCATCATCCATCCTTGTTACAGCTCTTGGTTTAAGGCAATTATTTCCCATTTATTTCTTTCTTTTCTCCTCTCTTTGGATCTTGTTTGCAGTGTTCTCTCTCTTGTTCTATTCTCCTTGTCACTTAAAGCAAGGTAAGTAATCACTTTATATGTTTAGAGATAAATGTATTAGTAGGAAAGTATATATATAGCAGGGGGGAGAGAGAGAGAGAGAGAGAGAGGGTATATGCAACGTGTGCATATAATATATGCTAGACTAGAATTAATATAGAAATAGAGACATGACCGCACATGGAAAGAAATATGGTCACATGACGGGTCAGAGTTTACGCACGTTGAAATCGAGAAATAATGCATAGATAAAATATTTGACATGAACATGTTCTACAAAATAACATATTTAATAATGTACTTACCACTGCTCCGGAACCAGCAAGAACGGGTCTAGAGAGAAATATATTAAAAAATTCTGGTAGTTGTTGTTGCAGCCTTGTAAGGATTTGAATAGGGGAAAATGCCAGATCAGCAGTCCACGTAAGAATCAGTCTATACCAGGTGGTTTGTGAAAAGTACCGGACAAAGGACACATGGAAGAAAGGGTTAGCAAACAGATGTTTTTATTTTAATAATTTGAATATATATTTATTATAAGGGTTTTTTATATAGTCGATCTCCTAGTGGGAACTATATATATAATTGTTACGGCTCCTTTGAAAGTTTGACTCATTAGTTTGCAGTCAATATTACAACTGCTCCAGAAAATAAAAATACAAAATTAAAGGAACCATCATAATGATATATACCAGTCCTTACCACCAAAAAATTAATAAGCAAAGGTGAAGGAATAATATAGTGAGAGAGTTAGTATACCTTAAAGAGCTATATTACTATACAGTTTCTTTTATTTTTCAGATTTTTGTAATTATAATAATGGATAAATTTTAAAGGATTTTTGCTTTTGCTACGGTTTCTTAACATGTATTTGAAGAAAACAGTTTTTTCTATTGATTACAAAACAAAATCATTGTTGTTATTTAAAAGGAGAAATATTCTAACCTCCCAAAACATCATACCCGAGCACGTTTTGATGGAGTTTTTCATGTCACACTTTTAAATTTATAAACTCGTTTATACTTCTGATCAAATCACAAGCGTATGATCATATCAAGTAATATAATTAAGTATCGATCAGCAAGGAATAAGGTTATCCGTCTTGAGCAATCAAATCACGACCCGTTGAAGAGCTAGATAAAATTAGATATTGAGAATTGTTGGTGAATCAAAAATGCAACTTTGTATTTCTGGATTAAAAGATAAAATAGAGTAGTAAAAAAGGAAATGTTAATTAATTTTTAGGGTTTTGGCACACCATTGTTACTTCAATCCGCTTTGATTCTTATTTTGGATTGATATTAGTTTTTAGTTGCTGTAAGAGGGTTTCTAATCCTATCCCAGTGATTGGCGCTTTCGCGGTTTAGCCACGCTACTAATCAAGCATTCCCATTAAAGCTTGACTTGAGAAGTGCAAGGGAATCTATGATTAGCTCAAAGTCACAACCTTCACTTGACTAGGGCCCTCGGTTGATCTTTTAGGGTGTCCCCATGGTAAGGTAAGACAATGCGACATTCATATGCGAATGCTGAGACTCTCATGTATACTTTTGTGGTTCCGACTATTGGTTTCTTCGGTTAAGACCTTCCTCAAAAGGCACCGTTGAATCAGCGATTTTCAAAGTGCCTTAATAAATAGTAAAAAAATCTCAAAATATGTAAAATTTGGTCTCTAAGCACATATTAATATGGAGATTGTGTTGAGCGATTCGGATCGGTTATTCAGACTTTGAAATCTCAAAAACTGACTCGTTATAACTTAGGTTAAAATTATAACGTTATGACATTAGCCGGACTATATATATATATGAGATTAGCTACGCTACTCCATGGAGTAAAACGCGATTGTACTCCACACCATGTTTTCATTTTGAAAGTTCAAACGATCAATCCGAACCATTAGATGTGATCTCCATATTGAAATGTGCTTGGAGACCAAACTTTACATTTTTTGAATTTTTTTACTATTTATTAAGCAATTTTGAAAATTGCTGTTTTGCTGTGAACAGTAAAAACAGTACATATTTCTGAACTATCAGATCAGCGATTTTCAAAATTACTTAATAAATAGTAAAAAAATTTCAAAAAATATAAAATTTGGTTTCCAAACACATTTCAATATGGAGATCATGTTGACCGTTCGGATCGGTCATTTGAATTTTCAAAATAAAAATATAGTGTCATGGAGCACCAATGCGTCTTACTCCATAGAGTAGCGTAGCTCATCTCTCTTTATATATATATAATATTTTAATTTAGATTTGGTATTTAAACACTTGAACATAGTAGTTTAAATGATAGACATCAGAGGTTTAAATGATTTAAAATATTCTCTCCGAAAATTATTATCTTAAAAAAAAAAACTTGAAAATAACTCAAAACTATTTTTTCATGAATAAGAGAAAAATAGATTTTTGCAATCATACTTAAACGAACTCATCAAAATATGTCAGAGAAAGAGAGAATGTAAGTTTCACAGAAAATGCGGATTTGTACAAAATGAGATATACAAAAAGAAAATTAATAAGGTTTGAATATAGTTCTGCTCATTGTAAACCTTGGTTTTCAACTTTTCATGTAATGATGGATAGGCACGTTACCCTCTTCATAGTCTGCTACAGTTCCATATTCAGTTTCTTCGAGTTTGACTTGTCGTGTAGCGGGTCAATTTCTATGTAGAAATATTGACTTTCAACGCAACTCGGTACATTTTGTTGCATTTGGATTCCCATGTTGGAACCCTCATTGGCCGTAGCTATCGATTTTATTGGAGTTGTGTGAACTTATGTATTGAATTCAGAAATGATTTAGTGCGCTTATCACACAAGTATACTTTTAATCACAACGAAAGAAAAGACTAGACTCGTACTTTTATTATTAAATTAAAAAATATAAAGAGCGTTTAGTGTGCAATTAGTAGTCCCCACGTGGCTACGCCTAATGTCATTATTGGTAGACCTAAACCAATTTGATCTTAATTGTGTATGTTGTGCGTTGCATCATTCACAGCACTAAAATTAAGAAAAAAAAAAAAAAAAAGCAGTTGTCAAACATCAAATAGAAATTAGGGTTAATTTTCTATATGTCCTTTATCCTTACACTCTTTGTTATATTTAATATATTCCTCAACTCTTTTCATATTTTTTATTTACCCACAGAGTTAACTACTCACATTTGAATGTTATTAAGATCTATTTCTTCCCATTATACTCTTGCTCTTATAAAGTTTTGTATACATTTACCAACAACTTAAATAAACTTATTGTGTATGAATTAACTTGTAGAACCTTGATGATACAAATCAATTCACAAATGTTTCTTGAAGCCCGTAGTTGACAAATATTAGTAACCGGTTCAAATCCTTATTTTTTGGGGCAATTTGAAGCCCCTAGGCCATTACAAATACTAAGCATCATTTTCATCGGGAAATGAAAATCAGAAAAGTGACTCCCTCTATTTACCATAAACTATTTACCTATATGTACCAGAAAACAATCCCAGTGCAATGTAACTTCATCTGCTATTCAATTTTTGAATCACAACAATGTCTGGTAATAGGATATTTATATGCTGTCAGATCTCTGTTTCCTTCATCCTTCCATTGCCGCTCAAACAAAAAATGTAACTGGGTTGCGGGTTTTATTAGGCTTTAGAAAGGCTCCGCTAAGAATACTTTAATGTTATCTAAGTAATAATTGTCAACTGAATGAGTATTATCAAGTTTATTTAAGTTTCTACAAATATATTCATGCACTACAAGTTTAATCAAGCTGCTGATAAAAACGGGAAAGGTGTAGGTCCGATGGACAGATCTACTATCTAATTTGTTTCAAGATTTGTTCGCATGAATATTAAAGCAGATGCAAAAGTTATGGCGTGAATCCTAAAGCCAATCTGACAGTGAGTGAACCCGTTGAAACCAAAATAGGTTTGATGCCCATCGAATCTACTCTGTTTCCGATAAAAACATACAAAACTTAAGTAAGAGCAAGGGTGTAATAGGAAAAAATAGATCTTAATAATATTTTAATGTGAGTAATTAACTCTATGAGTAAATAGAAAAATATAAAAAGAGTTAAGGGGCATATTAAATATAACAAAGAGCATAGGGGTAAATAAGAAACTCATGAAGTCTTTGAGGGCATATAGAAAATTAACCCTAGAAAGGAATTAAGTTAATTTTAATTTTTAAATCTCTACACTCGTATAATTAATTTGTAATTATATTTAGTAGCCAAGTCAACAAATATTAATAAAAACAGTTAGAGAGCTAAAAACAAGAGCCAATGCTTCAGTTAGAAAATAATTAGAAATTACATTACATCTCAAAAATTAGAATAGAAGGGTCAACATGCTTTTAAAAAATCAAATCAGCATCCTTTAGAAATCAAAGTTAATTCCTAATGCAGATGCTCCCATGAAATTACAGAAGGGTCGGTAAGTTTCCTCTCCGCCAAATTCTAAAGAAACCCTCTGTTTTTATTAATTTTCAATCAAAACAATGTAATTGCTGTTCTCTATATATTTTGCTCAACGTTTTACATTTGAAAATTCGAAGAGCAAGGAGCGACTATTTTCTTTCATTACTAACTAATAAAACAAAAAAAAAATTCAAACTTATTCTTATGTACAAATATAATCTTACACATTAAATGAGAAACGAGCTGTTTTGATTATAGTTTCAACTTCCCGCTGTAAATATACCTGAAGACCTGAAACAACTAGCACAGAGAAAATTTTAGAAAGTACTTGTTGCCTGACCATTATCATCATTTCTCTTTAATATATTGTATAAATGTAGAGCATTGTAATTTCCCTTTATATATATATATATATATAGAGAGAGAGAGAGAGAGAGGTGGGCTACAGTGAGTTGTGAAGTAAAACACATTTCTACTTTACATTGTATTTTTATTTTGAAAGTCCAAACGACCAATCTGAACCGTTAGATGTTTAATCCATATTGAAATGTACTTGGAGACCAAATTTTACATTTTTTTAGAATTTTTTTACTATTTATTAAGCATTTTTTAAAATTGTTGTTTTGCTGTAAACAATGAAAACAGTAAAATTTTCTGGACCATCAGATTAACAACTTTCAAAATTGCTTAATAAATAGTAAAAAATTCCAAAAAATGTAAAATTTGGTTTCCAAGCACATTTTAATATGGAGAACAAGATGAACGGTACAGATCGACATTTTGAACTTTATAATCGCAAAATATGAACGTGAAGTAAAATAGTCACTTTACTTCGCAACTCACCGTAGCCCATCTCTCTATATATATAGAGTAAGGCTTGGGTGCTATGGATAGCATAGAGGGCCACCGTGCTACGGCTCAATATTTGAGTTTTCAAAATTGAAACGGTCGATCCGAACCGTTCATCTTATTCTTCATATTAATATGTGTTTGGAGACCAAATTTTATATTTTTTGAAATTTTTTTACTATTTTTTTAGCTAGGTAGAAAATCACTTGATCTAAAAAATTCTGCACCATTAAGATATTTGATTTTCTACCTATCCAAAAAAATAGTTAAAATTTTTCAAAAGATGTAAAATTTGGTCTCCAAACACATATTAATATGGAGAACAAGATGAACGGTTTGGATCGACTGTTTCAATTTTGAAAACTCGAATATTGAGCCGTAGCACGGTGGCTCTTTATGCTATCCATAGCACCCAAGCCTTACTCATATATATATATATATATATATAGAGAGAGAGAGAGAGAGAGAGACAGAGACATAGACAGAGAAAGAGACAGAGAGTGTGTGTGGCTAATATGCATTCGGTAGCACTTCAGCTAAAGTGCTACCGATTCATTTTCTGATTTTTTTTTTTAAAGTTCAAATGATCGATCGAAACCGGTTAGATATCATCTTCATATTAAAATGTGCTTGGAAACCAAAATTTACATTTTTTGGAATTTTTTTACTATTTATTAAGCCACTTTGAAAATCACTGATCCAACGGTAGCTTACCAAACAGTAAAAATCAGAAGCTACCGTTGGATCAGCGATTTTCAAAGTGGCTTAATAAATAGTAAAAAAAATTCAAAAAATATAAAATTTGGTCTGCAAGCACATTTTAATATGGAGATGATACTAACGGTTTGGATCGATCATTTGGACTTTAAAAATCAGAAAATGAATTGGTAGCACTTCGGCCAAAGTGCTACCAAATGCATATTAGCCACACTCTATATATATATAGAGAGAGAGAGCAGGGTTCAAATGCCTCCATTTTTTGTGCCTCCATCATGTCTCCATTTTTAAAAACTTTAATAACTCAAAATTTAAATCTTAAAATTCAAAATAAAACCGTTGAATATGAACTACATTTTATCTATGCATGTGTACAAAATTATGACATTTCAACTTTGTTTTAGTTGTCATCTTGAGCTTGTAAAAATGTATATTAATGTGGTAATTTCTAAACGTTGCTTTCTTAACTTATTGATTCACAGAAAAACAAAATCAAAATGTGATAATTTTTTATGGGTACATAGAGAAAATAACATAAATCACATCTAACGGTTTTATTTTGACGTTTAAGTTTTAAACTTTAAGTTATTTACGTTTTTAAAAATAGAGGCATGATGGAGGCACAAAAAATGAAGGCATTTGAACCCTCCTCATATATATATATATATATATATATAGGTATATAGGCAGCAGCTAATTTGCTGCCGACAGCATTTCTACCCAAGGTGCTGCCGGTCTTTTTTTATTTTGTAATATCCAAACAAAAAAAATTCAAACAGACGTTTAATCTACATTATAATCTACTTGGAGACCAAATTTTATATTTTTTGAAATTTTTTTTACTATTTATTAAGCTAGTTTAAAAACCGTTGTTTTTAATACTATAGAAATTTACTAAAAAAAGTAATTTTCAAACCAGCTTAATAAATAGTAAAAAATTCTAAAAAATGAAAATTTAGTCTCTAAGTAAATTATAATATAGATTAAACATCTAACGGTTTGAATTTGTTGTTTTGACTTCACACAGCTAAATATAGTCCCAGCAATACTTGACTGAACTGCTGCCAGCAACAATTTAGCCAGACTCTTTATATATTTATATTTATATATATATATAGTTGGGCTATGGTGCATTGCAATGCATGGAGGGGTTTGTGCATTGGACCATAAATCTAAAATTCAAAATTCAAATGGCTGATCCAAACCGTTCATCTTGTTCTCCATATTAATATGTGCTTGGAGACCAAATTTTACATTTTTCTGAATTTTTTTACTATTTATTAAGTATTTTACAAAATTGTTGATCCAACGGTGGCTACTGATTTTACTGTTTTGTTAAGCCACCGTTGGATCAACAATTTTGTAAAATACTTAATAAATAATAAAAAAATTCAGAAAAAATGTAAAATTTGGTCTCCAAGCACATATTAATATGGAGAACAAGATGAACGGTTTGGATCGGCCATTTGAATTTTAAATTTTAGATTTATGATCCAATACGCAAACCCCTCCATGCATTGCAATGCACCATAGCCCAACTCTATATATATATATATATATATATATTATATTATGTCTCCCTAGAAATGGGTGCTGATGACAATAAATAACATTATGAAAATATTCTATTATTACAAAATTCAACACAATTCAATTATTACACACTTAGTCCAATAAATTTTGATGTTTCTAAATTGAATTAGGATGTGCAGAAAAAATATTCCAAAGTGGGGGCAATCATGAAGGTGGAATCACAAGAAATTGAAAATTACATGTCACAATAACATTTCAATGTTAAATTGCTATAAACTATCTATATTCTTGAAAATTAATATGACCGGTAGCTTGTGCATGCTCTGCAGCCTCCTGTTAAGTTAATACAAGAAAAATATAACTTCTGAGAGAGTAGAATTTTGTGCATTCCTTTGATAAAGCATGAAATATATACTGGAAGTGTAAAAAATTCATCAGGTACCAAGTCCTTGTATTATGGAGATACAAGACCGCGTATTACAAAAATGCAGAAATCATCTCATGTATGAGGGGTATACAAACTTCACAGAGATTTGAGTATCCATGAACTTTGTTTGATAGCAAGTACAATTAAGCAAACTAAAATAACATGAAAACAGAGCGCACATTACCTTCTGACCAATAACACCAATTTGACAAACACCGCACCGCAAGGTGAAGTTTGATGTATCTGTGAAGCTTCTTTTCCTGAAAATGAACCATTAACGGGGATATTAAGCCGAAAAAAATAGTCTTAGGTTTTCATAAAACTACTTGTCCACCAGCTACTGGTAATTGAACCAGGTAACTTTAACATATCCTGACCCAGTTTGCAACTTCATGGTTCTTTGTTCAGGGCAAATAGGGCTTTAAAAGTAGCAAAGGTTTAGACTTTACACCAAACAAACAAAAAATAAAAAAAACAATGGGGTGTACCTATGTGCATCCTTCACCAGGTTTAGAGCAAGATTTTCAGGAGGACCAATGGACCGTTTATAGTCAACTGGAAATATCGTCTGGTCAAACTCCTCAGATGCCGAATCAGACGGCGTCAGCTATCATTTTTGTATTGCAAGTTCAAGGAAACAGGATGACAATATAATGACACTTAAATCTTTTTTTCTTTTTCTTTTCTTTTCTTGTTTTTTTTTTCAACTTATTTTTCCTTGGTTATGAATTGCAGTTCAATTGGGTTCAAGAATATGCACTGAAAGAAAATTAACAAACCAAAATAAGCTGATTCAGTCCGGCACTTGCCGAACCAAATACACAACAAGGAATATTAAGAGAAACGTACCGCCAAGGCATCGTAATGTAATCCATCATAGATAAGCATAACCCTCTCGTCATAGTTCTTCTCCTGTTTTAATAATTATTTCAGTAAACTATAAATAAATAAAAATCCAGGTTTGTTCCCTACAAGACAGAGAACTTTCACATATGACCCAATAAGATGTAAAAAAACATCTACAGTGGCCTTTTAAGTCCAAGCCTTGAAGATTCCCACAAAGAGAGAGAGAGAACTTGACAGCCTCAGTCAAGATTTTTAGAAAGAGAGAGACCTGGCCATACAAGTCGCAACGCATAGTTTGGATATCATAAGCAGCAATTTCACGACTGTAATATTCTGATAGTATGGAAAGTTCAATTGCTCCTGGTAGTAAAACCAAACAAAACTATGTCAGCAATGGTTGAAGTTATAGTTCATATACAAAACATCAAGGCACAAAAGTTAATGTTTACTAATTCTTGTTTCTTATTATTGACTAGTATGGTCATTGGTTAGTGACAGAAAAATAGAGCTAGGGTTGTTGTAACAAAATGCAAAGTCAGAATAATATCTACCTCCCCATCTTTCAGGGTCCATGATCCAAGAACAATATTCCTCATTATTTTTGCCAAGAAATGCTTCGTTGTACTTTACTGGATCACTTGCCACTGCAGCTGCTATAACCTACAACACCAAAGAAATAATGATCTATAAACTTATCTTTCAGTAGACCAAATACTATAGACACCTACAAAAGAGACCCAACATTTCTCCAATCTGTCACTAACAACTAAAAATTTTGGTATCAGAAAATAACATGCAACCATTAAATTCGGTATGGAAAAGGTATTTCTTATTCCATGAATACTAACAATTTACCAACCTTTCCTTTCTGTTGGGTTACTGAATTCAAAATACATAAATAAAATTGAAGGATTGATTGCTGGCTCATAAAGAAGTACGAGGAATGTTGGTTCTCATTGGAAAATTCAGAAAATAAATTAGGTTAATTGCAAAAACAGCAAATTATCAATGTGCGAGAGAGGAAAAATAAAAGCCCAATGACATAATAGTATCTTTTTCGTGTAGCTCTCATAAAAGCATACTGTTAACCTATGCCAATATGAACTGCTACAGTGCCATAAGCCAAGAATAAGGTCCCAGTGGCAGTTAAAACCAGAGTGTGCTGAACCAGGAACAATACTAGAGGCTAGGAACCAGAATACATCACCTCTACTGAGATGAACCACATGGTATGTTACTGGCTGGGACACTCAGCTCATGACCATAATCATATAATAATCACAAAATTTCACATCAATTTCTTAAAGCATCACACAATTATGGCATGAAGAAAACATAAAACTTGAATATTCCAAACTTCATTGTCTCAAGTGTGATAAGTGATAACTTATTTCCAACTTTTGTAAGGCAGAAACTGAATATGTTTGATCCAGAGTTGAATTAGACTAACTGAATCGAAGATAAAATAAAACTCAGTGAAATAACAATGTAAATAATTAAAAAAAAAATGGAAAAGGTAATATAGAGGAAGACGTAATTACAATGTACAAACCTGTCTAAGCTCAGGAGCCTTATGCTTATTGTGCTCCATAACATACCTAAGCAAATTATTCAGAAACAAGATTGTTCAAGAAATTCACAAATAACGGGAATTAAACGAAAGTAGCAAAATTAAAATCAAAACTAACCCAACAGCATTAAAGAGACAACTATTGTCAGATGGGATAACTCTCCTTACAACAACACCTTCCATGACACTTCAATTTAAAATCTGCAAATCAACAAAACGGGAAAGGAAAAAGGTCAATTTGGAGTTGACAAGAATTTATCTTTGGAGAATTACCAGAACCCAGCTGAACCAGCACCTAAATAGAAAAAAATTAAAAGTTTAGAGGACTTCTTGAATGAAACATGATGTAAATTCCAGACCCGATTTGGAAGGTAACCAACGAACCCTGAGATCTATAGTTGCGTGCAACCATCGCAGAGAGAGAGAGAGAGAGAGAGAGAGAGAGAGATGCTCACAAGAGAAGCAAAAGTTTGTTAAAACGACCAGAATGCTCTAGCTTGAAGGATAAGAAAACGAAGATAACAGGGAAAGAATGCAATCTCCTCCTGCTCGAAATTTGCTAATTTTTTTTGTTAAAGCATATAAAAAGGAAACCAATTAATTGGGACTTGGGACTTGGGACTTGAGAGGAAAGAGAGAGAACCCAGGTTAAAGCGGCCGATGAGGATAAACTGGAATTCATATTTACTAAGGTACCTCAAATGTTGATTTTAGATATGGACCATCAGATCTTTTTTGACACAAATCTAAAGCGGTTCTGTGCATCCCATCTGATGGCGAATTGCTCCAAATTATGATCGGACGGTCCAGATCCAAAATCAAAATTTGAGTTATTAAAGTGGATCTATACTCGTAACGTGTAACTTTGATCTAATGGATCTCGTAATGTGTGGTACTTTCTGTAGCCACTTAATACAAAATAAGGACTGAACACACCATTCAATTATTGACTTTTACAAATTTGAAAGTACTTTTAATTTTTTAAAATAAAATTACTATGTTTAGAATTTTTTAAAAAGACGTTTAATTTTTTAAGCTGTGTATTTATTTATTTAAATAGATTAAATTTTGCAATTAACATAGCTGAGATAAATATTTTTGAAAGTAAATACTTGAGATTATTATAAGTAAAAATATTTATATTATACTAAATTTATTAGAATTATAATAATAATCCCAAAACTGTTGAGGATTAAATTAAATGGCTAAAAAGTTCATTTATCATGATAGCTTTTCATTGAAAAAAAAATGAATAAACCATTATATTTATTGCTTCTTAAAGGATATTGGATATACAAAATTATTTTTAACAACGTATCATTAATATCACTGACCTTATATTCATAATATCCACAATATGGAATGAAAGGGAAATGTTTAATAGAGAAAATGCATAAATCAACAATGAAGAACCATAAATATTTAGTCATATAGTTAAAATGTTCTTATTTTTTTTCATAACCCCTAATTTGAAGTACATAATACAAAAGGTCTAAATGGAGAAAAATACATCATGCTAGTAATTGATTTATGTAATATATAATACCCTCCTCCGTTATAACTTTTTTTTTGTTGAAGTTATCATCTAATCATATGTTTGTATGTAGTTAGCTTCCTAATACATATCTACCTAATAAAATGCATAGAACTATATAGAATATCTCATAGATATTATTGGCTAAACTTTAATATAAATTGTTTGTTACATACAAAATTCATCATTACCACAGATGCATGCTAAAATGTTTATTTATCTATTAGCTATCAATATCATTAAATCTTTTTTTATATCTTGAGTTGCCTATCTCTCCTCCTTAGTAAGGAGTTTAATGTCTAAATCCTGCAAGAGTCTTGATTTACTTTTTTTTTTTCGAAATGATGCTCAGCCGTTGAATTTTCAGATCGCACATAGATGAATTTTTCAAATTATGAGCTTCAACACTTAAATATGCATTGGTCGCGCCGCATATGATCCCAGTGCTCGTAGACCGCGTGCTGCACCTAGGACCGCGCCTCTAAACCACGCATGGCACCTGTGGACCGAGCTTGTGCATTTTTCTGCTGAAGGCCGGATTCGAACCCAGCTGGATTCTATTGGTGCCAAAATTCTTACCACTACACTAAAGTTCACATGTGTTATCTTGTAGATAAACATAGTATTTAACTATTTTTCTCTACAAATTTGATTTAAATTATCTCTCCTCCTTATTAAGGAGCTTAATGTTTTCTATTAAATAATTTGCTTCCGTTGCTGTGCATGGACACGATTACTAGTATAGAATTATGGTGTTTTTAAGCTTACCAAGTCTTATGATAAGCTTAACTTTAAAATCTAGTAGATTGACTTTAAACGATAAATCCAAACCGATTAAACCAATATGATAATCTTAATTTTAAAATCTATTAGATTGACTTTAAACAACAAATTCAAACCGATTAAACCAATCTACTTCACAATTAATGCACTTACATGCAAAATTTATAAATTATTCAAGTATAAAATCAATTGATCAGAAATTATCACAAATGAATACATCAAATTAACTTATAAACCTTTATTTTTTTTATCATACTAAATTAATTTAAAAATTGATAAATTTTGCATGTAAGCACATTACTCATAATATAAATCGGTTTTAACATTTTGGATTCATCGGTTAAAGTCAAGCCAATAGGTTTTGGATTTATAAGAACATCCTAAGTTTACTCTATATAATGATGTGATATATAGTAAAGGATTAAACCTAGCGTGTACTATGCTCACCAAGACGAGTTGATGAGCATAAGCTTCAAAATTTGTTGAATTTGTTTAAAATGACAAATTCAAACTATTAAAATATTAGAATTCAATTAGTATAAAGTCAAGCGGACAAAATTGATGAAAAATGAATGCATCAAAATAACTTATAAAATTCAATTTTCATCATTTTCTTATAGATTGACTTTGTACTAAATAAGTTTGAGAAATTGAAAATTTTACATCTACACACATCACTTGTGAAGTATGTCGGTTTCAAAAGCTTGGATTCGTCATTTGAAACCAATCTGGTTTCGAAGTTATGCTCACCAAGTTATTTGATGAGCATAGCACACACTAGCTTTACTTTGAAGTAGGGTTATTTTAAGCTCACCAAGCTCTTTAATGAGCTTAACTTCAAACCCTATCCGAATGAGTTCATCCAAATCGTTGAAAAATGAACATATTAAAATTAACTTATAAACTCTTTTTTTAGGGCTTGACTTTGTACTAAATTAATTCAAAAATTTATAAATTTGACATGTAAACGCACAATTCGTGTAGTAGATCATTTTTAAATGTTTTAATTCATTATTTGAAGTCATGTTAATAAGTTTTGAAGTTAACCTCGCAAATTCTTTAGTGAGCTTAAGAACACTTAAGTTCTAATCATAAAATTAATATAAATGAGTCTGGCTAATATAACATTGGTGTCATATGACACTAACTTCAAAATCAATCGAATATATTTCAAATGACTAATCCAAACTATTCAAACTGATTTACTTTATGAGTGATGCATTTGCATACAATTTTTTTTATATTTTCGAGTTATTTTAGTATCAAATCAAGCGATAAAAATATTGAAAAATAAATGTATTAAAATAAACTTAAAACTCACACATTTGATCGCTTGACTTCATACTAAATAAATTCGAAAAAAATATAAATTTTGATGTAAATGCATAACTAATAAGGCAGATCGATTTGAACGATTTGGATTCACCATTTAAAATCGATTCAATAGGTTTTGGAGTTGGTGTTATATAGGCCAAAATGACACTGATGTTATACTAGCCAGGCTCAATATAAATTGTTTCATAATTTTTAATAAATTCTTAGTAATCTTGTTTATGAAATATTACATCCAATAATTATTTTAATGGAAGCGTCTAATTGTCCACAGCCTTTTGTCCACCATTTGTCCACAGCTTTGACTTGCGCGAATACTGTAAAATTACTTCTACATGCTGTATAATTATACAATATATCACATAAAATATATCAGTTAATCACAAAACATCTAGCAACTATTTGAAATGGTCTCATGATAGTTAAAAAAAGATTGCAACTTGCATAACATGAGAAAAAAAATGTACTTTCAAACTGTACTTTCGAAAATTGCAGTTATAGGAAGTTATTAGTGGTTATTGTCAGTTAGGGTTAGTTATTATCATCCGCACTAGGTTAAATCTTGTATATTGTAAAATTGAATCTTGCATACTGTAAAATTAAATCTTGTATACTGTAAAATTGAATCTTGTATACAGTAAAATTTTCAATTTAATCTTGTATACTGTAAAATTGAATCTTGTATACAGTAAAATTTTCAATTTAATCTTGTATACTGTAAAATTTTCAATTGAATCTTGTATGCTGTAAAATTTCTAAATCTAAACCATAAAATAATACAATGTATAATGTAAGATAAAATGTAAAAAAATCCTACATTTCGGTTTAAACTAGAACTTGCAAAGAATCATGTAAACTGTAAAATTTCAAAATCTAAACCATAAAATAATACCATGTATAATGTAAAATTTCTAAATCTATACATACATCAATCATCTGTTCAACAAAAATCTATTCACCATAAACAAAATCTGTTCACCACACACAACATCTGTTCTATACAAACCACAAATATTCACCACAACATACAGAATAGCATAAAAAAAACTATGGATAAATAACTTTTATGTTAAAAACCTCTTGTATTTATCATTGGGATGAGTAAGAAGCCTCATCACAAGCACAACACGTTTTTTTGAGATATCATCTTGCATAATAATAAAATAAACAATGAAACAAATTTGATTTATAACAAATAAGAATTACAAAATAATCTTACAAGTTATTTACCTGACTGAAAATCATAGGAGTGCATGTGATAATGTTGTACATGAAACGCAACAGAAAGATATCACAATCATTTGAGTTCTCTCCTTATTTCGGGCAGTCCTTGTAATGCACAACAACATCTACCCGGACAGGTTTGGCTGAAAGATAAATTGATATCAACAATTAATAAAAACTTTAATTCTTAAACCTACAGTTAATTGCCACAAAAAAGGAAAACTAGTACAACAATACTGTAAAATTATATAAGAAGACAGTATAATAAAATAAAAAACACTCACAAGTCCTCCAGGAAAGAAAAGTCTTAAGCCAGCTGATAGTGTGCCAATGGTATTCCATATATGTCCCTTCTTCACCAGCAGATGTGTAATAGTCAATTTCCATGGCAGGAACATCCACTACATAAAGAACCCAGTGATTTTTCTTGCAAATAGGAACAAAAAGACATCTTATAGTATCGAACTGAGGCCCAAACAACTGAGGGAGGGCCTGCAAGGCTACATATGCAGTGTAATCATGCATACAAACATGTATAATACAAAATAAAACGCATTAAAGAGTACTCAAGTATTTCAACAGCAAAAATAAAAAGATTAACTTAATAAAGAAATAATAAAATAAAAAACAACAAAAAAAAACTTACAAACAACTAAGAATTAATGAAGAACCATTTATCCTTGACAGGCGTCTCAAATTGCATGACACTCAGAACCATTTCAACCAACTACAAAAATAAACAATAAAAAACATTCAAATCAAAATCACTGATATATCCAGTAAAGTAAAATTACTTCATATATATGCAATAAAATTACTTCATATACCAAATTACTTCATGTATCATGTAAAATTACTTCATATACCAAATTACTTCATGTATCATGTAAAATTACTTCATATATTCAGTAAAGTAAAATTACTTTATATATCTAGTAAAGTAAAATTACTTTATATATCAAATTACTTCATGTATCTTGTAAAATTATTTCATATATCTAGTAAAATATAATTACTTCATATATCCTGTAAAATTATTTCATATATCAAATTACTTCATATATCCAGTAAAGTAAAATTACTTCATATATCCAGTAAAGTAAAATTATTTCATATATGCAGTAAAATTACTTCATATACCAAATTACTTCATATATTTAGTAAAGTAAAATTGTTTCATATGTGCAGTAAAATTACTTAATATATCAAATTACTTCATGTATCATGTAAAATTACTTCATATACCAAATTATTTCATGTATCATGTAAAATTATTTCATATATTCAGTAAAGTAAAATTACTTTATATATCTAGTAAAGTAAAATTACTTCATATATCAAATTACTTCATGTATCCTGTAAAATTATTTCATATATCCAGTAAAATATAATTACTTCATATATCCTGTAAAATTATTTCATATATCCAGTAAAGTAAAATTACTTCATATATCCTGTAATATTATAGTTCATGAATACTGTAAAACAACAAGGTCAATATTGTAAAATAACAAGATGAACAGTTGATCCATCAAAAATTATAAAATCAGACCAGATCGATAGCTGACATATTAGATCAAATTAGATCAGACTCAAAGTATTACCATATCGGATCAAGATCAACTATAATTTCTGTAAAACATCATCTCGTTGTTGTTGCGGCCGTCACTGCCGCTCCTCTTCAAAAAATGAAATAGAGACAGAAGGAAGGTTAAATAGTCATAAAAATTCAAATTAGATATTGAAATTGACAACTAACCTGTCAGATCAGATCAAATCAGATTTAAAGTATTACCATATCGAATCAGGATTCGTGAGAAACAATGAATCAATTTGTAGATCTAGAAACTTCTGTACGCCCTTTGCATCCCCCACTTAACTCCTGGCAAACCACAAACAAAGGATATCAAGGTGGAAACACTTCGACCTTATCAAGAATGACGATCAACGCTCAGCAGGTCCCTGAGTCAAGAAAGCATTTGATTCGTTGAAAGAATTTCAGCCAGTCTTCCATCTTCTGGAAGCACAGTGGGTCCCACTTGCAGAGAGGAGAAATTCAATGGGAAAACTCGGCATGCCGCTGCGGAGGTGAAGAACTAAGGTTCATTCTTCAAAAGAATGAATGCTATCTTCGTGAAGCGACAAAAAAATATCGGAAATAAATCGTTTCAGAAAGGAAACAAATTAATCAGAGAATGAAGGTTTTGAAAAAGAGATTCAAAAAATGAAATAGAGACACGAAAAGAAAGTTAAATAGTCGGAGTAAGTGATCAGTTAAAAGTAGAGACCGAAGACAATTGAACCAAAGTCGAATAAGAATGTGGACAAATAGTAGACAAAACGCGATGGACAGAAACTTTTTATCTATTTTAACTCTTATAAATGTCCAAATTAGCTATGGCTCCGGAGATGTTCACTTCTGATCTTATCCACGTATCTACCGTCTCCAATTGAGAAAAATCCAAAGTCGTAATTATTGCATACACATGGTCTTTAGATGCCATTAGCGCGTCCAATTACTTTGTAAAAGGGGATCGGAACGATACAGAAAGTTCTCAAAAGACCGGATCCATCTGTTAATACTTCAATTGTATTGTTTCGGTGATTTGATTCCGTAACAAACACAACTGTCAACAAGTAACTTCTTGTTTGGCAATTTTCTAAATAAACCCCATTTAGTTCATAATTCCAACCTGAATAATATTTGCACCAAATTCTAATCACATGTCTACGACTTTTGGAGAAATGAAAGGCCATCATTTGTAAAATCGCTAAGATGGAGATTTTATAATTACAAATCTTCATTGAATTCTGATTGTTTTTTTACACGAACAAACGAGAATTTTTTATTCATAGAAAATAATAAAAAATAAGATTAGAAAAATATATGATCTTTTATTGGTAGTTGAATTGGTGACGCTGCCACCGATATATATTTTTTTCAGCTAAATTTTGTTTATTTTGAATCGGTGGCTTACTACCAATTAAAAATTTCATGTACTATATTTATTTTTAGAGCCGGTTCTAAAGGTTTTAAAATTCAAAATGGAAAAAAAATTGGACACTTATGTATATAATTAAATTCAGTAATAGAAAAGTTTAAAAATTTTATATATACAAAATTTAAGCTCTAATATTTTATTTATTTATAATATATACAGAATAATTTTATTTTTAACATATACATATTATTTTATTTATTTTAGTCCTGAATCTTGGAGCCCTGGTGCCTGCACCTAGGCCGGGCTTGTCTGTTTCTCTCTTTTTATTTCTATTATTTTCTGTAAATAAAAAATTCTCTGAAGATCAGACTATATATACAATATATAAAGGGAATGTTTATCCTTCACCTATGCAAGGCTAATTACTGTTAGGCTCTTAATCAGAGTTCTAACAAACTTCTAATCAATGATGTAAAAAAACGTCCATTTAGACTGATTAGTCATTGGCGGTGAACAAACTGTCATAGTTTTTTCCGACTAATCAACTGATTATTTCCGATTATTCCCAATTAATCTTTTGACGGTACCTTGTCCGTCTAACAACTGCATACCGTTATTTACAACACTGCTCTTAACTATTGTTTAATTAACTCTAATTAACTAATTCTCTAACAGTTACTGTTACACCTCTAACAACTACAGTTAGCTTTACCAACTCTCTAACAGATTCAGCTGTGTGCCTTGATTTGCCAATTAGACTTGGTCCACTGCTGTCCTATTAATTTGTTAGAAACGTTTTGTAGTATATTACTTGAGGGTTGTGTAATGTGTGTTTTGGTGCTTTATAAAGCAGCGTACCGTCTGCTTATTGGTTAAATTTCTTTATTTTTCAAATTTTGGACAGTATATTTAAATCACTGAATATAAAATAACAGAAGATTGAAAAGTTACCCAAAAAAAAAAAAAAAACATCTCTATCGAGACAGTGGTTCGGAGAAAGATAAAGGACACTTAGTCCACCAAAACACTGATTAAGTAGAAGCACTTTCTGACTCGGTCACATCTGCATCACTGTTGACCACAATTTATCTAAATTCTCCTCCATCAAAACAGTGTGTTTCGTGGAAACACAATTTTTGTCTAAATATTGAGACAAGACAAGACAAGACAAGATTCAAAACTATGTTGTGATAAGTGTTTTTCACCTACTTCTATTAAAAATCTCTGAAACTGCTTTTAACCTGATTATTTCAATCCGTAATTGTGATAAGAAGAGCGGACGTAGAATTTATGTCAGCAAATGGCAGAAATTGAGTTCAAATAGCTTATTGAGTTTAAATTCACTAACTAATCAGATACTAAATAAAAAATAATATACATAATAAATAACAATAAAATAGTGTTATTGCGTTATAGCGGAATGATCATAAAAACAACTCTATTGTCATATTGTGCCGCTTACATTATAAATTTTTGTGGTCTGAAAATACTATAGTGATCCTATTTAGAATTCTAAAAAATAATATACTCTCACATAATAAAAAACAACAAAATAATATTATTTTATATATTAAAAAACAACAAAATCGATCTAGATCTATAAATTTCAAAATTTCTATAAAATTAATAAAGTTTTTCATTAACAGTGTTTTTTAATTGCCCCAACGGCTTTCTCAATTCCCCCCGGGGTCTTTAGTCCTGCACCAGCCATGCGCACAGCACAAACAAATCAACAGTTGAATTATTTAAATTGGAAGACAATCAAATGCATCCTTGCATGATTGCATCAATTACTGCACCAGCCATACACTATTTGTACTATAGACACCCGGCCCTATACCCTAGTTTTGTAGTTCTAGATAGTCCAAATTTATTGTTAGTTTTATTTTATGAGTAAAGCTAATATACACTTAAGTGTACCAATGAATCCATACACTTAACTCTAGAACCGTACAATTAGCTTTGAGATTTGTGTAGATTCTTTAAAAGTCGTGTACTTTTTTTAAAAGTCGTGATACACGAATCTCAAAGCTAATCGTAAGGTTTTAGAATTAAGTGTATGGATTCATTGGTACACTTAAGTGTATATTAGCTTTACTCTTATTTTATTACGTGGCCTATGTTATTACTGTGCATCAATTTCATTTAAAAAAATTAACAAAAATGCATCTGAATTTTTGATAAAAAAAATTCAAATTGCTATTAATAATTATACTGGTCTCAAAATTTGTCTCATAATATAAAAGACCCCTTCTCTATTTGGACGAATGTCATTCCAAAAACATTTTTCTGCCCATTTATTTTAAGAGACCATTTTCTGAAAACGTTTCTCCCTCTACTAATTTTGAGGGATATTATTTTGAAAAAGTTTCATCCATTTTGAAAGAGAGAAGTAAAGAAAATGTTGAAAGTCTTCATCATCAGATCTAAGAAAAATCATTAAATATCAATATTAGCGCTTATGCCTAAAGATATCTTCAATTCAGAATTGTAAAATTTAAATTCCCTTACTATTTTATTTTGGATTTACATATTCTAGATTACATGTTTTAAATTGCAAAACACTTCATGATTTATTAATATTTTTATTTCTTCTAGCACCAGCGATTGAATCAACCTCACTAGTTCCTTTTAGCTAGGTAGGGTGGGGTCGATGCACGCATGCATAGACTGCATTGCCTCTTCAAAGAATCGTCATAGGCGTATTATGTACGGGACATTTTGCGAGGTTGATGCACGCAGTCAGGTGAGGTTGAGAAGTTAGGGTTGTAGTTGTGGCTGCTCCGATGCCTCCTACGGTAATGCGAGATAAATTCGAGCTGTAAGCTAAGGCATCAATTATGATACTTTTATTTTATGAAAGGAAAGTATTTCTTTTAACCTTCTCGGATGTGGGCCTGCCGATCGAGCGAATTCAAGGACGTATGCCGGCCGAACATCTCCTTCCCGTTGAGCTCTGACTGTGCCCGAACCGTATCACGAGTGTCGAAGAATTCTATGAACCTGTCAGATCAAGGAGCAATAAAAGCATGATCGACCAAATTAATATTACCGCAATTAATACCAAAACTGAAACAACAGATCAAGAAGAATCTGCCACTACTCTTACTTGGAAAAGAGAAATTTCACCAAGGGGCTTATTTATAGATAACAATTCAAAGTGTTTACAGATAACGGTCTAATTATAAAAGAGCGCATCTATTTCAAGGAAGCGGACATCGGATCCAAATCAGTTCATTGTCCGCTTTGTACAATTGTACTGTTCAATTTACTTTTTGATCCGTATAAACTTGATCCGCACGGATATTAAAGCAGTGTGTGCAAATATTGAAGTAGACCACACGGATTATGAAGTGAATTTGAGTCTGATCCCCATCAGACGCGCCCGTTCCTCTAGTTGAATCATAAAAATTCTTGTGGAATTACTATGTCTCGTTGTAGTAAAGGAGAAGATCAAATCAAATGGAGTATGTTTCATTTAACTAATTAATTGATTTTACAATCAATATATTGACTTACACAAGATAATGTAGGTACTTCACATATCACTTTTCATATATACTTTAGATAGGCATCGTACAAATTTAATATTGAATCAAATAATAAATTTGTTAATTTTTAATTCTTTCATTATCACGTTATTTAGTTGAAACTTGTAAATACATACATAATGCCAAACTATAATATTGCCAACTATTTTTTTTTTTTCCAAAAGTTCTAAAAGGACCGTTTCGGTGTTGAGTTCATGGCCTGCCTCACAACAGAAACCAATGTTGATATGAAGAATTACAAACAAAAATATTGTTGGATGAAAAATTAATAGCGTGCATGAAAAAATATATCAAAGAAATGCAAGAAAAAATATACAAAAATGTAGGGTTGTTGGGAGGTTGATTGCTTACCAGCCAGGAGATAACGAATCAGCCAAAATTTCCATTCACGTGATGATAAACACAAAAATTAGGATTCAAATTAGCTGAAATTCAAATGTATGAACAGTAACTCTGATATTCTGAATCCAGCCGTCCAATTTTTTCTGTGCACGTATCTGGGAACAGCTGGCTTTTCTGTGCACGCATCTTGAAACAATTTAACGGTTGAATTCAGAATTTCAAGAATTTTAAAGTTACTGTTCACACATATGAGATTTCAGCTGATTTGAATCCCAAAAATTAATATTGCATGATCTAAATTGTTAAGAGTTCCTTCAACCTTACAAGATCTAGAAAACAACCCTCTCAATAATACTGAATGTTCTCTCTTAACATGAAATATTTGTTGGATATGGATAATAAGGTAGGGTTAATTGAATTGGTAAACAAGTCATAAGGACCAATAAGGTATATATAGAAGATAGTTTCAATCCAACCCGTTGGATTATAGTCACAGAAAAGCGCTAAATATTCAATTCCATAACTAAAGTTGATAGGTTTCAAACCCATAGTTTCAATTAATAACCGTGATTTTACAAAACAATGGGATAAAGCTCTAGGTACAATAATAATACAAACCATAACTGCATAACGCTTAGAAATTATTAGTCAATTATCTTATACTCATTTGCAAGACAGCCTCGGCTAGAGATGGAAAACCAATGGCCATTTTTTAGTCAAATCCTAATATACACTACTTAATTTTAGAGGAATTACTCCCAAAAATGCAATGTTATGGTAAAAGATCCCTATACCTCTTAAGATTAGAATATTCATGTGACTCGCACACAAAAATAGGATACTGACTACTGACAATTTAACCAAAAAAGGATGGCAAAGAAATGATATATGTCAATTTTGCAAACAACCTGAATAGGTCAACCATCTTTGTGTGACCTGTCATTTCACCAAACAGATTTGGTTCTATCTAGGATCCTGTCAAGATATTAGTATTGGGTGGTCTAAATTTGCGGACATCATTAAATTTGCTAATCAACTACCCAAAATTCATAGAGTATCTTTCCTCTTAGTTCTTAGTGCGATATGTTGGACACTTTGGAAGTATATAAATGACCTATGTTTTGCACAAGGTAAAAAAAAAAACAATTAGACAAATTATCCTACTAATCATTTCTCTTATTCATTATTGGTCAGAAAAAGTGAAGACGTCAGTCTCCAAAGCAACTGCTAGCTGGCTGCAGATGACTTAGATGTTCTTCCCTTATCTACTTGGCATCCAGATGAAGAGGCTGATACTCCAACCGAAGAGGAAGAAATAGGGCTACCAATAGTCCCTTATGAAGTCTAAAGCAAGAAGCTGGTTCCAGGCAATTCAGCGACAGTTTGTGTTTGCTTGTGATTTCCTTAGCCCCAATGAGAGGCTTAGATATATACTTATTTTGCTTAGTGTTATGTTGTTTTGGTTGTGTCGTTTGCACTCTGTTATGAACTTGCTTGTTTTGTCTGCATCTTTGGGATGTTTAGTAGCTTGTCTGCTGCTCTTTTTGGGTTTCAGTAGCTGCTTCATGCAAGCTCTCATGTTTACAGGGCTGTTTTTGATTAAGGTGCAGTAACTAACTAAGTTACCAAGGTGTAAGTTAACGTTTTTTCTTCAATGAAGATGGGCCTATGACATTTTTAATCAAAAAAAAAAAAAAAAAACTGCATAACAAAGGTCATAATTAAAGACCCAGAAAGTATAAAAAGTAAATATACTTTTAATCGTAATTGTTGGAACATAGCAATAAAACACTAATTTTAAGTTAATGGTTTTCATGCCCATGGTTCCAATTTGAAATTCATAGTTTCGCAAAACTATGAATAAAACACAATAGAATAAGAGTGTAACTGCATATTACCATAAAGACTAAAAAATTATAAATACTAAAAATACTGTTAATTCTGTATTGGATCATAACAATATAAAACTACAGAATATCTGAATCCAAAATTTAAGTCGATGGTATTCGAACCACAATTTTAATTTGAATATTGTGATTTTAAAAAAAAAACTCAACAAGAAAGCCCAAAATACATTTTTTTTTATAAAATACTGCAAAATACCGAAATTCATCAACTAAAATTCACAAATGTTGTCTTTTGATGGGTTGTGTCGTATTAAATTTTCAAAAGGTCATCACGTAACTCTTCTTTTTAATGAACAGTATTTGTCAATTTAATTTTTTAAATAACTAAATAAAAGATAAAAAGGGACAGAAGAAAAATGTTTAAGTTTTTTTAGAAATATTGAATAATATGGTGTTTTTAAAGAGAAATTAATTATTTTAAATTTTATATGTGCACGCTGAAATTTTTTCCCTAAAATTGGATGGTATTTACCATCACTGTCTGTGGGTATAATATGACAGCGGGTGGAAAGGGATATAGATAAAACTTGTACTCGAACAACATACTCGAATCGACATGATTCAAGTTACCTTTGAGTGAAGATAAAGAAAAAGGTGTGGAGGTAAAGTCAGAAAATCATCACAACACAGATGAATTATAGCTTCCATGAAGTGATCATCAAAGCACAAACTAAAAGCAACACAAAACCAAAAAACACCACATATTCTAACAGAAACTTACAAAAGACCCCCTCCAAAAGATTGAGGGTGTGGGGTCCGCACACAGTGATAGTGAGAAAGATAGGAGGACATAATTGGAAGCATTGTTTTAATACTCTAGTTATAAACCATGATTAACCTTACTGATGCATTTGAAAGCAAGAGAAAAAGGCAGCTCTGCCTAGGCACGGCGTTTGTTAGCCACATTGCACCGTTTGCGTATCTCCCCTTTCTTTCCAGTAAGTGGGTTGTTTTCTGAGAGAAGCCTGATAGCCCGTGCAAATTCTCTGAAAAAATAGGCTTGATTTTTTGCCATTTTTTTCACGATAGGACGGGTCCGTCTGTCGTGGGCTAAATCATGGTCCACCTGCAAGAGACCCTTATCATCTAATATGTTTCGGTAGTAGTTGTTGTCGAGCTTCATTGGGGTACCACGGTCGTTGCGTACGTACTGTACGGCTTTTGGATCGGGTATAGGGTCGGGGCATTTCTTAAGCATGTGAGGGATATGATCCGGGTTGAAGTTTGCATCCACCTCAGGGTACAAACGGTGCACCAGCTTTGTGCAGTGGGTTCGGCCAACGCTATGGGACCCTATTTAGTATGAAATGAAATTGATAAAAATGGATGAAAAAATAATCCAAAAATGTTTGTATTTGTAAGATCATTTGGTAGTAATCTGTTAACTGTTGAGCAAAATCAAGTACAAGACCATTTTTTGGTTCGTTGATCATCTCGAACTTATTGCATGGGGTATATAATTACTTGAAAGAAACTAAATGTAATAATTTAGGTTACCGAGTAATGCGACTACACCGGCAGTATCAATGCCAATCGCACTGAATTTGTCTAAGACAGAGGAGATGCTCTCGTTGTGGTCTGGTAGATACTGCTCAAGAAGTGGGGCCCGGCTCTTCCTACCATCCCTCCTCCCAGTTTTCAGAGGTGTATAAGGGCCCCCTATCTACACCACTCACAAATTAAATAAATTACAGCAAAATATTCTTCATTTTTTCTTTTTCTTTATGGAGTATGTAAGCCATTGCATGACATGTTATTGTTTTTTCTTGAGAACATTTGTCGATTAATAGTAGTTTACTATTAGCTAACCTTTTTAAATGCCTCTAAAATTGTTACTGAATCAATTTAATATTAAATTATTAATTAAATTATTGACTGTTTCAGATAAGATCACTGAAGAACCACTTTGAATGGTGTGCAATGAAGGACCACTTTAAAATTATTAATTCGATTGTTTCAGATAAAATCAGTTTAAATAATGCAGTGCAATGAAGGACCACATTGAAAATAATACATATGGTCTCAGATCTCAACTTTTTGCATAGTGGAGACAAAAATGATACCCACAAAGGAAGCACTCAATTATGAAATATAGGAAACCTTTAGACATAAACATTCTGAATGTCCATTGATTGTTGATACCAAATTGGTACCAATTCCATAATTTCCATTTTAATTGAGGCTTAATTAAAACATAATTCAAAACGACACACACACACCCCCACTCATGCACAAATGCAAAACACACCTCGACAATAGCATCCCGAGCAGAAAGAACAAGTATATCAGCGCAGGATACAACACCGGGGCATTCTCGCTCCACTGCCTCTTTAATTGTCTCTATGTACTTGAAATTTCTCATGCCAAAGCTTCTATCCATGTCCTTCTCTGAAATACTCCGCCTTGTTGAATCCAACAGCAATGATGCGTCACAAGACTAAAATCAACGGTAATCAATGGTATCAAACAAAAGGCCCTTGAACAAAAAACATTAAAACCTTTTAACTCTAAAATGCAAGTACTTTATTGTAACAACCTTGATTCTTCTCGCTTTGCAATGGCCCATTAAAGAAAAACGATGATCAGTTATCTTATTAATGCAAAATCAGAGTTTTTGGAGTATACAAAATAAGCTATAACAGTATAAAAAAAGAATATTTTTAGAGTGAATTAGACCTCAACAGCGCAGTCATGGAAAATGTTACGGAGCCAAGAGAAAGCGGTGTTCTTGTGGCGCTTGTAGAGAAGCTTGACCTGAGATTTTATAATCTCCTCTGCTTGGGGGCACGATTCTTCGTAGAAATTTAGAACCAGGCTGGAGTTCTTCGCACCAATGCTGGCTTCTTCTCCAGCAATGGCGAGCGAACTGGAGGAGAGAAATGATGTAACGAGAAAGAGGAGGAGAAGTTGAAAGAAATCCATCTCTGATCAGTGTCTACTAACAGTGTTCTAGCGGTCTTGCGAGTTGTGCTATGTATGAATAGAGATCGAGTCTTTGAGATTCGTGTCAGATATTTGAGATTCGTAGCAGAATAAACCGATTCTATGCGGTAGAGTATAGATCTGAACTCCGACAAGGTTTCCACTGACCAGTGGTCACTGCGAAGTGAGACAAAACCCGACAGAGTTCCCTGATATTCTGATTTATCAGTTATTAATAACAGATTCCGAAATTCTTACATTTTTACTTTAGCACGAGTCCACAAATTTCACCCCTTCAATTCCAGGATGAGATCATGAGAAGAAAATAAAATGTCATTTTTGCCAAATCGAGGTCTGAATACTTTCATAACCCGAGTTGAACTGCCATGTCCGTCAGACTCAGACTCACACACGTCAGTCGCCACCAGAATATATATCACATAAGGTAACATAATATTTCTAGACCGTTTTATTAAAATCTACATGAATATTATAGAGACTGTACATGTCACCTCGAGTCGGAGTGGTTCAGATCTAAAATTTAATTTATAAGTTCTGATTTAATACAATCTCATACACTCCAAATACACTTTCTGAAAAATACAGGTCCGATTTTGAGATGACTGAAAAATTCAGGGGCAAGTCCGCATCCTTCGGTAACGATCAATTTGATCTAAGCATGTAAAGCACAAGATCTTTTTAATATTTGTGTTAGTATATAACTAACAGACCGGATTTAGACCCCAAAAATTCTATTACATGTGATATGAATTTTTCGAGTGCACCCGTTCAAATCTAATCTATATCCTCAGAGGTAACATATTATATAATTTTCTGATTTTCTTTAATATTTGTGCAGATGCTAATCGGATGATCGGGATCTAAACATAATAGTTTTGTTTTCTTGATGTGAATTTGTCCAAGACTATGTAGGGGTGTTTGTTGGGTCGGTTATGTTTAAATCCAAATTTTATTTGGTTTTTAGAAATATAAAGAATCATCAAATTAAACTTATCAACCGAATAACAACCAAATCAAAATAATCAAAATATATTTCGGTTTGTTTGTTTAAACCAAAATAAAAATATTAAATTTTAAAAATTCAAAAACTCAATATATATAAATATCATTAAGAATCATAGAAATATATAGATCTTTGAAAAGAGTGAGTCTATGGTACTATGCATATTACGATTTGTTATCGTGCTACGGCTCTATATTTGAGTTTTCAAATCCTAACGGTCGATCCGAACCGTTCATCTTGTTCTCCATATTAATATGTATTTGGAGACCAAATTTTACATTTTTTGAAATTTTTTTACTATTTTTTTAGATTTATTGAAAATCACTGTTTTTTTATGCTTCAGAATTTTCAGATCAAGTGATTTTCTAAATATTTAAAAAAATAGTAAAAAATTTTCAAAAAGTGTAAAATTTGATCTCCAAACACATATTAATATGGAGAACAAGATGAACGGTTCGGATCGACTGTTAGAAGTTGAAAACTCTAATATAGAGCCGTAGCACGGTAACAAGCCGTGATATGCATGGAAGCCAATCTGCTCCTTTTCTTGAGAAAAGGAGGACTCTCCTATTCTCCAATCCGAACCGTTCAACATCGATCAAATGACTTCAATTTCTTTTTAACATGGCACGAATCTCAAAGCACAAATAAATCAAATGTAATTGAACTGTTTGATCGATTTTAAACGGTTAGGATGGAGAATAGAAGAGTCCTCCTTTTCTCAAGAAAAAGAGCAGAATTCATTCCTAATATGGATAGTACCATAGACTCACTCCTTTGAAAATATCAAAACCAATACTTTTCTTCGTTTAAAGTTCAAGAACAGAATCATAAATTTGAACCATGTAAAGTTTGATCGGTTCGATATTATTAAGTTTTGAAAAATCTATACCAAACCAAATATAATATTCCTAAGTAATTCAAAAAATCAAGCAAACTGATCTATTTAAACCCAAAAAACTGAACTTTTTAATCCGAACTATGATTCGGATGGAAATCAAATAAATTGGATCCAATAAACACACCTAATTGTACGAGTCTACGGTTGGGCCGAATTCGTATCCTCTGAATTTACTCAAAAGAGAATCTTTTGAGACATCTGGACCATTCGATTCGCTTCAAAATTAGTGCGTACTAGATTCACACTAATATTAAAAGGCCTTTAAATTATAGACAGTGATCAGATTGGCTTTGTTTAAAATATTGAGCAAAGCTAGGATGTGATGTATTTATCAAGAGGGTTTGGTGAGCACAACTCCAAAAGTATATAGGATCAACTTTAAATGGCGAATTCAAACCGTTGAAATCCATGTACTTCATGAGTGATGCGTGTACATGTAAAATTTTGAAAGTTTCGAGTTTATTTGCTACAAAGTCAAGCGGTCAAAGAAATGTTAAAATTTGAATATATAAAACTAATTTATAAATGAGGAGGGTTAAAATGCACCATCTTTTTGTGCTTCTAACGTACACTCTCTCCTTATATCTTTATTTTCAAAGTTCAAATAGTCGATTTGAACCTTCCAATGTGTTTTTCATATTAAAATGTACTTGGAGACTAAATTTTATATTTTTTTGGAATTTTTTTACTATTTTTTCAGAATTTTGTATTAAACTAAACAATAATAAAAAATTCAGCAAAGTAATGATTTTTAAAAATTCTGAAAAAATAGTAAAAAAATTTCAAAAAATGTAAAATTTGGTCTCCAAGCACATTTTAATATGAAGAACACGTTGAAAGGTTCGAATCGACTATTTGAACTTTAAAAATGTAGATATGAGGGGAGGATGCACGTTAGGAGCACAAAAGAGAAGGTGCATTTTAACCCTCCTTATAAATTTACTTATAAAATATTCATTTCTTTGACTGCTTGGTCTTGTAGCAAATAAATTTCAAAATTTTGTATGCAAATACATGAATATTAACGGTTTGAATTCGACATTTAAAATTGATACAATATACTTTTGAACACTAGCAGATCTAGTAAGGAATTGGGGTAGGCAAGTGGCTACCTCAGATTTGAATTTTTATTTTCGATTCAGTACTAATTGTTCAGTGTACATACCCCTGGAACAATGTAGTACTTGCCCTTTGTTTGAGCTAGTCTGATTCTTGAATCGACTCCTTCCGTGCTTTGCTCAATTTTGTATATTTTGTTTTTTTATGACTATAATGCTCTATTTCGTAAATATAATGAGGAAAAAGAAGTGAACAAGAAATGTTTAACGGTGAAATCTATCATTACAATTCTAAGAAAATGGGCCGGCATAACTTTTTGAACATTTTATTATTCAATACATATATTTCAGTTAAATTTTTATCTAAGTTTAACTTCAATTTGCTAATTTGTTAAGAATAGTTCCACTTTAAATTGTGTCAAACGAATTTTTAATTAGCATAGAAAAAATATTTCAATACGGTGCCAATCGATTTCATGATTTTAACATATTTTTAATATATATGAGTAGAACTAGGGTGCTCTTAAGCTTACCAAAGTTTTGGTGAGCTTAACTCTAAAACTCATCAAATCAATTTCAAATGACGAATCCGAACTGTTGAAACCCGTCTATCTTATGTGTGATGCATCTACATGTGAAATTTTTAAACATTCAAATTAATTTAGTATAAAGTCAAGCGGTCAAAAACGTTCAAAAAATGAATGCACTAAAATTAATTTATTAACCTTGTAATTTTGACCGCTTAACTGTATACTAAATTAATTCGAATGTTTAAAAATTTCACATGTAGATGCATCACACGTATGGTAGCCGGATTTCAATGGTTCGGATTTGTCATTTAAAATCGATTTGATGAGTTTTAGAGTTAAGCTCACCAAAACTTTGGTGAGCTTAAGAACACCCTAGTTCTACTCAATATAATTATAGGGATTGAGTTACAATTGTGTATCCGATAAGTTAATAGGTTTGAACAGGGGCGGACGCAGGATTTTTGTCAGGGCGGGGCAATAATCGGATGCAAATAGCTTATCGGGTTCAAACCCAATAGCTTATCGGGTACAATTCAACATAACAAAAAAAATACCCATCAATCTAATAAAATCCTAAATTACTTGAAAAAAATCAACAATTCAACATTTTTGTTCAACTTGGCAGCCTCTGCCTTTGAATTCAAAAAAAATAAAAACATTTTGGTTCAACTAATTTTCGATATTTGGGATCAGCGCCTATTTGGGCTCTGCTAATTTGTTTCGCTCAGAGTTTATATTGGCTCTGTTCTGTCTATTAGAATTCCAGAATGGGCTACAGGGGGGCAATTTGAATTCCAGGGAGAGGCAGAGGTCCGAAAAGCAGACTTTTAACACTATTTTTGAAAATCCAGCGGGGGGCAGCTAACCCCCCCTGTGCTACAGTAGATCCGCCCCTGAGTTTAAATCCAATTAGCTATTTAAATTCAATTAGTACTCTATCTTGACGTAAATTCTAAATTCATCTCTACTTTTGAAATTGTACTCACCAAACTATTTTGATGAGTACATTACACCCTCAACAATGTTACTCCAGATGCTCTTATGAGTTAATGCAAACGATGCGGGCTCGGTTGGGCCGGCCCTAGAAATCTGATTTAATCCGCAGCTCTACGATCAAAATCGACGGTTCATAACTCTCTTCCTCCCAGGCTACCTCTTCAGGTATGTAAATATGGAAAATATTCATCCAAACAATTTCGCCAAAATTTAAACAGTGGCTCTTCTTTGTCACCGCTGTCAAGTCCAAACAGACCCTTTTTTTCTCTCTCCTTGATGGAAAAGCGCCGGTCGGCGACAGATGTGACGTCAGCCCTTCGTAACCTTCAGCTTGCACCGGACCAAAAGTCAATCCCTTCGTCCATGATCTCGAATCTTATCCGTAAGATTTATTTTCTGAATTAGGAAATCTTAAATAATATTTTTATTTTATTTTATTGATCGATATGTTTTATTGGATTATATAGGTAAATCTGGTGTAGTATTAAGTGCAGTTTTGATCTTATTGGCTAATTAAAACTTGACTAGTTGTTGATTGTATCCTTTCTTTTGAGAAAATCTGGTAAACTAGATCAAATTTATATAAGTTAAATAGCTAAACCGACTGTCTTGTAAAAACAGGTGAATTAAAGAAAGGATTTCTAGAGTGGTATTAACATATTGGTTGGCTCCTGTCCCTGTTCTTGCCTTTATGAATCAAAGATTTACCAAACCCTAGTATGTTTTAGTACTGGTGGCCTGTACCAATAGCGAACCGGATAGCTTTGGTACATTGTTGTTTCAGGCTCTACTTAACCTGATTCTTTCATGACCAAAGAGAAAACGTAAAACACCAATTGATTGCATAAAATTGTTGAGGGCTAAGTTTGTAATACTTGGTATGAGATGTGATTCAGAAGTTGATAATTGATTTATCAGATCAAGCTCCACAGAAATCAAATCCGAGGAAATTGGTTAGTTTATGCATTGGACTTCTTGGCAAACATTTGGAAGAAATTATTTCTGATTTATTAGAAATCTCAGCTGGATTTCCACCTGAAATTAAGGTATGTGGATGAACAATATAAGTATATTTCTCTTAGGAGGTTATTTTTCCTACCAATGAAGCTCACCAATTATTGCCTTGCTTATAGGTAATCCCGAGATTGTACATAATCTAACAAACATCTTGTGATTCTTGCAAAATATGTGTAGCATTTCTACCTTAGTTGTCATTGCAAACAAGCCTAATTGTTTGAAGTTAAAACTATTGTCAAGCTTACCTAATGATCACAAAAATTAGTAGGTTGCCACGATGTTGTCATAGTAGTTTGAAGTGTATTGCGGAAGTGAGATAATTGTTGGGTGTTTTCTGCAAAATACAATAATAGGTTTTCTGTAGTTTGCAAAGAAGGCCATTTCAGAATAAAGCTTAGGAGCTCACTTTTAACCACCAGTAACAGTGTTATAAAAGCCATATTGAATCTGTTATCTTTTTCATTTGTTTTTCTACAAAACGCTAAAACAATTCAGACTCTTTGCAGTTGATAATATTGGCAATAGCAAGACGAAGGAGGCTATTAAATGATGAGGTGCTTATCGCACTTGCAGAGCCTTCTTGGAAGCTTCTAGATGTTTCTGGATCAGATATCACTGATCACGGCCTCACCACAATTGCTAAGATTTGTACCAACTTGCATGCCGTTGATATAAGGTTTGATACTTATACTTCTTTACTTGCCATATTAGTGCTTTTGTTTACTAGTAAATAATCCCACAGTTGTTAATATTGATGAAAATCTTATATACTTTAGTAATTAAGGCTTGAAAATTTGACTTGAAAATATTGTTTTTGTACCTGTTTGTGATGTAGCCATTGTGAGAATGTGACTGCAGATGGTGTCTCTGAGATCATATGTCAGTGCCGTTCTTTGGAAATATTCAGATGCGGGTTTGCTCTCTCTCTCTCTCTCTCGCTTTCTCTCTCTCATGACTCAACCTTTGTATTAGGGCCCAATTTGCAACTTTGATCCACGAAGTCATGCTACAGTTATGTTAGAATTCACTTAGTTGGATAGATCACGATAAAAATGTCCTAGTACAAAGCCAAGACCTGGATTGCTGGTTTTTGTATACTCCTTGTGTGTGGATTTTGACCATGCACCAAACTTGTACATAAACAGGAAATAAAAAGATGAATGAATCAATTGCAGAGGAGGCCCCAGATGCAATGTGACAGCAAGAAGGTGCTTGAGTTTATTTAAGCCTAAATTACATGTCATTGAAGCAGATTCATGGGAGGAGCTTGATACCAGTAGCATATCGAGTGGTGCAGAGTCTCTTAGATGGCTTTTATGGGTATGTGATTATATCTTATGTGTAATTTCATGCTTGGCCTGTGAAATGCCATAATTTGGCATATAGTATACAGCATACCTTCAACAAAACAGTGGGAATTTCATGCATATAGTATATACCTAAGAAACATTAATACTATCATATGAACCACTTCTTGTCGTCCTTCTTTACACAAATGAGAGGAGGAGAGAATTTTTTTTGATATTTTAATATTTTAATAAAATATCAGGAAGAGTGTAAGTCGTATTTTCTGTGTTTTTGAGTGGCATATTGGGGATTTTATGTATTACTGCCATACATAGGGTTATTCATTGTTTTGTTGGGACATGCATGTAACTTATTCTTTGTTTCCTCTTACCTATGATCCCAAATTGTTGACGTAAATTCTTCAGAAATTGCAATTTAATCCACTCTTTCTGTGCATGATTGCTTTGGTGGGGGAGGGGGAGGGGACTAAACTAGCAGGCCCAATGATATGTTAGGTATGACATGTATTCCTTGGCAAGCCAAGAAAATCAGAGGGTCTAAAGCTTTAATATCTAATACATTTAGTTCAATATCTTAAAACCTAAACCTAATAAAAACCCTCGTAGTGCACTTTTATTTATGTGAGGTCCTTTTTTAATAAAAGAATGACACCATTACCACCTTCACGCCAAAATTGGTTGTGTGCATCTATTTTGTCATATTATATATTGGCAGCTAATCTTTAGTTTTTCATGCTCAGCCGAAGATTGATGAAGATTCAAAATCAATTTTGTCAACTGAATGTCCACGAATCATCATCAACCCGAACCCATCTCCAATTGGTTTTCACGGCCGACTTAAAGTGCCAATTGAGGCATTTCCAGAAATACCCCTTGACCATTCTATTGTACAAGACATTGACCCAAAAACATGGGCTTGTTCCGTTCCTCCCACTTTTTCTGGGAGGAATGTTGCAACTCACCCTTCAAATGAAATACCATTGTTGCCCCTGGCCGAGAGATTTAGGCTGGCAGTGTTGTCAAGGGAAACCAGACTGGCACCAAAGAGGGCAAAGAATGCAAGGCAAAATAGAAGGAGAGCTGAGAAAGAGCATCTTACTTACAGCATCGAGGCAAAATCAGTTGCACTTGCATCCAAGTTTCTAAGAAATACGTAGGTCATTTGCTTGGTACTTAATTACACAAAGAATTTGTTACTTTTGTGGTTTCAATAATTTTGAGCTTGTTAAGATGGGATGTAACTTGTGATTATGGATATTTTTGTATAATGTGCTTGTGTAAATTGGAAAAGAATGCCAGAAAAGTAAAGAGAACAACGAAAAGAAAAAAGCACAGGATAAGTTTCAATTGATAAGTAATTGTTTTTACTGTTGATAGGACCGCAGTTTGTAAATGATGAGGTGATAAACTTTGTTTTAGCTTGTATTTCAATAGAGATATCGTTCATCACTTGAAATGAGAAAACCCGATAACCCAATTCCGTACCCGGACAAAGAAATTCTCTTTTTTGAATTGATAATCATCTGCTCTACGAGAGGGGACATGCTCTCAGATTACAGTAATTTCTAATTAATTTAATTAAGTATTTAACTGAATTGAATGAGCGTTGCCCAGCCAGCGTTGAGCTGCTAACTCCCGACCATTGGGGTAAATATTTTAACAGATTAGTTTTGACTTCATTAAGCGCACGGACTACAGCTTCAAAATTGTGTTGTATATGGTTTATGCACTGCGTGAAGAAAAAACTACTTTGTTAAAATCATTCCCCGACCATCGTTCCTATTTCTTACTTATGACATTGCGGGCCCATGGTCCAGAGACTCAAAAGATGGAGCGCTCGTTGCGCACTGTGCTAATGATTTTTTTTTATAATTTGCGTTGGGTCCCGCTTAACATAGAAATTACTCTATTAGTGTTAATAACGCCGTTACCTTTTTCCGTTCTACCGCCATCGTGGGTCCCTGATTTAGCTAGTCTCTTGCTAACTTCCCCCAAGTCCCAGCAACTCCTCTTCTTCGCCTTTCGCACATTTGACTTGGTCAAAATTGGCTACGGCTACTCTCAATTCTCAGTAAGTAGCTGATTGTAATATTGTATATTTGATTTTACTTCTGATCCAGAGAAAATCACTCTGTATCAGCACAACCTAAGAGGAGTCCGGATCCGCTGAGATAACTCAAAATTTTTAGTTTGGGTACAACCATCCGATCAGAATCGGGACCAAACAGGCCTGAAGTGAAATGCACGGGCTCATTTAATGTTTGTGTCAAAAACAGATCGAGCGATCTGGGTCTAAACTCAAAATTTGAGTTACCTTAGGTGAAATGAATTCACCTATTGGTTCCACGCGCCAAATCGATGAAACAATAAAAAAAGAATATTTTAATGTACATGTAAAAAAAGAATAAAAAAGAATATTTCAACAAATATCAAATAAAACCATTAGATATAATCTATATTATTTTCTATGTACATGTAAAAGATTAAGATATTTTAACTTTTTTGAATTGATATCAAGAATTTGCAAAAGGACATTGATGTAGATAATTTTTTGACATTGATTATTTAACTTATTAATTTACATAAAAAAAGGAATAGAAAAGTGATACTATTTATGTACATATAGAGAAAATAATATAAATAAAATCTAATGATTTTATTTTGATATATAAATTTTAAAAATTTATTATTAGAATTAAAATTAAAAAATAAAGGTGTTACAAAGACAATATAAAATTGAATCATTTAAGATATATGTGGATAAGAAGAACCTTATGTTAATATGTAAGTGCATAATTGTACCGGTATTAAGCAATTTCTGTTTTTGTAAATTTTTGACGGTTTCTAGAATGAGAAACAAAACGGATTATCTGATGAACCTCCTAAAATTGTATTAAGTGGTTAAATATTCCCTTGCATTTCAAAAGGAACAATTATTTTTCCGTTTGCATTTGTATGGAATTATAATTAATCTCTTTCAATTAATCAAACCTTTATGTTAAACAGAATGACAATATATATCTTGCTGACCCAATCAGTGCCTCGTCAAAATTAACCAGATTGCTTTATCTCAAAAAAACTATATTAGCTATGTCCAACTAGAAAAACAAATTCAACAACATTATCCATATATTTAAACCTAATTATAGGAAGTATTAGATTGGTTTAGAAACAAATTATAATATACTTTCAGTATATATACCACCTCATCGTGTACCTTTCTAATATCCAAAAAAAAAGGTGGAAAATAAGAAAAACAAAGCAACAATGACAGCCAGATCACTGTTTTCATTGATCTTCTTTAATTTTTCTCTTATTTGCTTTCTAAGTAGTACCTATGTCTCTGCTCAAAACCCTGTGTTTGCATGTGATGTCGATTCGAACAAAGCCGTTGCTACTTTTGGCTTCTGCAACACTACATTGAGCTTTGCGGAGCGGGCTGCTGACCTAGTAAAGCGCCTAACATTACAAGAAAAGATTACGCATATCATAGACCAGACACCTGCCGTGCCACGTCTAGGGATCCCTAGCTACAACTGGTGGTCTGAAGCCTTGCACGGTGTCTCAGACGTCGGACATGGAACGAGATTCTCTTCTCTTGTACCCACTGCAACCAGTTTCCCTTTGCCTATCCTCACTGCAGCTTCCTTCAATACCAGCCTATTTGAATCAATTGGACAGGCAAGTATTGTTTATTTATTTATTTTCTATTTTCCCCTAAATGAAGCGCTTAATGAATAACACAATACTTTTTCACAACTTTTCAAGAATAGAAAGGCTAGAAAAATATTATAATAATATATTAGTAGGCCTAAAACCATATTTACATATCAAATAGATATTCAATATTGTATTCTTTTATTGGATGCCTAACTGCAACTTGTAGGTATAAATATATATTCAATATTAGATTTTTCTTGTTAAATGCCTGACTACAACTTGTAGGTATAAAAAAAAAATGTATATTCCACATTAGATTTGTTTCTTGTTAGATACCTATTACAACTTGTGCTTAAAAAACTTTGCATAGTGCAGACAGTGTCAACTGAGGCCCGGGCAATGTATAACGTAGGGAAAGCCGGTTTGACATTCTGGAGCCCGACAATGAACTTATTACGGGATCCTCGCTGGGGAAGAACCTTGGAAACTCCTGGTGAAGATCCATACCATATTGGCAAATATGCAAGTAGCTATGTGAGTGGATTGCAACAGCAGGATGACGAAGACAGGCTCAAGGTTGCCGCTTGTTGCAAACATTATACTGCCTATGATGTCGATAACTGGAAAGGAGTAGATCGCGTGAAATTTAATGCTATTGTAAGTTCAAATATATAATATTGATTCATGCTTATATGATAGTCATATTATTGATTTATCCCTTTTGTAAATTCATGTGGATATATAGGTGACAAAGCAAGATATGGAAGACACTTTTCAGCCAGCATTTAAGAGTTGTGTGACAGAAGGCAATGTTGCTAGTATCATGTGCTCGTACAATCAGGTTAACGGAACCCCAACCTGCGCAGATAAGGATTTTCTCTCGGGAGTCATAAGAGATCAATGGAAGCTTAACGGGTATGGACCCTTTTATCCTGCTTATATAAATAATAAATCAACGTGCAATATGTATCATACAGATACAACCTGAATTGCTGACAAAGAAACTTATGAACTTTTTAATGGTGATTTTCTGTGCAGTGCCCCTACCATTAAACAAACAATAAATTTTGTAGATTATCCAAAAATTATATGCATCTTCTTAATTTTTAGATCTGTACTTTTTTAGGTACATTGTGTCCGATTGTGATTCTGTTGATGTCCTCTTCAGAGACCAACACTACACAAAATCCCCGGAGGAAGCTGCAGCAGTTACAATTAATGCTGGTACATAGCCTCAAAGAGCGCACATTTCATAATCAAGTGAAAATTTACATCCTTCTTACAGTTGCATAAAATTAACCTTTTCAGGTCTAGACCTCGATTGCGGGATTTTCTTTGCCAATCACACCTTCAATGCCATACAAACTGGGCTGGTCAAGGAGGCTGAAATAGACAGGGCAGTTACACAAAATTTTATTGTTTTAATGAGACTTGGATTTTTCGATGGCAATCCGAGGAAGCATAAGTATGGCAGTTTAGGTCCAAAAGATGTATGCGCACCGGCCCACCAAGAGCTGGCACGGGAGGCAGCAAGGCAGGGTATCGTTCTGCTCAAGAACGAAGAGAATTTGCTACCTCTCTCGGCCAAATCAATTAAATCTGTGGCTGTGATTGGCCCCCAAGCTAATGTGACACATGATATGATTGGAAACTATGAAGGTAACCTGAACATTTTGAAAAGATTTTTTAGACTATCCAACCTAATTTATTTTAATTCTCTGAAAGAAGATGTCAACAAGAAACATTTGTTCACATGTGTAAATTTATTCTAGTAAATTATAATCTCTTTTAATCTTTTTTTTGCTGAATCTCAGTGCTGAAATTTTATCTTGCTATGCAGGTATTCCTTGTAGCTACATAACCCCCCTACAAGGCATATCCAAACATGTCGACACAATCTATGCTAAAGGTTGCAATCATGTTCTGTGCGCTCCGATAAACCTTCAATTGGATGATGCAAAGAAGGCAGCAGCACAAGCAGATATAACCATTCTAATAGTCGGTGCAAACCGTTCTGTTGAGGAAGAGAGTAGGGATAGGGTTTCCCTTCTTCTTCCCGGTCAACAAGGCACTCTGATTTCTGAGGTTGCCAACGCATCAAAGGGCCCGGTGGTTCTTATCATCATGTCTGCTGGCGGTTTTGATATATCTTTCGCCAAGTCCAATGATAAAATTTCTTCCATCCTTTGGATTGGTTATCCCGGTCAGCATGGCGGTGCAGCACTTGCTGATGTTATTTTTGGGTCCTACAACCCTAGTACGTGCCTCGGCATCTATTTTGATTTTTCATTGCAGAAGTAGGTTTAAAAGGTTAACATACTAGTACCATGTTAACTAGAATGAAAAGAGGTTGAGCAAATTTTAATTTATCCAATAGAGGTAATATATATGAACTAACTAGATTTTTCTCCTTAATTTAGGTGGAAGACTGCCAATTACTTGGTACCCAGAGTCATTTTCTGAGCACATCTCGATGACAGACATGCGCATGCGGCCCGATCCATCAACAAATTACCCTGGAAGGACCTACCGCTTCTACACCGGCACTCCCATTTACCCCTTTGGCTACGGCCTCAGTTACACAACTTTCAAGTACCTCGTTGTCAAGTCTCCCAGACACATCAGCATTCCCCTCAAAGACGGCAATCAATGCCGCTCCAAACATTGTCGTTCTATCGGAGCAGCTGGAAGTTATTGCAATAACCTCTCCTTTGATGTGCAAATAAGAGTCCAGAACACAGGATCAAGGTCAGGGGCTGAGAGTGTGTTGCTATACTTTACACCACCTCATGTGCACAATGCACCAAGGAAGCAGTTGATCGGCTTCGAAAAGATTTACCTAGAGCCCCACGAGGCAAAGAATGTTGTGTTCAAGGTAAATGTGTGTAAAGATTTGAGTATTGCAGACGAGGAAGGGGAAAGAAAGTTGGCATTTGGTAAGCACGTCTTTCAAATAGGAAATTTGCGAAAGTACGTCGTTTTGAGGCCATCAATCAAGCAGAAGGTGTCTTCGGATTGGAAGCCGGTTAATTATTGAGGGTTCTGATAGAACTTTCTTTCATTGATCAGATGTCGGTGCCTTTGATTGTTTAAATTGCTGCTTTAATTAGGATTTCTAATATGGTGCTTGTCTCATTGAATAAATGTTGAATCTTTCAGTGTTAGGAATTTGGGAGGATTTTGTACATGATGATTGTAATTTGAATGTCAAGATGAAATAAAAAGCGTTCTTTCCTTTCTTTTAAATGTTAACATTGTATTTTTGTGTGTGTGTGTGTGTGTGTGTGGGGGGGGGGGGGGGGTGTAAATTACGGTTGATAGAAGGTTATTTCCTTTCTGATATCATTTAATTTTGTGTTAACAATTGTACTATGCTTGGATTTGTTATTGAATATTTTTAGGCAATGCTACATTTTCTTATAATTAATGAAATAATAGGCATCACTCCCGTAATCAACCACAGCCTTATAATTGGGCAAATAGTATGCATTGATCAAGAACGCTTGGTATTTTTTAAAGATAATTTAGTTTATCGTGGTGTTATTACAATAATACTGGTTTTAATGTGTCTGTGAAACTTCATGCATGATAACAATAACAACAAATGTAAGCAATGGATTAAACTTAGTAATTAAAGAAAGAATTGTCTTTTAGCAATGGGTCAAATAAACAATTTAGGAAGCAGCTAACAGTCCTCCAACTCCAGTTTTTCAAAAATCTCCGGAGATTTTCAACTAATTCTGTAAACATTAATACTAAATTATGTAAACATCAATACTAAATTCTGTAAACTAATTCAACAAATCCTGTAAACATAAAAATGCGTGAAAGCTGTTAAAAACGTGTGACGGCTGTTGAGGATTACCTTCTGTAAACATACACATAATATCTTGTAAATATAAACATATTATCCTATAAACATACACATATTATTCTATAAACATACACGTATAATTCTGTAAACAAACATAGTGAACTTAAAATTATAGCATTTGAAATTATGGTAGTTGTGACAGTTAAAAACACGTCAGAACTAAGCTAAAAAATAAAAGTTCTTATACACAGAAATTTTTGAAAAACTGTAATCCGAAGGACATTACCTTTCCTCAACAATTTAATGTAATTGACAACGGAACAATTTAGTGTAGTTGAATGCTGCAACGAATACTAAGTTATTATATCCAGGTTATATAGTTGCCTAAAAGAAATGAATGGCCCGTCATAAATTTCTTCAACGGGCTTGACATACAACAAAATTAATGAAAACTAACACGTGTTTGGTCTTGTTGGATTATGGATCAAGTCATTAGAAAGATCCATTTGGTATAAAATAGGAGTGCGTATCCTCTGCGGTACTGCGCCGCGTAACATACTCTCAACCGAGTTAAAATTGCTTCGGAGCCTATTTGCAATATAACTATGAGTTCACTTTGAGCATGGGCGGATTTAGAATTCTGATCAGGAGTAGGCACAAATTATTATTAAAAAAAGTAGATAAGGGTCTAAAAAATTTACGATGTGATCAGATGTATTACGACACGATACGATTCAGTTATAGCACAACACGGTTCCATCACGACATGACATGGCACGTGTGTTGTTATGTGTTGTGAATCGCGTGTCCCGTGCCATAACCATTCACGTGACATGATAATCTTTCGAAAATTTGACATGACATGACACAACACGCGAAAGATTTGGTCACAACACGATATGTGGTCAAATGAGTCACGTGTAATTAGAATCATTAGATCTTGATCGAATGGTAAATCTTGAATAAACTAACCTAAATTATGAAAAATAAAATTAAACATGACCAAACGTGATTGGTCACATTTGGATACGTCACGTGTGATCATAGCATGCCTTGGTCATGGCGTGACTAATGTGTTGTGACCATTTACGTGCCATGACTATCCTTCGAAATTTAGTCACAGCATGTCACGTGATTTAAGTTACGGCATAACTAGTTACAACATGATATATATTTAGATCCCTAATAGTATATCTCTTTTTTCACCTAGCGAATCAATGATTCTTCTGAATAGAGTAGTGAATTGGACCTCATCCTTTTTCTTTAATTCATTTACACGAATCAGTCTTAACTGACTTTCTTTTCTGCGTAATTTTCTTCTACTTGGCTCTGAATTAAATCTAGGAATAGGCAATGTTTCCATCCAGAAATAGGCACAAGCATAAAATATCATTGTGTCTAAAATAAATTCGAATCCGGAGGTAGGCAAATGCCTTGATCCACTATAGATCCGCCAATGACTTTGAGGTTCATGCCAGACCAAAACAGACGTGTCAGATCTCATTCTACACGGTCTGGTACTACATTGGATCTGAATTCATAAAATAGAAAGATATAAATTGAAGAGTTAAGAAGAATCAAAAGAACTGAGGTCACATGTGTATATGGCAGCAAGAGGAGATTAATGGAAAAAATTTGATTTTTTTTTTTTTAGTTTAATTTCAACATCTGAATTCTATGTAGAACATACTTATAGAAGTGCCTTGAAGGATTTATCTCTTTTTTAAACAAAAAAACCTTCGCTGTTGCTGGCCTTGAAGGATTTATCGAAATGTTATAACTCGTTTTCCTTTCATCTAAAACTCCGGAGCTGATAAACCTAAACAAAACACTACCGCGTTATGTATTGCTGAACTCCAATTGACTTACAAACGACCTTGCCAATGTGGATACAATAATGAGACAAACGTTACATGGGAATTGTAAAATTTCAGTTATTTATACTATATAAATTTTATTAGTTCTCGTGTTACATAGTTGATATCCTTAAAACCAGTGTATAAAATACAGTTTTAAATATGGGTCAAAAGAGCACCACATGCAGCAACCACATATGTGGATTTATATGTGAATCTATATGTACAATTTAATTCGGTAGAATTCATTGTTGTACGACGAAAATAACTTCAGAGCAATTATCCAAACCAAAAGATCTAATTATTACAAAATATACGATGAAAAGTAGCTATCCATATTTATTGATAATGATTCCTTGTGTGCATGTGAAATTGTGAAGATGTCGAGCCAAGCTAAACCAAAACAGTGAACAAAATATGTATGTTGCCCTGAAAATGACAACATTCAGGTTCACAACCCCATACCATTTTTTATACCAAGTTCTCTACAACATTTAATGAAATATCAAGTAGCCGAAGTGTTCTCTCCTCGGAGCCCCTTTTATTCGATAATTAAAACGCACCAGCTAGGGTAGATTAGAGTGTAATCTAGTTCTGGGAATTAATGAGGTTGCGGATGACGAATGGAAGGATACCTCCATGGTTGAAGTACGCCAACTCCACCTATATGTATCAAACAGAGAAACAAAAGTCAGAGGAGCAAATTTCTTAAGAAATATAAGATGCAAAACCATATAATAATAATCAAAATTATTGTTCCAGTAATATTGCTAAATCAACTAAAGAGACATGTTGATTTGGACTGGTATCTTATTAGGGCATCTCAGTCTATAACAAACAAAGATATTTGTAATATTTCATTACTGCATCATGCATGCAAGAGAGACAGAGAGAACCTCAGTATCAAAGCGAACAGTGCAAGTGAAAGATTTGCCATTGTCAGTGGTGACAGTTACATCTTGGCCAGGCCGAATGTCACTGATATTGGTGGGAAGGTCAATGCTGTAACGCTCAAGGCCAGTGAGGCCGAGGGAGTCGGCATCCTCTCCGGCCTTGAAACACATGGGAATGATTCCCATCCCCACCAAGTTACTCCTATGGATTCTTTCAAAGCTCTTTGCAATCACCGCCTTCACACCCTGCTCAATGAAGGTGAAAAAAACAGTTACATTAATTAAGAGAAAATCATCAAACTATGAAAATTAATAATGAATATCAGAGATTGAGAGAGAAACTGACAAGCAACATGGGGCCTTTTGCTGCCCAGTCCCTGGAGCTACCACTACCATACTCAGCTCCAGCCAGAACTATCGTGGGGTGACCCTCAGACTTGTATTTCTGCAGAGTTTTATAAAAGAAGAAACAAAAATTGTGACAATTTTGTGTATATAAACTGAATGAGAGGATTCTGCAGAACTCAAAACCATTACCATATGGAACTGTTGGTCTGACAATGGAGATTTTATACCCGTTTGTTTGTTTAGGAGTACTGGCAACAATGGAGAGGATTCTGCATGTTTGTTTAGTTGAGAGTGCATGCTGTAAAAATGAAGAGGATTCTCCAACAGGTGTAAAATCCTCTCATTTCAGTTGACTGGGCAGAATCCACTCAACTAAGATATTCAGGTGTACTGGTGACAAACATAATACAAGCTGGTACAGTTCAATAATATCTCCTCTGGAGCATGTTTGCTTAGTTGAGTGTAAATGCTGTAAAAATGAAGATTTTATACCCGTGTCCTCATTTTGTTTAAATTGCATAGGCAGCCATTCTCCCTATAGACAGAAAAAGAGAGAAGACGTTTGTTCACTCACCATGGCTGCATCAAAAACATATAACTTCTCTCCAGTTGGAATGTGAACAGTCTTTGGCCCGACCTCTCCCTTAAGTAGCTTATTCACTATCCTAATATTGGCAAAAGTGCCCCTGGCCATGACCTCGTCATTCCCACGCCGGCTACCATAGGAGTTGAAGTCCTTCCTATCAACCCCACGCTCCATCAAGTACCTTGCCGCAGGGCTGTCCTTGCTGATGCTGCCAGCTGGTGAAATGTGGTCAGTGGTAATGCTGTCACCAACATTGAGGAGACAGTAGGCATCCTTCACCCCATGGGGCCCAGGCGGAGCCATGGTCATGTCCTTGAAGTAGGGAGGCTCATGAATGTAGGTGGATTCTGGGTCCCACTTGTAGAGAGTGGTGGCTGGTACTGTGAGATTGTTCCACATAGGATTGCCCTTTGTTATGGCTTCATATGTGCTCTTGAACATATCAGGTAGTACACTGGATAGAACTGTCTGTACCAATTAAAATGAAGAAAATAAATTAAGCACTCTGAACGAAAAAAAATAACAGATATACAGTTCTCACCCATTTCATCCACTCTAAAAGGCAACTTCTAAGTGCATCAAGGGTGCAGATTTAAATGGCAATGACCTGCTTGCTATAAAAGGCTCCAACTGTACTAGGGTAAATCTGTATATTCATCACATATTCTCTTTTCCTTTTACCTTTCCAATTATACAAAAGTTAAAAATAACCATTCATTTCAAATATTCAACTTTTCATTTTGTATTATTAAAAAGAAGGCCAATACAATATAATTCCGGGATATAATTTTTATACCTCTGCAATTTCCTCACTCGAAGGCCAAATATCTCTGAGGTAAACATTCTTCCCATCCTTTCCAACCCCAATAGGCTCCGTCTCAAAATCAATATCCACCTAATGCCAATTAAAGTTCTAACATATCAGTCAACTCTTTAATCAAAAGAACTGCTGGAATTAAAAAGGAAATGAAAAACAACTCACGGTGCCAGCAAGTGCATATGCAACAACAAGGGGAGGTGAGGCAAGGTAGTTTGCTCGGGTTAAAGGATGCACCCGACCTTCAAAATTCCTATTTCCAGAGAGAACAGCAGCTGCAACAATATCTGAAACAACAAAACCAAATCCAAATATTAGAGAGTTATTTAATTTCATTATGTTCAAAATTAACGCTATCAGTAATTACCACGCTACTTCTATCATATACTTTTGCATGAATTATGTTTATTGAGGTATTCTGTTTTCTCTCTGTAGTAAAAATCACTAGAACCGGGTTGAAGAAAACAACATTGATAACATGAGGTACATACCATTTTCAGAAATTGCAGCACCAACAGACGCATGAAGGTCGCCGGAGTTGCCGATGCAAGTGGTGCAACCATACCCAACTATATGAAATCCTTGCTTACTCAAATACTCTTGAAGGCCGCTAAAAATTCATTCAAATCATTTTTAAGATCAGATATTAGATATGAAGATAGTATATATAAAAGCACTTCTCCATGTGTGAATGTGAATGAATTAAGTGCATGGATGTATGGATGTACATATCGAAACAGGCATGGACAAATGTAGTATGTGTTCATTTATATATATATTTGTACCTATGTGTTATCACATGCATGTCTGGACTCCAATTAAAAAAAAAAAAAAAGCCAGATCGCCGAAGTAATTGCTGAACTTCAGTTTTGTTTTACATGTTATAATTCAAAAAGTAAATAGAAGCAAACAGAATTAAGTACCTCTGGAGCAAATATTTAGTTACAACACCAGAACCAGGTGCCAAACTTGTTTTTATCCATGGCTTAACCTGAAAATCAATCCCATAATACCCTCAAGATATATACTGTTGACAAAGATAATAGACAAGGAGTTGTAAGAAAGAAGGGTAGGGCCACCTCTCATCTATTTCTAACAGATATGGGGTCTTCAATATAGCATTAGGTTTCCTGGCAGTATTACACCAACTTCTATAGAACATAAACAAGAGAGAGAAAGAGGGCAGCAGCTGCCAACATTTCAGATAGAGAGAGAATGGTGAGTCTCACCAGTAGGCCCAACTCAGTTGCCTTCTTTGCAACAAGACCAGCACCAAGCATAACACTAGGGTTAGAAGTGTTGGTACAGCTAGTTATGGCAGCTATCACAACACTACCATGCTTGATTTCAGCTTGCTCCCCATCAAAATCAAATTTTACAACTTTGTCTTGCAGTTCCTTGGGAACAGCAAAACCCTGGAAAATAAAATAAGAAAAGTTACTGCTGGCATCTCTTCCCATAATTTTAGTTGTGAAAGTTAGGTGCGTAATAATCTATACTCTGTTTATTTAAAGAGAAGTTAAATTGACCAACAAACTTATTCAACATGACAACACTAAACACTTGTAAAAATAAAAAAACTAAATTACAGATATGTTATATATAGTTTAGATAAACACTTGCAAAATTAAAAAATAAAAAACTAAATTACAGATATGTTATCTATAGTTTAGATAGATTGTGCATCAAATTTACTACAATTAGACAATAGATTGATTATCCTTCAAGGATCTGAAAATTTAACAGTACCATTTTTATAGGCAATTGATCATTCACCAAACTAAAATTGCACAAAATTTGATACACAACCTATCTAACAATTGAACAACAAATCTACAATAATGTAATCTAATTCAAAAAAATTTAGTGTCAGTTGTCACAGCTGTCAAATAAGTTTGGCTTTTAAAATGAAGCTCAGCTCATTTAAAAACATTACCTTAAAGCCAATCTTATTATCAAGACATGCATGCCAATCTGCCTTCATTTCTTTCACAGGAACACGATCATGAGGCCTAACAAGAAACAAAAATACCATTCAAGACAATTTTGTTGATGTGTTTAGCTATATAAAAGAGGTCATTTACCAATACTTTTTCCAAAGTACACCTAATATTGCTCAACACTTTCACGTAAGGCCAGCAAAATTCAGATCTTTAATTTAACAAACCATTTTCTGAACTATTTACAAATAACTCCCAAATGGTAAGAAACAAAGATAAGCAAAGCAAAAAAAAACAAATTTCCCTAATTTTTTCCTATTGCCCATATAATTGCTTCAGAACAAGTACTATGAATGAGGGCACCCAATCCAAATCAACATGGCAGGATTGAAGACTTTTTAATGAAATATACCAATTTCATCACACTAACTTAGTACACTATATTTATTTGCAAATATTTAAATAATTGTTGAGTTGTCAGTTGTATGAGAAACCTTGGGAATTAATTGCAGATATCAAGTAAAAGTTAGTGTTATTTGCAATAAACACAAATTACTAGATAAACAGATCGGTTTACCTCTTGGGACCAGAGACGCATGGCTCCACAGAAGTAAGGTCAAGCTCAAGATAAGATGAATATACCCTCTCAGCTTGAGGCTGTCAATGCATTCACAGTTAATATGCTCAAAAAGATCGTCTCATTATACAAGGGTGACAAGGTTTAGAACATTTTTTTTAAGTTCAGTGGGCCAGTTGCCCGTTGACAATTGCATTAATAAGAAAAGTTTTTCCAACCTACTTAGCTACACAATTAGATAGGTACAAAATCAGTCAAAACAGTATTTTTGTACAAAATCAGTAAATCTGAACCATCTAAAAACAGTATTTTTGTACCTATCTAAAAAAATAGTAAAAAAATTCCTAAAAATATAAAATTTGGTCTCCAAACATATTTTAGCATGGAGGTTAGGTTGAGCGGTTCAGATCGACTGTTTGAACTTTGAAAATGATGGAGAGAGATGGAGGCACAAAAACATGGAGGCATTTGAACCCTCCTCTTACATCATATAGTAGTCTCGCTAAATAATGAAAAGCACAGTTTAGAACATTTTTACCTCATTGTAATCCACAAACATATTGTTTGCCCTCAAATACGCCTCGATCATAGAAACCTGCATTATAAAATGATTTTTCACTTTTTGAAGAACTATGAAAACATAGGTCAAAATTGAAAATATAAAGGGGATCCATACAGTTTCATCGCTTCTTCCAGTAAGCTTGAGGTACTGAAGAGTGACGTGATCAACAGGGAAGAATCCCATGGTCGCACCATATTCTGGTGACATGTTGGCAATTGTTGCCCTATCAGCTAACGACAGCCCACTCATACCTCCCCCTGAAATACGAAAAAAATAATCAGTCAGATTTAGAAAATAACAAGCAATAATACTAGGACAGCCCACTCTTTATTCTGCTTGCTGCTACTAAGTGTCTGTATTGGTGTTTACTCTAGGAGCTTGGTATTGCACCTGTGTTAGTATATGCACTAAAAGAATATTTATAGTATAGGGTCTTTTTTTTAGTTTTGCAGGCAACACAACACAAGTTCCAAGATTTTAGAACAGTATGCAGGAAATAGCTAACACACCTCTGTACAAGAAATGAAACATGCTTAAAAAAAAAATTGTAAAGACTAAAATCACCATAAAACTCCACAAATTTGCCAACAACACCATGCTTCCTCAACATCTGAGTGACAGTCAAAACAAGATCAGTAGCGGTGACACCATTCTTCAACTCGCCAGTCAACTTGAAACCTACCACACCGGGTAGCACCATGCTCATAGGCTGCACAATTCAATTACACAGTATTACTATCATAATCTCTTGCTCTCACATTTTATCTGATGGAAGACATCATAGCTTGTCATGGTTTTTATTGAGTAAATAGAAAATAAATATGATAAGGCACAAAAGTTGCATGCTACCAAAGCAATAATATTATAATAGTAATATGAGTATCAGACAAAAATTATTTTAACACGAGAAAAAAAAAACAGCTGAATCAGTCATTTTATGCATGGAATACCTGATCGTGCTTATTTTTGTCATTTAATAGAAAATGTATACAGCGGTCATTTGATTTATTACCTGACCTAACATAGTAGCCTCAGCTTCAATGCCACCTACGCCCCATCCAGCAACACCTAAACCATCAATCATAGTGGTATGTGAATCAGTACCGACCACACTGTCTGGGTAGAGAATTCCGTCTCTGTTAAACACAACCCGGCCGAGATACTCCAGATTCACCTGCACAATACAAAAACAGAAAAAAAAAAAAAAACATAAGAAATAAAACCTAATTTCAGAATGTCATTTACAAGAAGAAAATCCTAAAAATCGGCCAAGTTTTGTTATAGCTTAGGATCATAGTAAATGTTGAATACACGAGCTCAGAAAGCTAAACAATACAGTCAAATAGGCATTAATAGTGCACCAACCAACTTAAATATCACTGATATCCAAAAAAAACAAGATTTTTTTCTGTAAAAAGAAGACATCACTCCAAAGAAATATAACGCAATGGCAAAATTCAAGTATATTTTAATGTTTGTTAGGGTTGCATGTCACATTGCTGATAGGCTAGAAATGGTGCTCATTCACATGCCCTTTAAAAAATAAAAGGAAATAAATACCCTTCTTCCCCCAATTCCTTTACAGCATTATCCTCCTTCAGTAACCATTCCTGCAGACATAAGCTTTAGAGGGGCAACAGGCATCTTTGGAGTTTCTTAAATTTAGACATGTCACACTACCTGATGAACAATGCCAGAACCGGGGGGTACAACAAGCATGTTGTGGAAAGCAGTAGAGCCCCACTTGAGAAAAGCAAATCTTTCTTTGTTTCTCTTGAATTCAAACTCCATGTTTGCCTGAACAGCATTCTCTGATCTTGCCACATCAACCTGGACTGAATGGTCAATTACAAGATCTACTGGTACCTGGATTAAAAGAAAAATATTATAAATAGTAAACAGAACAGACCAAGTGATCCTCAGATTATAAAATGTGTTATATTCATCTCAGTACTTTAGGTACTCCACTGTCGTACCTCCAATTTCTCCAAAAGGAGATAACTGAGAGAAAATAGAATTTAAAGGATCAACGTCTATGGCATACGTCAGTGCAGTTAGTACTGTGATGGTCGAGCATTACAAATAAATGGAAACTGTTTATTGTCAATTATTCCCAAACCATTTTGATCCAGTATCAGCAAGTATGGTACCCACTTTCAATTAATGACTTTCAAAAATTGAGAAGTAATTTTTTAGGCACAGCATTCATACCCCCAAGTAAATTCTTCAAATATCCTTCTAAATACAATTTTACCAAAATACCCATTAAATTACAAAGATATTTGTACTGAGAAATTTCAAAAGCCATCATTTGTTTACTGTTCTTTTTTTTGTCTCCTTTGCTCCTATTTCATGTTTTTTAAATTATGTTCAATGAAACACCATAGCTCAGACAGACTTCAGTTCAGTTAAGAAAAATAATGATCAAATCATCTTGAAGGATGATGTCATATGCAACCAACAGAATAGGATGAGGATCACGAACCAGAGGATTGATCTTGTTAGAATCACTTCCAAGTTTGTTCATGGCATCACGCATGCATGCCAAGTCGACGACTGCTGGGACACCGGTAAAGTCCTATTAATATAAAAAAGGGAGTTAACCATTAAATCCTTTGTGACTACTTTTTCAGAAAAAATGAAGTCACTTCTTTGTTGAGATTTGGGACATGCCTACCGATAGTTGGATAGTGCACAATATTACAATGCTACAAGGATAACACTTATTAAATATCCCAATGCTAACAGAACAGCACTTGCAGAGGTCCAATCTATATGGCCAACCTATTGTACTTGGCAATCAATGTCATATTATCTAGATTCCTTATCATGTGTAGTAATGCTCAGAAAACAGCAGTTGAAGCAAGTTATCAAACAAAAAGGGGGAAAATGTAGTTTTAACAATTTCACGATAACCAAGGGTCTTTTTCAATTTCCCATTCATTTTTCATACCTGAAGGAGGACACGAGCTGGCTTGAAAGGGATCTCAACTAGCTTAGGAGCAGTGTTCTCCCAATCAATTATCTTCTCTACATCACTTTTGGTCACTTGAAAATTATCACAGTTGCGAATTGCTGACTCTAGAAGGATCCGAATGGAGTATGGGAGCTTATCTGTTCAGAGACAGGAAATAGTTAAGTCCACTTAATCAAGACAGAGAATTACGGTTGCTTGCTTAAGCTTGAATAAAGAACTAGGAAGGAAAGACTAAAATATTTCAATGATGCGTAAGGCCCAATGAAATTGTGTCAAAAAGAATAGCACAAATTCTATAAAAAGCTAACATAAATATGTATCGATTAAAAACACCCCCATAGACAGAAAATCCACCAGAAGTAAAAAAATGAACAGAATAATCTTTACTGGTAACATATTAATAATCATCCTTGCAACTGTAAGGAATGAACCAATCAAAATTACCAAAAAAAAATAAACTTGGATATTTACAAATCAAACCCGAAGTCCCATCAAAACAGAAGGATCATAATTTGGATCTGCATTGATCAACATTCCATGAAAAACAAATTCAGACCTAGAACTTAATCCCTGATTCCCGGCACAATCATAAAAGGGAAAAAAAACCTCCAGAACCAAAGTATTAAAATTAATATCACAAGCCATTACCTATTCTAGGATCATTGAGTGCTGAAAAACTGAAGTATTTCCCAAATTCACCACCTCCTGGCTTGGGAAGGCTTGTCAAAATGCCCTTGAAGGGATTCTCCGCAGCTGTTCATAAACAAATAACATATAATCTTGTGACAAAAACCAGAAAAACATAAAAATGAAAAATAATTTTATCAACAAAAGAAGATTATACTTGAATGACTCATCAGTAATCCAGCAATTTTAGTGCAGTTTTGTCTTAGTTTCGAATATCCAAGCTGAAAACTAGAATATATAACTCTTAATCCTAAACAACGTGTTTGGTTATAAGGCGGTGAAGACAAAGGCAGGTGATGGATTTTCCCTCTCTCTTGTGTGATTTGTTGCTAAAACCGTTTCCTTTCCTTCCATTACACATCGATATGGAGGGTAACAAAATATGAACTTACGAAGGTTGCTGGACGTTAATAAGTAACCTTCATTGACTTTATCCACAGAGTTGCAACAAAAACAAGATAAACTCCCAACTTTTGTTTCCCTCTACATTGTCTCCTTCAACTATCTTTATCCAAGCACAGTGCAAACCTCAAAAACGGTTCTTTTCACACGTATATTTTTATCCGTGCTCAGTAACCCGAGTATTTCGCAATTGACTAGTTTGACCATACCTCAAAACCTATTCCTACCATATAGAAACGAAAACAAAAACCGATGATAAAAACAAATTACCCATAGTAGCGATCTTTCTCTCAAAACGGTCAAAAACAGTTGGCTTGTCTCCGATCAAAGTTCTCGCACTTACTAAAGACGACCTCCGATCCGATCCGCAACTGTACCTCAGAGAACCCGATAACACACCGACAGGCCTTACAAATCCTAATGATCTAGACCCGACAAGAGACGCGGAGATACGAGACGGGGTTAACGGCTTGAACAGAGAAGAGGAAGAGGATCTGAGCGGAGTAGATCGTAAGAGGCCAAAGCTGGCGGCTTTATACATGAGGCAAAACCCTAGAAGCAATAATTAATCCAGAATAGCGGGGAAGGTAGTCGGATATGGATTTGGTAGAGAGAGACGGGATCAGCAATCGATGACGAGAGGAGACGGGTCTACGGTGAGAGACCTGGAGGGTGGGTAGCACACGCTGCATTTAATGCTCAGTGTTTCTCTGACTACTGGGACCCGATGCTCAGGTTTCGGGTTACAGAGAGATTTATTGCGGCAAATTTTGACATAGTAAAACATACCGCAAACATATTTAACAAAGGGGCCCAACTTTCAGTGAATATTTTTCTCTCTCTCGGATGAAGAGCTAGGTAAGGTTACTCCCAAGTGGAGCCCGCAAGTTGGGGATAATACTCTTTTCTCGGCTCTCAAAAAAACCTGGACCAGGTTGTAATTGCCTTAGTTGGGTTTTCCGTTACGGGCTATTAAAGTGACGTCAGTGCGATGAATTTTCTCGAAGAAAGGTTTTATGGTTCTGTCTGAGCTGTGCGCTGGCGCTGGGTTTTTTTTTTTTTTTTTTGAAAACTTGGAAGAGGCTTCCAAGGTTATATTAATAGAAAGATTACAGTATTACATCTTACATAATCCAAAACTAACACATCAGTTACACTACAGAACAAAAAGAAAGAAAACAACAGAAACAATTAAAACATTTAAAACAAAAACACCACAACCAACAGTTAACACGCATCAGCAACAGCCTTAATGCCTCCCCCACTTAGCAGTGCATTAGCCAAAGTTTACTCTCATGCACACATCTGTCTCCAACCACCCTTGAGTTTAGTCTTGCATCTCCAAACACCACCCTGTTACGTTGTTTCCAAATATGCCACACAGTGCATATGAAGCTGGCCGCCCAAGTCTTCCTACACATACCTCCCCTTGCCACAACTGCCTGCCATGATCTTTCCCAAACTTCTTGGGTTGTTTCTGCCCGAGTCATAATTTTTGTTTGAAGCAGGTCCGAAACCTTTGCCCAAACTGCAGTTGCATATGGGCAAGTAGTGAAGAGAATATGACACGTTGTTTAGTTTTGACACCCTGTGCACATTACGCATCTAAGGTCCACCATCATGCCCCTTCTGTTGAGAACATCTCTTGACAGAACCTTGTCTTGCAGTACCAGGTATGCAGAGATCTTGACTGTAGCTGGTACAGAACATCTCCAGGTGAATAAAAATTGCCATCTTGCCGTGCCTATGCTCAAGAAAGATTTGTATGCAGATCTAGAAGAATATAAACCCGACCCTTCAAGGCTCCAAATAATAAGATCTTTATCCGTATTAAACGAAACACTCAATGCGTCTGGTAATTCTGGTTCTAAAACCTGAGCAGTAGGCCACGCATCTTTCAAACTAATTGACGGTTTCTGTAACCCATGTACACTACCTAATCTCAATGGCCTACCGTTCCATGGATCAAACCAAAACGATATGGATTTGCCATTGCCTATCAACCACTTGATGCACATATTAAACAGATGCTTGATTGAGAAAAGTTGTTTCCAAAAGAAAGACCCTGCTAACAACCATATGTCAGGCCCCTGAATTTCATCACCTTAGTTACTTTAAGGAACTTTTCAAGAAGACCCCCGTAAGATTAGGTTATATCATCACCTTAGTTATAGTTTGTTATTTGCTGAGATAAGGTAAAGAATGGAGGCTTTAAAAATTAAATTTTTTTAATCAAAACATTTCAGATTTTTGTATAGTTATAATTTTTTCTAAACTTTATATTGCAAAATTAAAAAATTTAATGATGCAACTTTTATTAAGGATAAATACATTCCGAACCAACCAATTTAAGTCTCTTTTCAAAGTTATAGCAAGATAACTTGCTCCAAGTCCAAATAGGTCGTAATATATTACAGCAAGGCAAACTTTCAAACTATAAGGGTCCGTTCGGTGAACAACTGTTCACTGTGAGAAAAAAATATTTGCTCAGAGCTAAGTTTTTATTCCCACGGTGAACAGTAAAATTCAGTTCAAAATTTTTGATTCCCACACCAATTTCTATTCCCTACCGGGTTGCCGAACAGGCCCTAAAGATGAATCATATAGATTTTTGTGGTAGAGAATAAATATCAATTTTACAATTTATTGATATTTTACTTTAAATTATATAAAAAAATTATACAAAAATATATAAAAAAAAGTCATTGTATTAGTGCCGAATTTTTTATTTATATCCAAAAAAATAATTAAATTTCAAAAAATAACCAAAGTTGGGTACGATTTCGAAATCTACCCAAATTGGAAAAAAAAATTCCGATAATTCAGTCTAAAACCGGAAAAAAAAATTCTAATTTTAGAATTCCAAAACCAGCGCCTAAAAAAAATAGAGAGAGAAACCGTAAAAAAATTTCCGGTTTCACCATCATTTTTCTTTTTTCAGATTTTTTTTATTTAAATAGAAATATTTAATATATTTCTTTGAAAATAGATGGAATATATATAATCTGATTTATTAGAAAGACTGCTACAAATAACCTGGATCAATATTTTTCATGACGGATTTTTGGCGGTTGTAAGAAAAATTAATATATTTATTTATGAGTTATTGCAAAAAAAAAATGCTTGGATTCTAAGTTATTGATCCCGGTTTAAAAGTCACTTCTATGTAATACATAAAATATTGTGATCCTTCTAGTACATTTAATTTATAAAAAGTTGTATCTATTTTGAGAATTCTTTTTAATAACAATCATTAAATAACTTAAATTTTTTGTTTTTCTTCAAAAATAGATACCGCTGTTCGCGTGAAAGTACGCTACAAAGTTTCAGGTACAACGAGCTGTACCAGTTTAAACCTTGAGTCTACTCTCGACTAAAACTGCAAGTGCACAGTCCTAATCGTATAGTATATCAGGTATCGATCCTCAGGGACGGTCCAATTCGATTCTAAATTCTTACTAATCCGAGTTAGGTACTAGAAGTGTGAAAAGTTGAGTTTGGTTTGTTTATATTTCCTAATTTCAAGTGACAATTCAATTAATAGTGAATGAAAGCAATTAAAGGTTTTGGTTTTGAACAATGATAAAAGGCGTTCCCAGGGTTTCGGGTTTCATCTCAAAATTTGCCTTTCGCTGGACTTATGATGCGACTTGTATGATGCGACTCGCATCATCTCTGATGAGGGTTGCATCATCTCTGATGAGAGTCGCATCAGATGTGATGAGGGTCGCATCGCCCTCGAGCTGAGCTGACATGTGTTCATATCTAAGTTGATTTCTTGTGCGAGGCTTCAACCTGTGGCTCTCACCTACTGGTATCTAACCTAAATTGATTGTCTGGTTTGCTAGAGGTATCCACAACCTCTCGATAATGGAAAGTTCACCTCTCGGCTACTATTGATCTTAGATCTACCTCAAATACTCAATCACAATTTCAAGATACATCAAGGTCAAATTACTAGAAGAGATGCTATAGACATCTAACAGTAGACAATCAAGAATCAATCAAGCTATCAAGATCAAGCAATCAAATGAATACTCAAACAAAGAATCACACAAGCTCAAACTTAGATCAAAACAACATGCAATTCAAAGACAAAGTTTAGAGACTACATCCTAACCCTAGGAACTAATGATCTACTCAAACATGGTAAAAGAAAGCATAAAAGAGAGAGAGAATAAGCAGATCATGATGAAGTTCGAAGATCCAAGGTGGATTGGAGATGATCTTGAAATCTTTTCTTCTTCTCCAAGTGATCCTTTTCCAAGCAATCTCCAATCTCTCTCTTCTCTCTTGATCTCTGCTCTCTAAGTGATCTCGAATGTAGAGGGAAAAAGCTCTCGAAATTCTGGCCAAGGACCTCCTTATATAGGCAACAGAGCTGACTTTGGACTTGTCAGGTTTAATTTGAACTGGGCGGCAACAGTTGATGCGACTCGCATCAGGTGGATGCGACTCGCATCATATGGGTCGCAAAGGCTGGGATAAGGGTCGCATCACCTGGTCTTCAAGGCTGTAATGAGGGTCGCATCACCTGGGTCGCAAGGCATGAGTGAGGGTCGCATCATAGGTTCCTGAAGTCTGCCAATTGCCTGATTTTGCCCAATTTCGCCTGATTCCTGCAAAGTAAGAACCAAAACAAAGCAGTACCACATTCTATGGATATTCAATGTAAAGTGCACTATTTGTTGGTTCAAAACACAGATTTTTGTATGGAAACAAGTCGAAATAATAGGTCTAATAAGGTGGTATCAACCGCTTTTTAGAAATTAAATGTACTAGAAAGATGACAATATTTTCTGTATTTACTTAGAAGTGACTTTTGAACCGGGATCAATAACTGAGAATCCAAACATTTTTTTTTCCAATAACACATAAATAAATATATTAACTTTTCTTAAGCCACAAAAAATCCGGAGTGAAAAATGTTGATCCGGGTTATTTGTAGCAGTCTTTCTAATAAATCAAATTATATAGTATTTCATCTATTTTCAAATAAATATATTAAATATTTCTAATATTTCAATACAAAAAATAAATAAATTATAAATATTTCTATTTAAATAAAAAAGTCTGAAAAAAGAAGAAAAAACATAGTGAAACCGGAAAAAAAAAATTACGGTTTCTCTCTTCTTCTTTTTTAGGTGTTGGTTTTTGAATTCTAAAACCGGAAAAAAAAAGTTCCGGTTTTAGACTGAATTACTGGAAAAAAAAATTTCGATTTTGGTAGATTTCAAAATTCTACCCAACTTTGGTTACTTTTTGAAATTTAATTAATTTTTTGGATATAAATAAAAATCGGGCATTAGTGTATAAGATAAATTGATTTTTTAACCAAAATAGGCTATATAGCTCACTAATAAGTACAAATATCATCGCTTAGTGAAAACTAAATGTATCTATCATAGTATACAAAGCCCTTTTACAAATATTTTATTGTTATGTAGCATATTAATAAAAGATAATTGTTGAATTGACTCCATAGTTTAAGCCGTTTTTTTATTTATATCCAAAAAAACCTAACCAAACCGCCTGTTAATTTCCAAATTTACCCAAACCGGAAAAAAAATTTCCAGTTTCAATACCAATTTCAGGAAAAAAAATTTCCAGAAATTGGATCCTAAATCCGGAATAATTTTTTCCCGATTTAGGATTTTTTTTTCCTTTTTTTTCTTTTTTTTTCCTAAATCCGAAATAATTTTTTCCGGAATTAGAATTTTTTTTAGGAAATATTTTTTTCATTTTTTGGTTTTATTTATAATTTATTTATTTATTGTATTGAAGTATTACAAATATTTAAAATATTTTAAAAAAAATATATGGAATACTATATAATTTGATTTATTCGAACGACTGCTACAACTAATCTAGATCAACATTTTTCATGCCAGATTTTTTATGGCCGTAAGAAAATATAATATAATATAATATATGTATATATATGTATATATAATTGATACCTCGCATATTTAGCCTATATTTGACTTGATTTCGTACCAAATTCACGTTCTAAATTGTCAAAATCACGTGCATTTCATTGATATATCCTTAGAATTTGGTACTGCTGAGAGTTTGTTTGTTTTCTGCAGGATTGGAGCAAAATACACGAAGAAACGGCGTTTTTGGACTCTTTGGTACGGCCCTTACCAGGCTTGGTACGGCCCTTACCAGACTTGGTACGGCCCTTACCAGATTTGGTACGGCCCTTACCAGACTTAGCCGATCCAGCCTCTCCCATCTTGTACGGCCTGGCCATACCACCTTGGTACAGGCCGTACATAGATGCCGCTTGACAGAATTCAAATCTTGGCAGAGGCTATTTAAAGCGAGGGATCTCTCCATTTTCGATATTCCATTCCATTCCAGATTGAGAGCTCAGAGAAAGGGAGAAAGAGAGCAAAGGAGAAAGGAGAGAAGAAGAAGGAAGAGGAAGAGGCAAAAATCGACGGATCAACCTCTTCTCTACATCCGATCTTCGATCTAGTTCTATCATGCCTCTCTTTATCTCTTTACGTGTATTTCTGGACAGATCCATGACTTGTGAGTAGTAGATCATTGTTTCTAGGGTTTGAAGATGGATTTTCTTGATTTGTGTTGCTTTTCTTGATTTGGATCTTGTATGAACTCTTTTGATTGAATTGATTGTGTATTTGCTTGTCTTGATTGCTTTGTCTTTCTGTGATTGCATATGGTGTGCCTATAGTGGTAGATCAACCCTAACAAGGTCATGTGACCATTGCCTTCTCTCAACCAAATCAATCCCTTTAGGTAGACTTGTTCGAATTGAAACCGAAAGGTTTAATTCTCCCCTAATTGACAGATTAGAGGATACCTTAGATCTCCAATCAATCAACTAGAGGATCTGGACCAAAACACGAGAGTTGAGGTTTAGAAACACTAGAAGGTGAAGAATTGACTCCAAAACCTAGATCTTGAACCAACAAACGAGAGTTGAGGTTAAGGAACCTTAGGTATGGTCAATTGAACCTTTCTGAAGAGTTTAATACAAGGTACCAGCAAGAAATGCATCAACTCGAACTTGTAAGCTCTGTACTGGTACATCAGTACGGGTCTTACAAGAGTGGTGCGGCCTACCCGTACCAAGCCCCACTCGGCTTGGTCGGACCAGGTTGGTGCGGCCTAGCCGTACCAACTTGGTAAGACCCGTACCACTAGAGGCAAATCAGAGATGAAGTCTGAAACCCTTGAAACATCTTTTATCCCAAATCAAAACACAGTTTATACCTTTCCTTGCACATTTACTATTCTGTTACATTGTTTGATTGCTTGAGTTGATTCTTTAGAAAAACTAAGTACCAAAACTCCCTCTTTCTCACTTCTAGTCTTTAGTCGAGATAAGTAAATATCTAGATAAAGGAACCGTCCCTGTGGATCGATACCCGATTATACTCCTCGATAGGGTTGTGCACTTGCAACCCTAATCGGAAGGTGTAACCGCGGTTTTAAAAGGTACGCTCCCAAGCGTACCGAAACTTGCGTTGCACTTTCACGCGAACAATAATATAAGAGGAGGATTCCAATGCCTCATTTTTTTCATACCCCATCATACCTCATATTTTATATTTTCGTTTTCAAAGTCCAAATTGTCGATCCGAACCGTTCAATAAAATATTTATACTAAAATATGCATGTAGATGAAATTTTATATTTTTTGGATTCTTTTTGCTATTTTTTAAGATAGATACAAAATCAATGTTTTTGAACTGTTCAAAAAACAGTGATTTTCTACCCATCTTAAAAAATATATTATATTATATATACATATACATATATTATATTATATGTATATTTTAAAATGTGCATATTTTAGTATAAATATTTTAAAATATAAAATTTTATCTCCATGCATATTTTAGTATAAATATTTTATTGAACAATTCGGATCGACAATTTGGACTTTGAAAACGAAAATATAAAATATGAGGTATGATGAGGTATGAAAAAAAGAGGCATTGGAACCCTCCTCTTATATTACATATACATATACATACATATACATATATTTTATTATATTATTTTTTCTTACGGACATAAAAAATCCGACATGAAAAATGTTGATCCGGATTATTTGTAGCAGTCGTTTGAATAAATCAAATTATATAGTATTCCATCTATTTTTTTAAAAATATATTAAATATTTCAATACAATTAATAAATAAATTATAAATAAAAACTGAAAAATGAAAAAAAATTTCCTAAAAAAAAAAATCCTAATTCCGGAAAAAATTATTCAGAATTTAGGAAAAAAAAATTTCCTGATTTAGGATCCAATTTCCGAAAATTGGTATTGAAACCAGAAAATTTTTTTCCGGTTTGGGTAGATTTGAAAATTAACAGGCAGTTTGGTTATTTTTTTAAATTTATATTTTTTTTTTGATATAAATAAAAAAATCGGTAGTTTAAGCATACTATTCTTACATGTACCTCATTCAACAGGCATCTTGTGCATCGTCATGATAAGTTTAAAATTCTAATATTGTGTAGCCCAAATAAAAGAGCTTTTTTTTTTATCACTCAACGCTCATCATGTGCAAGCGAAAAAGAAAAAAAACTTTGAAGTGTCGTAGTAAGTCAAACGGCACATACTTTTGACAAAGTAAAAGCAAAAATTAGTACGTAGGTTAATGATGAGGAGAAGCACAAATTGCTTCCAACAATTGTGTAAAAAGTCAACTCAATTTAGTATGCATCAAATTATATTATAATATTTGATAGCACACGATAAGTACTAAATATTTTAGTTTGTACCAGAATATTTTATATTTGATACCTCCTCGATTTCCGAAAAAATAAAATCTATCCGAAATAAAGTGCTTCCATCATTTTGCTCCTTGTATTTAATATTCGTATCAAATTATTAATCAGAGTAAAAAGGTTAAAGATTTTAATAAAGTAATCCTGATTTTATTCACCGTACATATCAACGAAACTTTTATTAATAGAAAAATAAATAAATAAATCGATAATGGGAAGGAAATTACGTAAATTTGATATTTAGGAAAAACGTGATAGTTTATAACATTCAGAGGAGGACGTTATAAATAATCACAGCCAGCTAAGCAAAATTCAATTACTCTCTAACTAAACTGCGAAAAAAAAATTTCTAGACTTTATAGTCCATCACTGCCAAAAAATACCTGAATTTCATAGTCCATCGCGGCCAGATAATATACACCTCATAGTCCATCACGATTAAAGAATACATGGACTTGATGTAATCTCTAGACTTCGAAGTCACAAAGGTATGACGTATTCTCTAGCCATGATGAACTATGAAGTTAAAAAAAAAAATTCCATTGTTTAATTAAAGAGTAATTAGATTTCGCTAAACAGACTATGATTGTTTATAACGTCCTAAACTATCACGTTTTTCTTAAATATCAAAATTCCTCTATTTTCTTCCCATATATTTATTTATTTATTTATTTTCATATTAATATAAATTTCGACACATATCATCTGCAGTAATATTTTAATTTCCTAATCCGTACTCTTATGAAGCTGAAATTACTCTGTTAAAATCTTTATCCGTCTAGAACTACAAGATGAAAGTCTAGGATTTAATTCCAATAAAACATTGAGACGAGAAGATATTTAAAATATAGAACGGGACTTGCATGAAACGGTGAATTCCAGGTGAGAAAACGTGACCGTCTTAAACACTATCAGGAACAGATTTTCCAAACGAGGGATGGCGTGCTGTTTTTGGATTGGGTGGGGATAGAGAGAGAAATTGAATTAGGCGCACTACCAAGTATAAAAAAAAAAAAAAAATTGAATTAGGCGGATAAGAAAAACAATGATTTTCTGCGCCACATAAAAAATAAATACATGTAGTGTTTCTCCTAATTTTTATTCGTTTCATTTAAAAAAGAAAAAGAGTTAGATTATGTTATTTTGCAAAGTACACACTCATCCGTAATTTGAATTCACTTTTTTTTTTTAATTTTGATTCAAACTTTATAATATAATCTCTTATTTTAGAGATCAAATTTTACTATTTTGAAAATAAGTAGAGAAGTATCTAATTTAAAAATTCTGAACCATTCAAGAATAATAATTTTCAACCTATCTTAAAAGATAATAAAAACATTTTAAAAAATAAGTAAATTGAAGACATGGTTCAGTGCCTGTTATTTTTGTATTTTTATTTTTTTAATATGCTAGGAATAAGAATAAAAAAAATCTGTAAATACTCTTCTTTATCAATATATTTCCAAGTAAAAATTTTCACTAGCCTCTAAAAAAAAATTGCAAATGTTTCTCACCCAGTGAATTTGTGTCTCGCAACGTAGTATTTGTTGGAATCAAATCTGCTGCTATTCTCCTTTTGTGAACAATGACCTTGTTATTCCCACTTTTTCGAATCTAATTGTTTAATTTTTTTCGGGAATGAATCTCGAAACAACTATTTTCAGAATTTTTCTATGCATGTACCTCGAAACAATTCAATGATTGAATTTAAAAAAGCAGATATAACAGAAACAATATTAATACACCAGAATAACTGCAGATTTTGATCCGTATTTGTTCTGTAAACTTGGCCTTCTGAGTTATTGAGGAGGTGCTCTCGAATAGCGCGCCTAATCCCCACCACATTCTCTGGCGTTCCCTCAGCAAACTTTATATAAAGTCACTGTCCTTTAGGAACAAAATAAACAATAAAAATATAATATTCCACGTCATCGTTGTGATCTAACACACTGACTCGCTTATTAAATATCTGCTTTTACTCGATCTTCAGATCTAATCCACACATTACAAAAATATTACATTAACAGATCAGAATCAGATCCAACTTCTAGTTCTTTTCCTTTTCGTTCTCCTTCTCTCGTTTCCTCGTTTCTCCGACATCAACTCTTGACATGCAGTATTTTAGAATACAAATTTAAATACGAGTTTGAATAAACGACATATGTAAATTTACATACGGGTTTATAATTATACAATTCATGTATATAATATTAATATATTATCATCACGGACTTAAACACGAGTTCTCGAAACATAAAAAAGGATGCGCCACAACATGTCATAACTAATTGCGCTATAACTTGAATCACGTACCATCTTAATCATGTTGTGATTAATTTCACAAAATATAACCATAACCGGGGGCGGAGGGATCATTTGAAGTAATGGAGGTCAAAAATATAGATAGTGATTAGTTGCTCATCTTTTAGAAAATTATATATAAAATACTACGAGTTCTCAAATTGTATACATTGTGTAATAGTTTGTTTTTTTCTTTGAAAATGAATGGGGGTCAACCATACATAATTTTCACAAAATTAATGGGGGTCATTTTTAAAATATCCATAATATTTTACTATAAACTACAAAAAGAGCATATACGATAACTAATTTTTGAAAATGAATGGAGGTCAATTGACCCCATTTGGCCTCTGATCATAACGCGTTAATCACGTGGTGATCATACTGTTGGAATCAAATATGACATAACTAGTTGTATTAAAGGAGATGATGTAATGATATCTCACACTGAGTGTGAAAAGAACACATCGAAATTTTCATTAATATCCAAAAAAAAATCAAATTTTAGAAACTATCCAGGTTTTTGTGTTTTTTCGAAATCTACCCAAACCACAAAATTTTTTTGCTATACTTCAGTCTAAAACCGCAATTTTTTTTGTAGTTTTGTAATTCCAAACCGCAAATTTTTTTTGCAGTTTCAAAAAAAAACACTATACTTTTTTGTTGTTTCAATTTTTTTGTATTTTTCATATTTTTTAATTTAAATAGAAATATTTATAATTTATTTATTTTTTGTATTGAAATATTATAAATATTTTATATACTTCTTTGAAAATAGATGAAGTACTATATAATTTGATTTATTAGAAAGACTACTGCAAATAACCTGGATTAACATTTTTCATACCGGATTTTTTGCAGTTGTAAGAAAAATTAATATATTTCTTTATGTATTATTGGGAAAAAAAAATATTGGATTTTGAGTTATTGATCCCGGTTCAAAGGTCACTTCTAAGTAAATACATAGAATATTAGCATCCTTTTAGTAAATTTAATTTCTAAAAAGTTGTATTTATTTAAAAAATTAAAATTTTTAAGTTATTTAATGATTGTTATTCAGAAATTCTAAAAATAGATACAATTTTTTAGAATTTAAATATGGAAGATGCTAATATGCTACATATAGCATAAAGGGCCTCCGTGCAACAGCTCGATATTTGAGTTTTCAAAATCCTAACGGTCGATTCGAACCGTTCAACATGATCTGCATATGAATATGTACTTGCAAACCAAATTTTACACATTTTAGACTGAATTACTGCAAAAAAAAATTTACGATTTTGATAAATTCGAAAAAACACAAAAACCTGGATAGTTTCAAATTCATATGTTTTTTTGGATATTAATAAAAAATTCGGAAGAACACATGTGGTGTAATTATAGGAGTATTTCACAAGTATATGGTTCAATGATATCTCACACAAAATAATTATAAAGCAGAGGCAAGGGTGTGGAAGGGGATAGGCAGGGACATTTCTTGCACAAAATGCGGCTTGGTTTGTAGGGGATGGTACAATATGTGAGGTTTTCTCGCAACCATGGTACAGTGAGTGGCAACGTGTGAAGGAAGCGTATCTTTTGCGGAGTTTTTAGTCTAGTCCGTTCATTTTGGATCGGACGGATCAGATCGGATTTTGCAAATTTTGAGAATATATATATATATATATATATATTTTTTTTTTTCAATTTAGACAAGATATGATATGATCCGTCCAATTCAAAACGAATAGATCAGATTAAAAACTTTGCACAAATTGGCTCCGTAGAGAATACGCTCTCAATGTGTGAAGCCGAGGAATAAGGAGCAATGAGAAATGAAAAGTTGTCAATTCATGCATGAAGAGGATGTGAGGCAATGGGTTATCTCAACATGGTCAATTGGTCACCATCCTAAGATGGGAATGACATGGAATCGTGGATAAGCCTTTGCATTTGCTAAAAAAAGGTAATATTTTGATAGCCTCTATCAGTTTTTCAAGAAAAAAATAAAGGTAATACTGGGCTGGAGTGATGCTATTTCTTTTCTCCCTTTTTCAGATATTTTTTTTATAATTTTTTTAAAAAGTTGGTTCAAGTTATTCAACTAGTTTACTATACAAGAGATTTTGCATTCAAATTTCAAATATGCAACCTCTTATATTTTCTTAAACTTATGCAATTTCTTATTTGTTTCTAAAATTTTAAATCTATCTTATTCACCATTTAAATCTTACATTTTTTTTCTTATTTATTTCCAATATAATTAGTCTTGTGTCAACTTTGATTAAATTATTAAAAAATCTTTCATTTATCTCTTTAACTCTAATGAAATATCAATTTCTATTGCTCCATTTTCATCTTTGAAATTGATAGTTTATCCCCTATTTTCACATTTTGAAGGCCGTTGTAATCGACAACTCATATTTTGCAAACTAAATCGCTATATGAATTACTTTTAAATTAAGTTATTAGAGCGATTGAAGGCCGTTGTAATTGACAACTTATATTTTGCAAACTAAATCGCTCTATGAATTACTTTTAAATCGTTCTATTCTCACTAACTCAAGTTTTCACTCAAATCTATAATTTAATCATTTTAAACCAAACTAACCGATTGAACACTCCTAATTAGGCGTGGCAAAAAAGCTCGTAGCTTGTGGATCGATCGTAACTCGCATTTGACTCACTCGCTAACAAATCACTCGTTAATGGACCAAACTATTAACGAGTCAGCTCATCATTAGTTCAATCCAAAATTAATAAGTTTGAGCTGGAGCTTAGTTCGCTCACGAGCTGGTGAGTCAGCTCGATCTAAAGTATTAATTTGTGAATTGATATAAATTTGTGTGAATTTAGTATGCATGAATTTATTTTGTAAAATATGTTTGTATGAATCTAAAAATTTAGTATTTTAATATATATAAATTTAATTAAAAACTTAATTTATGGTGATTGACTTCGTAGCACATTATCAAATAAATTTGAACTTTTAATCTCTGAGTTTTCACGAGCTGTCGGCTCGCTCGTTACCAAAACAAGCGAACCGCGAGCTTTGATAAAAAGAGCAAGCCCTGAGCTCAGAGCCTCAGATCGAGCCCGGCGGCCGTAAGGCCCAAATTTTATCCGAATTTCGAATCCGTTCGTTCTACCGCTTCTTATTTATCTCTTTACGCGCGGCCTACTGCGTTCTTTACGCGAATTCAAAATTTCATTCTTTTCGGAAAGCCTAAAACCCCAGTGCTCTCCCCTTTCGCATCGCCGGGAGCATTTGTCTCTTCTCTCTCATCTCAGTGTAGATCAATGGAAGAAGAGTACGATCCGCTCTCGCATCTCTCCACCGCATTGTCTCTCCTCCCTCGCACACTCGCCGATATCGGCTTTTCCCTCCCCATCGCTTTGTCGGAGGTGGACCAGATGGATGCTTTTTTCGACCATATGTACAAAGTGCTGGTACTCTTACCTTTAACTCTTCCTTCGCATCGTGATCTTATATCTTGATGGATTTTAATGCCCTTGAAGTGCCATAAGTAACAGTAATTTATCTCTCTATTTTTCAGATCTAATAGGTGTATAACTTAAGCCCCCAGTTTAGTTTTGATTTTGGAGTTTGTTTGGTTTTTCTGGAAATGCACATGTAATTTGAAATCGATAAGATATCTTGCTTGAGCCCCCACCCTTACTTTCCCTTTATTACATTTGTATGTAAAGTTTGCCTAACAATGAATTACTGAACAAATTCAGAAGGAGAGAAAAGGACATAATAAACAAATCCCTTTTGAGTTTTTGCTTTATCAGTTTATAATTAGTGGGTCATATAATCTAATTTGTAAACTGATTTCATTTTTTATGTCAGCAAAAGGACCCAAAGTCTGGTAACAAGAGCCTTGAAAAATGTCCAGGCCCAAATCCGAACTCCACAGAGAAAGAGGGGGATAAAGCTGGGAAAAAATGTTCTGTGGGGCAAAATCAGGTCTGCAATTTAGCCTCCTTGGAACCCATGGTAAGGCTTATCCATGCATATGATATTTTGCTTGTAACTGAAACTTATCCACACACACACAGAAGGTACTTTAATGTACCTGGGGCGGAGGGAGAATTTTTTACTACAGGGGTCAATATATATGCACAAATTACTAATTATATTTTCTCAGAAAGATATGGGGGTCAGTTTTAGAAAATTTGTAAAGAAGTATGGGGTTCAGATAAGCATATATATAACATTTTTATTAAAATATGTCATTTGATTGAATTTACCAAAGATCAGAAAATCAGGCGACAGTTCTGATGTGTTTGAGAGGGACTTTAGAATTGATTAAATATTTGTTATCTTCATTTGTTTTTGTGTTCCCATTGTGCTTCTTTTCTGAACTGCTTTCCTATTATGATATTTTATTTGTCCTTATCCAAGTTAGTATATAAATTCTGTTGTGGAGCATTAATTGTTGAATTCACAATTGTCCATACTTGTCACTTTGACCTTTTGTTACCAAACCCTAAGCACATTCAGAAAGAGATAAAAAGGGGTTAGAAATGAATTGGTCCAGTTATTTATGTTCAAGCATTGAACTTGTACATTACACGTTTAATTGAATCACTGATTTAGTTTTTCATGTCAGCAAATGAAGCAACAACGTAGCACTATAAGCCATGATGACAAGCCGAGTCGAAATCCACAAACCATAGATACAGATAAAACTGGAAAGAGTTTTGAGGGCCAAGTACGGGATGTAAAATTGGAATCCTCAGAATCCACGGTATGGTTCCTCCAAGTGATTTTATGTTACGTTCGTTTATGTTTCTTGTTGAGTTACCGAGCATTTAGTAGAAGGAAAAAGAAAAAGAACCTTTTTAATTGATTGTTTTGTTTGTCTTGACTTTTAGCTAAGTGTGTTGTAAAAAAGCTCATTGCAGTGCTGTACTTTCATTGTATGCAGCAGTTGGAGCGACGACCTCTCAACAATAGCTGTGCAGACGAGTTGAGCCCACATTTAGACAGTCTACAGACTGAGAGGTGTGATACCAGAAACAGTAACCAGGGACAAGGCTGGGATGTTGAAGACATGGTAAATTCTCATAACTATAACTAGGAAAAAAAATGTTGTTTTCTCTAGTTGGTAATTGAAGGGATCTATTTTTAGAGTGTGATTATTTTTTGGGCCTCTCTTTTCATTGGCTGTTCAAAGTTATTGTTGATAGACAGCTACTTAAGACACTATAATTCAATGTTTATGTCAGGAAGTGGAGCCCCTACCTGGCATTAGCAGCCATGAAGACAAACCGAGCTCAAATACCAACAGCAGTATGGTAGATAAAGATAAAACTGGAAAAGATAGTTATGAGGGAAAAAATGGGGATCCAAATTTTGAATCTGTTAAAGCTGAAGTAAGTTTTCCCTTGCCTTTTGATATTCAGATTTGAGATCCCCTTCCTCAATCAGAAAATGATTGCAATGTAAATATTAATTTTTTAAATTGCATGCTTAATTACTACTGTTAATTTTCGCATTGCATACCTTTAACTGACTTGATAAGATATTATTGAACAATTCACTAGGTTTTGTGATTGGTTAACAAGCAAATTTAGACGGAAATAGAAGACAAATGTTGTTTGAGTCCATTTTGTTTGTTTTTTGTTGATCAATTAAGGAATTTTGCTTTTATTTTTGCATGTCAGATGATGGAGCCACGGCCAAGCATTGGTAGTGATTCACACAACCCTAGTCAAGATCCAGACAAGACAACGATAGAGAGGGAAATAAGTGGAAAAGTTAGCTCTCATCCAGAGCAGATAGTTGAGGATAGAAGAGCACGTGGGAGGCCTGGACTTGGACTTGTTTATAACATAAGTCCATTTAAACTAATACAGAAGTGAGTTATTTACTTCAAAAAAGCATTTTCTTTTTGGTTCTGTTCTTTGTTTTCATTCCCTCTGATTTGCTCTGAGAGTGCAAATTTAATTAGAAAATCTTATTTTTGGCAGGAACTATATTGTGAATACTAAGGTTTTACATAAATGTCATATCATAATTTTGTGGATGATGACAGTTTGTTCCTAGTTTGCATGTGTAATACTTAGGTCTCAATCTCTCTTTTAATGAACAATGGTAAATAGTTATCATGGTATAAAATAGATTATAGGCAAAAATAAATTATAGGCAGTGATCTGTTGTAGCAATCACAGTATCATTTGTGCAGATATCATAGTTGTGGTACAAGCTGTTACTAAGTGGTACTGGTACCACATCAGGCACAAAAAAGATCTCTTTCTAGTCCTTACTTGCATACCTTGACCTGAGAATACTTGGCTGATGTTCTTTTTGTTACTTGTTTAGATGTAAAAGTACCTAACAATAATATAATTGAATAGGAATGAGAAGGCTAAGCAGGTCGTTCCTGTTGATTTCACTGTGTTGGATCACATTTCAGATCCAGAAGTCTTCATAAAGAAGGCCTATGAACTGGAAGGTAATGCTAATAATAGTGGTGTTTATCTGTAGATGGTCGTGCAACATTTTGAAACTACACCAAGAATTGTAGATAATCACATATTTTTATTGAAAATATATTTCCAGTTGAACTATTACTGAAATCTGTAAGATAAATGCTTAATGTTGGAGTTATTATAAGTTATGGTTTGATTTGGTCAATAGAGAAATATTAGATGCAGCTTAGTTACTTATGCTGGACATAACCTTGACTTTATCTATTTGATTTTTTTGCAATTAATCCAAGAGAATCTAGAATGGCGTTATGTTTGGGCAGGGTGGACATTTGCTGCCACTGGTCCAAAGTAATTGTAATAATATACCTGAAGAATTATTGCTGTAACAGAAACTAATTATAAGATAGTCTTTATTTCCAAAATAATTGTAAATTTATGCCCTAACCTGAACTTTTACCTCACCTTACCCTCTATGCTGGATCTTCCCCTGAAAAGGATGTTAAATTTGTATTTGAATATGAGAGTTTCATACCACCTGACAGCTTCTGTCATGGCATTTAAAAAAAAGAATACGAGAGTTTCTAAGTTTTTCTTGTAAATACTGCAAAATTTAGCACTAGTGGCTTAAAGCTCATTTTAATATTATATAGGTAGCGCATATCAACAATAGCAGAAACTGGTCATTTTTTTTTTTCGTGTGATAATAATTGCAGTATTTTGTTAGTAAGGGCTGTTAATGCTCAATTGACCCAGTTTCAGGAAACCCTGTAAAGTGCTGGTTGCAGGAATTATTTATGACATTTAATAAAACATCAAAAGTTGTTTCCACTATCTTATGCTCTTGTATGGAATACAGCTGCTGTGGCAGAGATCCAGAGGCTGGGTGGGGAAGCAAAAATGATAGGAGAAAGAGTATTTAAGGTGGTGGAGGATGATCACCCCAGGAGGTTTCGTACTGGGCTAGGACTTCAAATGTATACCACTGTTTCCCATACTCTCCCATTAATAAAGAAAACCTCCTAAAGTTCATCGTGTGGTGCAATGTTACACAAAGTAGCCTTGTATAAACTTGTTATATCACAAATCTGTATCTGAAGCAAAGAGCCTCAGATAAGCACAAACTAAACCAAAAGCTAACAGAAAGGTTTTTTATTTGTACTGGCACCAGTCATGGTAACCTTTTTTTTTTTTTTTGAAAAAGCTGGTAGTCATGGTTGAAACTTGCTCTAATTGTCAGGTTTTTTTTTTTTTTTTTTTTAGTTTGTGAATACTTGAAATAAACAGTTTGCCTTCCCCAACTTGTTTGGGACTAAAGGCTTGGTTGATTGTTGGTTGTTGAAATAAACAGTTTTTTAGCTCCTAGCTGTGTTGTAATATCCGTCAGTTTTCCCAAGTTATATTATATTTTTGTTCTCTATTCTTTCTTATATTTTTGAATAGGAAACGACCTAAGTTTGCCCCTCTTCCAATGCATCCTTTACCTATAAAAGTGCAGCCTGCATGTACATGCCAAAACAGTGCTCCAGCACAAAGTACCAGACCCCCTGAAACTACAAAAGTGACAGATTTCTCTGGATCACAAAATGAAGCTTCATCGAGCATTTCTAATGTACTCAATGAAGGTTTGGTTTCTTCAATACTTGCTTTGTTATATTCAGGCTCATAGATTGCAGTATGCTTAGTGACCTAAGGCTGGTGCACACAGGTTTACTCCTGGACAAGACTACTCTTGAGCTAAAATGGTTGTACCCTTAAGATAGGAACCTTTTGGTAAATGATTTTAAGCCAATTGAAAAAAATGACAGTGTTAGGTAGATAGGCCAATTTTCTCTCTATATATAATTTTTCTCCACCATTCAACATAACAGTGCCAGAGATGTATGCGTCAAGTTCTTTTGAGAAGCTGTTTTCAAATCTGGAGAGCATTCCTGACGATGAAGCGAAGGCTGTGGCAATGGTTTTTGACTTGCTAAACCTTAAGCAACACGTGATACCTCCCTTGGTCATTCCCGAAATACCGAAATTCTCCAGATTGGATGTTGTAAGGTCCCCTTGGACACAACTTCCATCAATAGAGAGATTGAGAGAACTCAGAGGAGAAGACCCATTGGTTTCCTTTCAAGAATTAAAAAGGAATTTTTTTGGAATAAGTCCAGCTGCATATTCTAGTGACGATGATACCAATCCACTACCCGAGGTTGGTTCTGTCAGGAGTCCGAGCACTTCACCCGGCTACCAGTTTAGTTTTGAAAATGAGGCCAGTACCTTTTCTCTCTGCACTTATATACTTGTTAGGTATATGGTTTTATTTATTTGTATGTATGCATGTTTCAGGAAATCGACACACCATCTCATGCGGGACCTTCTGGTAGTCCTAATGTAGAAATGGAAGAGTTTCCTTCGCAAGAAAAGGTATCTGGTTAACATTTTTCTTTTGAAGGTTAGAGGGTGAAATGCCGCTAACAATTTGTATTAACGGAAGAAAAGTTTACAACCTAAGTAGATATTACAAGTCAGTTTTGAAGTAAAAAAGTACAGCAGGCATAGTCCAATAATAACTTGCAAACCCCGCCCCTGGACCTGAATTGCAGTACTGAAGCTGTCTATTAACAGTGCCGGTACCATTGGGTATATTTCAAGGGCCGTGCCCAACATTTTGCAGCCCATATTGTGTTCCATATTGGTTGTGACAATGCTCTCCTGTTAACCACCAAATAGCATCTATGGTATCCAGGTTGTTCACTGGCAAGGAGAGATTGTAGTGTGCCAGTAGCCCTCTCCAGAAACGTAAAAGGGATAGCAAGATGAAAAAAAGGCTGTGGCAATGAGGTTTTAGATGTTAGCTTGACCGGAATTTGAATTGTTACCAACCAGCAATAAAGCACCAACTCTGACCTGATTAGCAAAGAGCCCACCATACTTAATACTTAGCATTTATCAAATTGATTTAGTTGGGCCAACATTGTGTGCTTTTTGTCTAACATTAAATTCTATATTTATTTCAGGTTCCTGAAATGACATCTAAAGCAAGAGGTGGCAACTTCTCAGACAATGACGACACTGGCAATGACATGCCAGATGGACCAGAGATGCATTCACCACGGGACAATTCACCTGTCAACATAGAAGTTGCAGTGTCTGGGATGCCAATGGAGAATCCCCCTGTAAATATCGAGGTGTCACCATCTGCTGTGCCATTGGAGTATCAACCAGAGGTATGATAAATGAAATCATGAGAAAATTAAAAGAACAAAATTTGTTCATTTCTTGCTCTCAAACCACACATCTTACCTTCATATTTACAGTCTCGTTTGGTATTACCTAGTCGGGGTTTAAAATTTCTAGCTATTTTATTCAAATTCAATCAATGCATTATATCGACCGAAAAATGTTAACCTTGCATAAACCCCAAAAGCAAACAATTTAAAGAATTTATATCGAGTTTATTGAAAAATTTGGAAGGTGACTGTCTACTACCTCAAAGAAAAGAGAGATTCAAACAATGCATATTTCTTACTCTGTACCAGTAAGGTCCTTACCAACCTGATCTGTTCTTTTACTCAAAATTCTCTTACAACAGGAAGAAGTGGTCATAAAAGAAGCTTCAAGTAGAAAAGGCAAGAAAAGGGGGCTTGAACATGCAGGTGAATCTGTCAAAACTAGATTCTTCAGATTCCGTCCATTTTGGTTAAATGAAACCCCATAAATTCATTTTACACTAAAGTGTAAATTGGAGACATTTCAAGCATACAATGTTACATAAGCAAAATAGTAGCTATACCAAGAGTAAATTACACAATGGTTCTTCAAGTATTCATAATTTCTTTTTGGTCCTCAAAAAGTTTCAAAAGTACCATATTGATCCATAAAATTTCATTTTCTGCCAGATCGGTCCTATTGCTATTACCAATTAACAAATTAGAAAATCCACATGGGCATCTATGTCATGATAATGTCCAAGGTGATTATAACGGCACATGTAGTAAGAAGGGACCAACACAAAATGGATAGCTTCGGATCAAATTGGTACTTAATGACTTTAAGGATCATAATGGTAAATGGGTGATACTTTTAAGGATCATTTGTGTAACTTACTCTTACTACAAGTGATGTACTACTATTACTGGCTCAGTGGTGAGGCAAAATATTGGTTCCCACAAGAGAAGTTTTATTTTATTTTTTTCTTTCTTCAAGTGAGGTCCAATGTTTAATCACAGAAGGTTTGATTCTGTTCAGTAAAGTTACTGAAGTACTGGTTCTCATTTTGTCCAAACCAGATTGCTTTGTAACCAGTTCAGATAAACTCAGAACCCTAAAATTAACCCTTTTCCTGTGTTAGCCTAATGTGGAATCCGGACAAAAAAAGAGAGATTGTAGAAATTGGGGCATATTTATGAAAACTTAAGGGTGTATAAACCTTAGCCTCCATAATGCATGTTTGAAAATGCTATTATATTATGCTGTAATTAGGAACTAACATTTAATATAATGCATCAACAGACTCTTCGTTGGACATACATTCCGAGATTCGGACTCCAATGTCAGATGGCAACTCCATGGTTTGTGCATTTTTCTCTTATTAGCATCGAAAATCAGACTGGCTAAGTAATCCTTAATTTTGTTGCTTTGACTTTATATTATATCATATCATGACTTCTTTTTTTATTTGATGCAGGCACAAGTAGGTGCCAGTGTTGTGGAGCCTCCAGGAAAGAGAGATGAGCAAATGGCACCTCCAAATAAAAGAAACAAAAGACAACAGAAGAGGAGAAGCAACATGGAAAGTAAGTTTATTCTTCTGTCTGTATTGGTTTTTGCAGTGCTCCTTCAGACTAGGCAATGGTTGAGGTCAGGCTATTCATTTTAATTTGAAAACAAGAATGATCGGGTCCAATTTGACATTCTAGTGGGTTCCAGAAATATTTAATTGAACGGGATCCACTCTAGTGGTTCTTATTATTTCTATGTATGTTGCTGGGTCACTGTCAGCATTGAGAAGTTCGCAAAATTCAATAGATCTGGACACATTAATATTTGTTTCCTGTTATATGTTTCTAATTGGTTAATGTAAACTTTTAGTAATTATAGAATTAGACTCAACCCATTGAGAAATTTGATAAATCCTGAACCAGACCATTGGCTTCTACCTGTCTTAGCCTGGTTGAGTCGGGCCAAATTTACTCCATTCAACATCTCTGTAATGGGATGTAAGGCTACATCTATTATATAATATATCATTATGAGAAATAAACAGTCCTTGTAATAAACAGACATGCTTAATTCATATATATTATTTTATGATACTAATGAGAGAATTTGCTTACCTACTAACCTTTTGTAGTTGTGGAGGGAGGTCTCGAGGAGGTGGGTGGTTTGAGGAGGAGCACCCGAATCAGGTCCAGGCCTCTCAGGCATTGGATGGGAGAACGCTTACTTTATGCCCGAGTTGATGATAGTGAGTGTCTATTTGCAATTGATATGTTCATTTCCCTGTACTTCTATAATCTTGATCAATTTATGTTTCACCTTACCTACTACATGGAGAATTATAAACACTAAATTAGGTGAAGTAAATACATCTAGTTGGTAGAAACTCTAACCTTGTGATCCAGAACAGGGTGCATAAGTTAATAAATTTTGAGGGAAAGAGGAGAGGAGGTAAACTCTTTATGCTGCCTCTCTCCCCTCCCTTTCTCTCCCCTTGGCTGGAGCATGTCCTAAATTAATAAAGCAAAGAAATGAAGTAAAACATGCCTCGCAATTGCCCTATAAATGTTATGAGGTTTTTTATTTAGTTCTTATCTATGGATCCTAACATCCATCCACGAGTTGTATATGACTTGTTTCTTTTGTCTTGTACTGCTTTTAGAATTCCCTGCTGTTGTTGGCGTGAAGGAATGCTCTCCTGCTACTGTGGGGATCCGAGTGAAGGTGAGGTCATTTATGTCGGATAAGCATGCCGACCTCGTTGCACAGTTAGCCAAGTACTGACATCACTGAGGTGTTTGTTCCTTGTGGGAATGTGATATGTGAGACCTCATATTTTAAGAATCTGTATCACCCCAGGTACCTGAGGTGCAAGCTATAAATCTGGATCATTCTTTTCATGTGGCACCAATCTCAAAGCAGTCCCCCAGTCCCAACTTGATCCAGATTAAGTTTGGCCCAGTTGGGATTAATGTCGGCCGTCCATTTTTTTAAAATTCTACCTCAGGTACCGGGGGGGACACTGACTCATATTTTAATGGTTTAGAATTGGTTAGCGTATGTTTATTATGGTTTGTCTGATAACACTTGGGGAGCAACTACTAACCTATTTGTGTTTGAGGGTTTAATTTCTTATTAAACTGTAAGATAAACTATTTGACAAGCAATGATTGTGCAAGTCTCAAGCTTGATGTTGTCTAAAAATGTAATTTAGAGTTCATCTGTAAAATGTATACCTGACCCGAAATTCTTGTTTGATTCCGGTATTATGAACATTGGTTGTATCATTTTAATTATCTAAACAACTTCATGTTCTTTAATAACCATCCGCACTAGTTTCGCCAATGCTTCTTTACATGGTTCGTCAACAAGTGAGATTGAAATAACTGTAAGTCTGAAATTATTATTATAACTCATGTTCAATGGATCTTTATTATATTACAAGAAATCAGACGGTCAGATTAAAGGGGCCCTGTGCTCTACCTTGGACTGGATTGATCCGGATTCAAATCGGACGGTCTTTATCTATCTGTTTCGGTACCATAAGTTGATAGGAATAGAATAACGAGTTTGGCTAATATAATATCAGTGTTATTTTAGTTTATATAACATAAACTCTAAAACCTATCAAATCGACTTCGAACGACTAATTCAAACTATCCAAACCGATTTACATTTTAGCTTATATAACTAATGAAGTAGATTGGTTTGAACAGTTTGGATTTATTATTTGAAATCAATTTGATAGGTTTTAGAGTTGATGTTATATAAGCTAAAATGATACTAATGTTATATTAGCCAAACTCGAGAATAACTCCCAGTTCAGCTAAATTTATTTGGGCCTATTTCGACTAGTGGCTGTCTGCTTTGAGATACGTGTCCGGTTAAAATGGATGATACAAATCTCAGTCTACACTCTACACGGTATGGTATCGCCTTCGTCAAATACAGGTTCCCCTCCCCGTTGCCCTTTTCAATCCATATTATTGGAGATTTTTTATTGTTATGCTTTGGCAATTTTATGTTTCAGAACTAGTTGCCGTGTTCCTCCAATTCGGGCTTTTAAGTTTTTGTGGGCTTTCCTCTGTGGTTTGGTTAAAAAAGCTATTAGTTGTGATCTAAAAGTTCATATCCATCATATAATTATTCCTGGTCGTGTTTATTACGATCAACTAGTGTAATTGTTAGTGCTTCCTCGGCCCCATTTATTTGATTATTTAGCGTCTCTTTTCTTTTTGCTTAATATGTATTGATCCTTTGATTTTGATGTATTTTATATAGAGAAGTGGACATGTTTTTTCCACATTTTTTTTTATTCCAGAAGCACATGAAATATCAGGACTTAAAAAGAGGAAAAGTGCAAATTTTTTGGTGTCAAAATCAGGACTAATAGAAGTACATTTTAATAACCATCTTGCAAAACATGAAAGAACAAAACTAAACGGTTGGGCACACAAACACGTGTAGTGCCTACATGCAAAAAAAATAAAAAATAAGGGGGAATTTCATGTATATCCCTAAAAAATCTTGAAATTACATATTGCCCGCTCTAAAATTCATAATATTATATTAACCCTTTAAAATAAAAAAAAACTCACAAATTAATCCAATTTATTGCCTTTTTTTTATTAAAAACACATTTTAAATGTAGCATGTTTTAGATAAATGTTCAGCCTGCTACTTAGCCACTGGTGAGCGCAAATGGTTAATTATGATACACACACAAGTGCCTGAATGTCACGGTGTATGCTAAAGAAACATCAGAATTCAGAACTGGTAATCCAGTACAGTCGTATTACAAAACTTAAATGGCCTTTTGTTCTCACACAATTAAACACAAAAGAAAAGGAAAGTAACACTGAGTGATTAAATAAAAAATCAACTAACAGGTCACTATTGTCATTTCTTTTTCTATCTGCTTATTTAAACACCAAACGGTTAATGTATAATGGAAAAAAAGATAAAATGATAATGAAACTAGTTTTCTCATAGATTTCAGTGTAGTTTTCATGATGGGGGTTGCCATGTACCCGGTTGGAATGTTGCACCTGAGCCTTTTGGTTCTGATGGCCTGCAATATAGAACCACAATTTATTGAGATATAAGAAATATCTAATTCAACACGCACACTTTATAAACTCAATTTAGAACAGAACCAAGCAACATGAGTTTAAAAACACCAAAAAGGGAAAGAAAGAATTTAAAAAAAAAAATTACCTTTCTTTAGTCTTGGTATTAACTGATGGACTGGCTGCCTCCTCTGCACCTGCAACAGGATAGAGGTACCTCAAGTTATACCTCCTAAAATAGAAAAGCAATGGGGGAGATAAAGTCTAGCGATAATGATACAATACTAGTGCTAACTGTACAACTTCCACAAATTGGTTGGGTCAAGACACTCTGACTCGAACTTGACCCATAACCTTATTGATTTCCAGTCTTAGCAGGGTCACACCAGATAGGCTGACAGTAAAAAGTTCTCGCGGATAGCATACGCCATTTTACAAGAGAATAGCTACTTGCTTTATGTTTATTTGGAAATTTTCTAAAAGGATCCAACCACGTGTGCATCCTCGTGTTCCTTATAAGTATGATTTTGATTTTCAAGACAAACTTATGATGCCTGGTATCATACCAGTTGGAGCCAGCAACAACTATGTACCTTGACTTTGATCAAGAGAAAGATCAGGAAACTGCTTCATGAAGCTCTTCAGGTCAGGAGAATCTGATTTCTCTACAATTTCAGATAAAGCTTACTTTTAAAATTGATTACAATGATTATTAATAGTTGTCAATAGATTGATTAACTGCAGTATTTTGAGACGAATTAGAGTACAAAACAGCATATATAAATTTGATATTCTAAAGTAATAGATATTAAGTCAATAAGCCCAATATTTTAATTAGGATTGAAGAATATACAGAAATACACAAGATTAGTTGGTGCTCTAAGAAAAAAATGCATACATTTAATTTGAAAGTCAAATAAATACATACCGATAACCTTGTTGTGTCCTGCACCTAAACTTCTTTCATCTTCCTCTTTCTTTTTCAAAACTACATTTTGACAAATAATTGGAAACATTTAATAAGGCAGTAAACAGATAAACAAGTATATACAAAATTCCATAACATCTTTCTCAAATAAAAAAATTCCATAACAGAAAAGGGATAATACGTTCAATATTTTGCTTGACGCGTTCGCGCCTTGCCTCCAACTCCATCAATTCCTGAGGATTGAAACAACCATAAACCGTACTCGATGAGTACTAAACTATGAGGTACATGTGCTAAACCAGCTACAACTGGTACGATAGCAACAACGGCTATTTGATGAGGACGTACAGAACTTTGCACTGGTAAGGACTCACAAATAAGTAATGAACACACTACGCTGGTACTGGGATTCACAGTGTGGTACAAATGTATAAGCAGTACAGTCAATGGTGCCAGCAACTAAGCCTTAAGCGTCAACCTTCGCTCTCTCATGTTTAATTGAAGCACCTTTCGGAAACCCTTAACCAAACCACACACACACACACACACACCCAAGCACATACATTACAAGCACAAAGAGCAAAGAAAAGGGGAAAGTATATATACGAAAGGAAACCTCTGGGGTGGGAGCTTTCTTCCTCTGGCCATTCAACCAGCAAATCCACTCAACTGCAATCACATACATTATAGTTTTCAAAAGGATAGTCAAATAGGAAATGTGAGTGGTATCTTGTCATATGCCTTGATTTGTGTTTATGTGTGGCATTTTAGTTTAATTAAGATTTAATTTGCTACTGGTAATTGCCATTATATGCAGTGGTACTGATCAAATATCAAGGCAGTTAGACAAATGATACGCATGATAAAAAGAGGAAAATTGAAACTCCAAAGAGAAAATTAAAAAAAAAATATTGAACCTGGTACAGCAGTTGGATCCTGTTCTCCTTTATACACTACCCATCTTTTCTCTTTCACTGCAAAATTCACAATTTAGACGGTAAATGTAGGTACATACCACTTGAAAAGGTCAAGGTTACCGGCAGCACAGATTATACTATCAGCTTGGCATGGTAATAAAGCCAAGAAAAATCTCTTCTCAGCCTTTATACTTTAATAAATTCAAAACAGAAGGCTAAATTAAGCTAAATTCTGCTAACACAAACTAAAAACCCACAACAATTGGCTGTTTATTAATTTTTATTTTTGATAAATTGAAACAGCCCTGAACCTAAACTATGGCTATTTCAAAAAAATAAGCAAAAATGAGGGAAGGTTAAAGAAGAAACACGGTACTAACTGACGCCATCGATTTCTTCCGTACGAGTGAAGTACCGATTTCCCGCCTTATCAACGCCGACTTGATTTCTTGAGCTGAATATAGACATTATTCGAGACAGAAGCTTCGGCTTTGACATCGCTCCTCTCTCTCTCTCCCTCCTCCCTCCCTCTCTCTATTTGAAAAAACTTGGCAGAGGCCGCCAAAAGAGTCTCTCTCTCCTCTCTCGCGTCTGGTTCGTAGATGAAGAAGAGACAGTTGCAGACTTGCAGCGGAGGGGCTTGATTTGGCGAATTCATATATCACCTACGGTAACTCAAATTTTGATTTTAGGTATGGACCGTCCGATCTTCTCTGGCACGCTTATTAAAGGGATACAAACTCAAATTGGGTCCGGATTCTGACCGAACGGCCCGATTAAAACTCAATTTTTGAGTTACCTCAGACAGCCGGACTCTGATTTAGCGAGGGTCTGTTTTTTCTTTACTTGTTAATTTTATACGAAGTCAAGCTTAATTGTATAATAATTTTCTAATTTCTTATACATTTTTTAAGAAATAAACTAAAATAACTCATGTATTCTTTGGAAAAATTGCTCAGAGCGATTCCTTCATCTTTAAAGTTATTAAATTAAAATCATAATTGTGATATAGAATCTACATATTTATCTTATTGATTTTTATTGGAAAAAACTCTACCTTCATTCCTGTTTGAATTCCAACAATAAATTTTATTTCTTTATGATTGTTGCAGTTTTGAAAAATAAAATTTGTCATTTTTCTATGAGTTCTCAAGCCTAATTAAAAAGGACCGGACCAGATATTGACAGGTATAAATGCTTATATTCAAGTGTAAAATGGTGCCTAAAAGGTTCAAGTAATGTATTTCAAGACCAAACGACAAATTGTAACTAAAATTATGATTTAAACATCAAAATTTAATTAGGAAAAAATGAAAATACTATTTATTAATAGAAGTCATCAAATACTATATTAGATGACGAGACACATGTAAACACTTTGTCATCTGTGAGCAATAATTAATGTACAATAACACATTTCTAGTGTATATAAATAAACATTAATAACTTCTTAAAATTAAAAAATTCTCCACCATACAATAATACATTTTTAGTGTTTTTAAACTGACTTAACCTCTTCCTTTTAAAGCTGTTTTTGTTTACATGACATAAACTAAATGTTTTTAAATGCAGTTTTTATGCGGTATGCAGAAAATATCACATATGTAAATTTTTATACATATTTTAAATAAGAATTTATATATACAGTGGCGGAGCCATAGCATAAAAATGGGGTCAATTAATCCCAATTTTTTTTTTTTGCAAGTTATTTTTATATAATTTATAGAAAAAATATTACGAGCAGTGTAAAATGATCTCCATACGTAGCAAGAAATATGCGGTAATATATGATGATACGTGATATCATACAAACAAGTATGACATAATATGCGATAATATGTGCAGGCAGAATGCGACCGCATAGAACTAATTTTAATATACTGCGGCGTAAACCTACCCCAACCCATGGTGTAATGTGTTCTTATATGTTACGGCCTGCTTAAAACTTGTGCTCATTTGTGCTAGATTTTAGGCACCCGTTGTATTTGTGCTAGATTTTAGGTACCCCTTGTTAACTTGTTATAATACGTACACTTGTATATTTTCTTTCATGTTCTCAACATGATCCTACAAGCTATAAGCTTCTCCGAGGCTTGTTGGCTTGTTGTGGGCATTCTTTAGACCTATGAAGATTGCTCTGATAATTGTTGTCACATACTACGTAACAAGAATGAGTTGACTAAGTCAAACTCTTGAATTAGCTGTGTAATAAGAATTTGTTAGCTATATTTAGGCGCGCTTTATGGTCGCGCATGTTTCCCAAAGTTCCATTCATCTCATTATTAGGAAGTGTCTAATTGTTCACAACTTTTTGTCCATCATTTGTCCACAGCTTTGACTTACGCAAATAGTGTAAAATTACTTATACATGGTGTATAATTATAAAATATATCACATAAAATATATCACTTAATAACAAAACATTCAGCAACTATTTGAAGTGATCCCATGATAGTTAGAAAAAGATTGCAACTTGCACAACAGGACAAAATAAATGTACTTTCAAATTGTACTTTTGAAAATTACAGTTATTGGAAGTTATTGGCAGTTAGAGTTAGTTATTAGCGGTTATTACCGGTTATTAGCAGTTACCGCAATCCTATATACTATAAAATTCAAATTTGTATACTGTGAAATTGAATCTTGTATACTGTAAAATTGAATCTTGTAACAAATTCAAACAAAGAAACTTACTAGATCTGAAAATATCGTCTTCTATCCAGTTGAAATACACTCTTCAGTGGCGATATCCAGCCAGTAAGCTAAAAAAATGAAAATTCCTCATTGCGAACGAAAGACAGAAGCAAAATACAACAAAAAACGCATAAATTACAATTTCGTTTGAATAAAAGTCTGTACCGATGAAATCACGACCTGCTTAACTGAACTCGCAGCGAAATAGGGAAGAGAATCATGCATGAAATTACTTTCGAACTTGGAATGAGAACTCCTCAATGGTTTGAATGAAATTCACGACTGAATATTGCGTCACAAAGAAAGAAGAAAGAAATCGCCAAATGCGGAGCTAATCTGATCGATTTTAGAAATATGGAAATTTAAAAAAGCAAGGATACGCTCACCCGTCGACCTTTTTAAATACGAAGACGAGAAACGGTTACAAAGTGGGACCGAAAGACAGTTAACGAGAGTGAATAAGGGGGTTATGGACAAATGGTGAACAAATGCCAGTGGACAAGAATCTTTTCTCCATTATTATAGATATAGATCTCATGACACCAAAAGCTCTCCTTGAATAAGGAGAATAGTACAGCAAATTAAACTACTGCTCACTGTTGCTTTAATATTAGTGACTTTCCTCTCTTTCTCTCCTCTTTTCAACCTATTCTTTGCCACCTCTCACAATACAAATATGTTCCAAATAAATCACTTGTACATGACAAATTTTCATTATCAAGCAAACCAACTAAAATATTAAAGCATACCTTAAAGTCATGACATTAGGATTTTCTCATGTTTCTCCAACCACACAACAAAGGATTTGAAATACAAAGGAAAGAAAATTTAAGTCACAACAATATTTTTTTTATTTTTTTAAAGGGTCCTATTACAATCTAGCATCTTTAGATGCTATTCTCGAGAATTGACCATGTGTCTCTTTGAAGAGAAATGAGAGCTCGTGCCATTGCACATGGTCCTCACAATAATATGTCTTAATTCAATATTACACAAAATCCATATTTATTAAGAGCTCTGATAGAAAAACACCTAATCTACCCTTCAAATTCCCTTGACATCCTGCAATTAGTCTTGTTGGAGATTGGCTCCACCAAGATAAAAACTATTGGCATCATAAAAAAATGCATAATAGGGATTTGGCATAAGTTCTGGCAAAGCACTAGAGCCAGAAAAATCAAAACCATTGAGTTGCGCTGCTTCATTGACCCCAGCTGTGCTGTAATAATTAGGAAATGAATGAAGATTTACCGGGTTAAAATTTTCGATACTGTGGCTTGGCATTTCTGGGTTTGCTCCATTTGCGATCCTGAAGCAGGCTGCCAATGTACCGCTGCAATGCGCCTATTGGTTTCGATTGCCTGTTGTTTATAAAGCTCTTTGCGAAGTTCTTCCGCTTGTTTTTATTCCAATGGTTCTTGACCCCATTTTCAGTTCTACCCGGCAGAACTTGTGCTATCTTTCCCCATTGATTCCCAAATTGTGTGTGTGCTCTTATAAGCATATCATCTTCCTCTTCCGTCCATTTGTCGTCCTTAGATGTCAACGAGGCCCAAGAAAGAAAGAAAATAAGTGGAGTTAATCAACAGCTGGTATATGTAAATTAGATATTTATACGACAGAGATTATTCAATTAAGTCCATAGGGTACTTGTTAATAAACAACCAGGCTGACTGATTCTGTGCTAACATATTTCATATACGATAATGGTGATGTTTTCGATATTTATACAAATACCTTGGACAATGGAATCTGGAGGTCTGATCTCCACATTTTACCAAAATCCTCATGATGATCCAGTGAAGCAAGTTGCTTATTTCCCCCCATCAAGTTAGGATTGACGTAGTCATGTGAGAAATTATCTCCTCCCGCAAGACTCAACCACGTACTTTGGAAATTAGAACTACCACTTGCAAAATGTTCATGATCCACCAGATTTCTAGTACTTCGCTCATGACTTTGACGAATACGGAACTCCAAAGAGTTATTTGTTATCACCTGAAATAAATTATTCAATAAGTTACCAAAAAGTTTGAAAAATTAATCCAAAATTGCATATAGGGTGATGATCTGTTGCTACTGAAGCCTATATCAAATGTAGCACAACATGATACATTTAATTGTAAAGAAGATGTCAAAACCTATACTTTGCACAACTATTCGAAATTCAATATGTAAACAACAAATCTCGACTGTTGATCTCATCCATCTCCATGCATGGTATCCATGCAAAATTTATAATATTTTTAGTTTGTTTTGCATTAAGATCAAAGAATCCGTAAGATAAATGGATCAAGAGTTAACTGTGATAGATCAAAGAGATCAAAGAATCCATATAAATCTTAATTTGTCTATTTCTTGGCCTCTTGATCTCGATCGTACAAAACAAACAAAAAAGATCACAAAATTTATGTGAGCACAACGCTCACCTAAGAAAAATGATAAATATTTGGATTCGTCATTTAAAAAATTCAAATATTAATAGAAAATAGAGGTTGTAACACAAGCAACTCATATATAAAAACAAAAAATTAATTTTGGAATCCTCCTCGATTGTAAAATTGGACGGTAATTGATGTAATTGAAAAGAAACAAGAACTGTATAGAAAGTTTTTTGCTTTTGCTCACCGGTATGGCCTTTCTAAGGGAAGTCATCACCCTAGACATTGCTAATTAAGATCCAACCATGCAGATTTTGGAGATCAACTTGGTAAAGGAGATGGAATGATTTGGGTTGGAGTGCCTTATAGTGAGGTTACTAGTTTCGGTTTCCCTTTTAACACCAAACCCTCAAGATAGCTCTAAACTCCCAATTGTCGTTTAGTAACAGGAGTTTCGAACTTTTTGTTTCTTATCATTATCTAACACCAACTTATGAATGTAGACATACTTAATAAAGTGCTACGAAATCCACTTAAGTGTTAACACCGATTAATGCAATTAATTACTCATTACATTTGAGCTTCAAATTGATATATCATATGTCAATAATTCATAAATACCATATAGAATTGGATGGTTAATAAAGAGTCTGTACAATCATTAGTGTTGACGCGGTCAATGCATTAAATTTACCCATTCTATTACCTTTTCTATTAAAATACATTTTAAATTTATTATTGGTTTTATTAGCTGACGTGGCATCCCTTGGACCCAAGAGATGTTGAGATTTTTGTACAAGCAACAGGGGTCACAGAGGAGAGAAATTAATGCCATGTAGGTTCTAATTGTAGCCTTAATTAATGGCATTATGTTTACGTTATTTTGTCCTAAAATTTTCTGCTTTTAAACGACAATTATATGTATACTTAAATCACACACAGTCATAAGTCATAACTAAAGTATTTTAAAGAGCGATTTCTTAATTGGTTAGAAAAGCAAAGTATATTATATGCCCAAACTTTGTCCAAGCAGAAGCGTAGTCAAAAGTATTTTAAATGCAAATAAAATATCATATTGAATTTTAAATAATATTATAATTATAATTACATTAGAAATACATATTGAGGTTTAATTTATAATATAATGGTAGTTCATGAGTTTTGATGCTACCAATTGGTTATTGCTATATGTTGACAATAATCAAATAATTTAATTATTCTTTAAAAAAAAAGAGTTGACATCATTAACGCAATCTAACTATATTTCTTTGTATATATTTGAATAAAATAAATTATTAAGAATCAAGGTTAAGTCCTTAATTAGTGTTACTTTGTATTTTTGTTAGATTCTTGAAAAAGTTACCAAAATTTCTAAAGCTCATTATTGTAACTCTTATCAGAACTGTGCTTCTCTCTGCGCAGTCTCTCTATAACTTGGTCCAGCGGTGAATCTCCCGGCCTTCTATAGGTCTGATCACCGATCTTTACCTCATATGCATCGCTCTGGCTCAAGATAAACTCCTTCAACTAAAATCAGTAGCATGATTATCAATTATGTGCTTGTAATGGAGTTCAATGAGAATTTATTAGAGAAAAATGAATTCTTTGTGTATGTGTGTGTGTACCTCTTCCAAATCCTGACCCTTCTCCATGGTAAACATGAAGGTCTTCAGATCGACTGCCATGAAACGAACATCAATAGATCCAGTTTTGAGCATTTTGCTCCATTTTGTTGCAATATTTTGTACATCCTCCTACAAAAATTTCATATGCTTGGATCAATTTAAAGTCAAACTCCTCAAGTGAAAATTTAAATATAAACAACATAAACTCCCAATCAGTTTATTAAGAAAATAACAAAAACCTAATCCCAAATCCAACCAACTAAACAAACCCGAATAACTTGGTACTCAGATTGACCCTAAGCTTGGCACAACCTGAAATTCAATGCTTTTATATTGAACAAAACCAGACATGATCCAGTTCCTATCTGACCAAAATCACTGAACAAAGAAATTAAATAGACTTAGCACAGCTACACCTGATAAGTTACCTTCTGAGTCAACACCACAGTTGTACCAGATTCGAAAAATACTGGTATAGTACCAATAGCCAGATTCAATCTATGTTCCTAATGCCAACTAATCTCAGCTAAATTCTCGAAGGAGAACCATCATCCATATTTTGCGTACGAAGGCTTTACCTTAGAACGAGAGACACCAAATCTGAGCTTGACAAAACCGTAACTAGGCCCAGTGTGCTGCTTCATCAACTCTTGTATCTTACTCGGATCCATTTTCGAGAAATCTGGTGGGAATAGGTTCTTATCGAGTCTGGACCCGCCCTTCTTTAAACCCCATTGCTCCCATGCGTCATCATCTTCGTCATCAACCACGTCATCCAGATCGTCTGGTATGGCCACCCTCTTCCTCTTGTACCCCTCCGATGCAAGTAAAATCGAGATGAAGAAGAAGATCACAAGAAGTGTTCGATGCATTGCCAAACATAATTTCTTGCGATGATTCGATTGTTCTCTTAAAATTGGTAGATGATTCACACTCTTTTCATTTGGTGTATTAAATGAGCTGTTCTCTTCAGATTCAAGAATAAAAGAATAAAAAACAATCTGTGAAGGCTTGAGATGCAGTGCAGCATCAAGCCAACAACCCAGCAAGGTAACAACAATGCAAAATACAAAGCTAGAAATAAACAGTCAAGCAATAGCAGCATTTGAAGATCAAAGAAGGATTATTATTGTGCCTTAGTGGCAGCAATGATACAGAAAAATCATCACAGTGCAATCTGACTTGCATTTTGGCTTCCTAAGGGTCAAATTTAGCAAACAGGGAATGAAAACCTAGTCCAGCAAAACAGAAAGAAATTCAAGGGAAAGTTTGCAGCTACAAAAATCAGCAGGCAATAAAACATGAAGTATAAAATGCATTGTGAAGACCCTCAGTAAGTATCATAACTTGTTTTTCAACACACTGTTCTCTGGGGCCCATATAAAAATGCACATGTCTCACATGCAACAAGCAGCAGGTCCGTATCCTCTGAGTTATCTCAACTTTTCAGTTGATGTCCAAAGTGGGTCCGAAAAGTATTTTTGGTGCCTATTTAGATGCACACCCAGTATTAATATAAAATGGGTTGCTTTGAAATTCATGCTGACTGGTTCAGATTTTGTCGGATCAACTCAAATTTTGAGATATAGTAGGGCATGCAAATTCACAGGCAGCAAGCTTATACAGCATTTTATGGCAGCAGATGTGTGTTTCTCTCCACACACACAGTCCGGATCCCTTGAAGTAACTCGAAACAGATAGAGTTTGGTCGGTTTGGTCTTTTTGGTTTTGAAAGATCTAAACCGAACCAAATATAAAAAACTGAAGTAATTCAAAACTCAACTGAACCGATCAATTTAAACCGAACCATTTAATCCAAACTTTTTCGTTTAGGTTGAGAACCAAATAAACCGACCCAATGAACACCCCTAATTGCACGGTCAGGATCCAACCTCAAAATTTAAGGTACCTTCAGTGATATGAATTCCATGCACACACAAGCTGCAGAAGAAAAGGACGAGTAGAGGAAGAGAAGAGGAATTAACATGCCATAAACCCTTAAAACAAAACCCTAAAGCAAAAATTCATGTCCATTTTTATCGGGCTTCAACAGAGAACATTCATTTTCAGATCTCCATTCTTATACTTATTAAACATCATTAGGTCTTTATCACAATAAATACATTGCACTTTTAAACCAAAACGAACATTAAAAAGAGCATGCAATAAACATCAGATTAAATACCTCACTACATAGTAGATGCTGTATCAACAAGAAAAATTGAAAATTTATCATGGGAAGATCAAATAAAAAAAAATCAAAAGCGGCTTGCGGAAATTGATTGAAGAAAACAGATAAAGCATCAGAGAGATTCCCAATTAGGCCAAGTCTTCATCCCTTTTTGGAAATTCAAAAAGGAGTACAGAATCCCTGTCTACATTCTCTTCATCACTTGCATGACCCATCAAACAAAATCCCTTGATTTTATGGACTACTTATTAAATTTACAAGATCACAAAAGAAATCAGCAAACTATTACGTGGTGGTGTACAGCAAAATAGAACACAAGAGATGGAGATTTCATTTTCATAAAACACAGAATTACGTATAGAAGAGATCTAATACCTAAGACAGCGGCGGGGGAAGAGCACCTTTGGATAGAGATTCTATGCACCAGTGCATGCGACTGACGAAGACGGGAGATCACAATCAGAGAAGTGGAGAGAGAGAGGCTCAAGTGCTTTAGGGCCTTGCGGCTTGTTTAAGCCCCTCAAATCAATAAGAAACATTTATTTTTTAAAAGAAAAGCTTTATAGACTAATAGTAGATTATAATAGATATGAAACGAGTTCAATAGAGTTATCTAGTAGCTTTATAACTGAAACGAGTTGATTTTTATTTCCAATAGCATGTATGGGATCCGATAGTAAAATGAATTAAATTAGGTAAAATTTTAAGTAGGCCTTTCCAATTTTCAGTCATTAATTTCAGCTAATGACGAATGGAATTGCGAACAGCCAGTGCAACTATCTTTTATTAGACCAAGTACGGTGCATTGAAATGTTTTTCATATATAGAACAGACAGAAGTCTAACAACTAGAGCAAAGTAGAAAAAAAAAATCAAGAATTCAATAAGGGAAACTCTAAAACATCAAATAAATTTCAGACAAAGAAAGGCACTAACCAAAGTCTACACCTAAGTTCAGTGGCGAGGCTAGGAATTCAATCAAGGGTAGGCAAGCATAACTATATAAATAGTTGTAAAAAAAAAAATTAACATAAATGAACATCAAAGGTTTCAACTAAGTCAAGATGAATCAATTGGAAATTTAGGTACCATCGTGTAGTATCTGTCCATTCTCTATTAACAAATTCAAAGAAATAATTAGAATTTCCTAACAAATTGAACAAGATCTCATAGACTCATACTAAAGGGACTTTAAATCTTACAATCTTACAATAACAAATTTAGGTACCATCATAGATCTCATAGACTCATACCCAAATACCCAATAACCCAATAAGTAGACAGTTCTAATCTAAGAAATTGAATTCACTCATTCTAATCATAACAATCAATTCTAATCTAAGAAATTGAATTCTAATCATTCTCACCAGAGCAATTCTAAATATCTAAATATTCAAGTCTAAGCAGAATAATCAATTATAATCATTTAATTTAAATTAATTCAATCAAACTATCAAAGTTCAAACCTATTCAAGCAATTTACAGGCGTCAGGCGGGCACAGTGGCGGATCCCTTTCTTCTTCGCGCAGGCTCTGGCTTTTTTCTTCTTCGCGCAGGCTAGTTCCCTTTCTTCTTCTTCGCGACTGGCGGAGATTTTTTTTTTTTCTTTCTTTTCTTCGCGTCGCAGGCTCTGGCTTTTCTGGCCTATTGGTTAACAGGTCAAGCTCTCACCGTAAAGAGCTGGGTTATGGGCCTTATGGCGCATGCATATTTTTCTTTCTTTTCTAGCGGCCCATATTTTTTTTATAAAAAGAGCTAGGTTATGGCCTATTGGTTAACAGGTTAAGCCTGGTCCATAAAAAAAAATTTTAAAAAATCAAGAGTAACCAAGTGCCTACCCTGTAACCATATAGTCTTGCCACTGACCTTGGACTTCAGCTTGAATCCGATTGTTATTGGATCTAAAGTAGTTTCAATGAGTTTCGTCACTATCTAATCTGTTTTAGAATTTGTGCGCATGAATTTTAAAGCATACGCAAAAGTGCGGACACAAATTCTAAAGCAAATTCGATGGTGAGCGAACTCATTAAAACTATTTTGAATCTAATGGCCTCGGACCCAAGCTGTTCTTCTGACCCTGTGGCTGGCACCACAAACACACGCTATAATCTTTGCACACCTCGAAAAGGATCACACCAAGCATGGTCATGGATGCATAAATTCCTTAGAGGTTCACCAGAGACACGTCATCATCACAGAACCGATGGATTCCAAGATAAGAATGAGATACATTGAGATGAGAATCATACCTTTATTTATACCAGGCCATAACACTCCGCACGAGCGACGAAAGACCCTCATTGTCTTTATCTTCTTCTTCATCTCTCTCTCTCTCGCGAAGGCTCTACTGGAGAGACGAACTCTTGAAGGCTCTCCTAGGAAGAAACCAAACAGTTCAAACCGTACATGGATGAAAATTTGGGCGGTCCGATCGGTATCAGATCAAATTTTGTTTTGATTCATCCTATCTGCAGTAAAAGTCATGCATATTAAATTCGCACAAATCTTGATGTGAATCTTACAGCTCTAATCTAACGCTCCGATTCAAATGACGGTACTCACTACTCTTTTTTTTTTTTGAAAACTTGGTAGTAGCTATCAAGATTCATGAGGAGGAATCAAACTCTCGACTTTTTAGTATAACAACTCTAGAACATCTTTCTAGCCAATTATACTACCTCCCCTTTCTCAATCACCCAAAAATAATTAGTGACTGTATTCAATCACCCAAAAAAATATTAATGACTGTATTTAGTCAACCAGAAAAAATAATTAATGTCGGTATTCTGGACTCGTTTTATTCCAAACAATAAATATATAGATAATTCTAGCATAAACTTAATTTAATTTGTATGACATATTTGTTTGATTTTTAAAACTATTATTAAAAATTGAAAGATTCAATGTATCTTACATTTTTTAAATATGCCTTGTATCTTTATCTCTGTTTTGAAAATCCAACTAATCAATTTGAATCAATCAACATAATCTTCGTATTACTTGAAGACTGAATTTGATATTTATTTTGAAAATATTTTACTATTTATTTATAAGTACATAATTACTGTTTTTAGAATATTTAGGACCATTTAAAAGCAATGGTGTTGTACCAAATGGTCCTAAATAACATCTGGTTCAAGTTCAGTTCGAATTATACACACATTTTTATATGAATTTTGAATACCAAATGGTCCTAAATAACATCTGGTTCAAGTTCAGTTCGGATGTTATAAATATAAATTTCGGAATTTTGTATCTATCTAAAAAATAGCAATTAAATTTCTAAATAATATCAAATTTGATCTCCAAGCACGTTTTAACATGGAGATCATATTGAGTAGATTAATTATTTGAACTTTGAAAATAAAGATAGAGACATAACTGAAGCATAAAAGGCATGAGGCATTTGTATATTTATTTTTTGCCATTTAAATATAATGTATTATGATATTTTAATGGATTTCAAATTCGATTGATAATTAAATTAAAAGCCATCCAAACTCAATTATTAAAATTTGACATTGTTTGATGACATGCCAAATAATTAACTTTTAATTAGTTCATATTTAATCTCAATACACTATATATTCTTAAGAAGACACGTCTATACTTGTAATTTGTTTTAATTGATCACTGCTTTTAATTTTTTGATATTAAGTGAGGTCTCTGTAATAATCTCTCAATTAAGTGCTCTCAGATACATTAATTCCCCTTGTTTCGGGATATAAATAATTCCATTCGGTTGTACTTATTTTCTACCAAAATATTATATTTTATGAAAAATCAAAATGATCTTTCTAATAAACTAACAAATTAATTTCGGGAAAACAAACAAATTGTTTTTGTCCGTATTAATTTTTTTACTGTTACAAAGTAGCAAACTAAAGTTGGGATGAGAAATTATATGGGTGAGGCTAAGGTGCTATGGGCTGCATAGAGATACGGTGCTACAGTTTAATATTCGAGTTTTCAAAATTCAAACGGTCGATTCGAATCGTTCATCTTGTTTTCCATATTAATATGTGTTTAGAGACCAAATTTTACTATTTTTTTAGATAGATAAAAAATCATTTGATCTAAAAAATTATGCACCATTCAGATATTTATTTTTGAAAACTCGAATATTGCCATAGTACTGTAGGTCTCTATGCAACCCATAGCAGCTTAGCCTTACCCATATATAATCATCATCTCTTGCACCAACCATAATTGTCTGTTGCACGTTGCACCTATCATCGTCAATCACCTAGCTGTTTTTTTTTTAAAAAAAAAAAACCACGTATCACTATATCTTGCCCCTGTTTTTGAAGAAATTAGACCATAATTTTTTTTAATAAGTAAATTATAATTATAATAGAAATAATATGAAAAAATATATATAATAGAAAGAACTGAAATTAATTTAGTTAATTTGGAAAGCACTTCTTCACTCGTGTAATTAATTTTAATTGTTTTTAACTAAAAATTGAAAGAAAAAATATCAAAGTTTCAAAAAATTAATTTCTGAGATAGATGAGCAAATAGAAATTAATATTTTCGCCAACATGACATTTTCAAAGAAATTCAAAAGAATTATTTATTTTATAAAGTTGTCATATATTTCTGAAACTACAAATGAAATTATCAGCTTAAAATTGAACTTAAAATGAAATTAACAATGTAGAAAATGTTTCTATCCACTATCCTTGTTGATTGTGTCAAAAAAACATCGGTGGTGATAAAAACAAGGTCCATCCTTTCAATTCTATTTGTTATTTAAAATTAACTATATTGAATAAAAAATACTTAATTTTATATTTAAATTTATATTGAAGAAAAATATTTCAGCATTTTAAAGAGAAAAGGGCAGTTTTAATAGTGTTTTATGACTTGATCCATGACATCTGATATGGGTGTTAAAGTTACTTTACCATTCTTTATAATTTTATTTTTGTTATATAATTACATATCAGTGCAGATTGATTGATATCAAATGTGGGCATTAGTATTATATGGCATATTTTTTTAACGAGTCCAGCTAGTATAAAATTAGTGTCATTTCAGCTCATATAACACTAACACCAAAACCTATTGAATCGACTTCGAACGGTGAATCCAAACTGTTCAAACTGATCTACTTTATTAGTTGTGCATTTATATATAAAATTTATAATTTTTTTCAAATTTATTTAGTATCAAATCAAGTGGTTAAATGTGAGAGATTTTAAGTTAATTTTAATGCATTCATTTTTTAACATTTTTAACCGCTTGACTTGATACTAAAATAACTCGAAAATAAATAAATTTTTGCATGTAAACACATTACTCATAAAGCAAATTGATTTGAATAATTTGAATTAGTTGTTGAAAGTCTATCTAATAAATTTTAAAATTGGTATCATGTATATAATATTGATGTCATACTAGCTGGATTCTTTTTTAACACTGCTTGCGACCCAAACAAATTATGTTAGATTTTTAATTAAGTGAATTGGGGTCTTCCTTAAATTCTCTATAAAATTCACGAAATTAATTAAGTGCACAAATCATCAAACTAATAACAAAAAATCAATTACAAGGTTTTCATGGTGCACGAGACAGAATACTCAAAACTAATAACAAAAGGTCAATTATATATGTAGAGGTTGGTTTTCATTTTGATATTCTTTCTATTATATATATTCTGGTGTTTTTGTTCTAAGTTTTAGTTAGATCATCGGATTGTTGTTAATGCATATATACATGAGCTAGCGAATCTTAGTGTATTCATAAGAGCGAGAACATCGCTATTCTCGCTGTTCTTGAGTATGTTTGGATGGATCGGGATAGCACTATTCTCGTTGTTGTCGCTATTCTCGCTACATCCAAACATACCCAAGGTAGCTAAACTACCTCTATAATTTTAAAATTTTAATTAAGTATATTAAAATTTATTTAATTTTTAATCATTTTATACATTTCAGCATTTCTCAATAAATATTAAATATTTACTTGTAACTTAGCTTAAAAACTCTATTTTGTGGTTGAAAGGATATAATTCAAATATCACTCACTGCATTTTGCATTTCAATTTTAAGCAATAAAAAATTTCTAGCTTTGCCTCTTACTAGTATGTAATTTGAAATGTTTGATTTTATTTTTATTTTCTCTGCCTAAATACTCAAATGCTAAACGTAACTTTCTCTTTGTTTTATTGACACCTTCCGATGAATGAACTCAGATTTTGAGTTAAGATCCGGACCCTTCGATTTAAATCCGCGCTAATAATAAATGGTTCTGTATATTATAGGTGTGGATCAGATTGATCTTAATTTTGATCACACGTTTGAAAATTAACTCAAACAATACGTTAATCCAGAGGATGCGAATTCCCGATGAATGACATAATATGTGATTAATGATTATTTTTTTAGCAATATATTTCGATAACCAGCTAATTTGGGATAAAAAAATATATTAACCTTTGAAATGAATCCACTATATATCTGTAGCTACCAAAATCGAAATTTTTATTCATATAAAAAATAAAAAAAATAAAAAATGACAGAAACAAATTTAAAAATGGAAAGACAATTGTATGATATGATGTCTATGCGGAATGTCCATATCATATCCAGCCCCACAAAAAAAAAAAGAAAAAAAAAAGGGACACTATACAGTATGGTGTCCCATTTTTTTTTTTTATTAAGATTTATTGTTTGAACTTATGTGATGTTATATTATGTTATATTACACTATATGTGATATTTATGTATTTCATCCCGGTTATAATATGTTTTGCTATGCTATGGTCATGTACATTGAATTTATTATGTTATTTTAATATAATTCAGACTTTTTATGTTATGCTTGCAACTAATTCATATCACTTATTATGTAATGTTATGTTGTGTTCAAATTCACGAGGCAACAATTGATTTTAGTTTGTATAAGCTTTTAGAATTATATGTTTGTAGCTTCCATTTATCTTTTCATTTATTCTTCTTGAATATAATTAACTAGATAGTTTAATTAGATGAGTAGAACTAGGGTGGTGTTCTTAAGTTCACCAAGTCATTATGTGAACTCGATTCTAGAACCTATCAGATAGCATACCATATGGCGTAACATAACATAACTAATATGAAGTACATGAACCTCACATAACATAATATAACACAACACAGCATTACACAAGTTAAAACCATAAATGTAAAAAAAGAAAAAGTGGGATTCCACACCGCTATGGCGTCCTACTTGATTACTTTTTTTTAACATTTTTCTAATTTTCTGAATGATATGGCGTTAGACTTCTCATTTTTTAATTTCCCATATGTCATTTTTTTTTAAAATTTATTTTTGTATATCCTACGAATAAAAATTTCGGTACAAAAATTGTAGTTGAATAGGCAGTTTAATATTAAGATTAAAAATTATACGTCAATTTAATGGATTTTTCGTTTTATAATCCGACAATTTTTCATTTAATTATTCGACTTACAGTCATAATTTATAAATTTCAATCAGTATTAACTTAATTTAGTTATCCGTTTGCACCATAGAATCAACCCGCCCGTCATATCCTTACCATTCATTACTTCTTGTTCCCTGATCACCGTCCAAATAAATACCATTTCACTGATTTACTGGACCCACAATTGAACATCCAAATTAACGACTCCATAAATCCATAACCCATATGTGCCAGGAGCATCTAACACTTGTCATTCGTTTCCCTCCAAAAGAGCCAATTCCAAAATCACAGTTCCCTCCCAGCCTACAACGAATTCGCATCTTCTGTCCTCTGAGATATCTCATATTTTGCGTGACTTTTTTGAAAAATCTCAACCGTTCAAATAAGTTCTGCACGAATCTCAAAACTCAAGTATTACTGTCCCCCTGCCCCCCTGTGCCCCGAGTGCGTATCCTCTGAGATATCTCAACTTTTGCGTGACGGATGTGTCCGGTGCCTATTCGGGGGTGATGTAGAGGGTCAGTATTATGTGTTCTTTGAGATTTGTGCAGAACGTATTTAAACAGTTGGGATTTTCCATAAAGTCACGCAAAGTTTGAGATATCTCAGGGGATACAAATTCCTGTGCCCTAGTGCAATCTCCGAATGAATGCATATCCTCCGCATTAACTCAAAAGAAAATTTTTTGAGTAAACAAATCTCAACCGTTTGATTTTAAACGGAGTCAATTCGATGTCTGCCTATAACATATGAGTCCTTTAATATTAGTACAAATCTAGTTTGTGTAAATCTTAAAACAGATTGAATGAAGGAGATTCATTAACTTAAAAAATTTCTTTTTGAGTTGGATACAAATTCATCCTGGAATAGACACCGGATATGTAAAATATGAGATATCACCTACAACTCTCCACTGGCACAGTGCGTATCCTCTGAGATATCACATATTCTGCGCGACTGATGTGTCCGGTATCTCTTTGGGAATAGCAGAAGAGCCAAGCATTATTTGAACTTTGGGATTCGTGCAGAGCGTATTTGAACGGTTGAGATTTTTCCAAAAAGTCATGCAAAATATGAGATATGTCAGAGGATGCGGATTCCCACTGGCAACCCTTCCCCCTGTTGTCGCTACCCTGAATTCATGTATAGTTTATTGTAGCGGGTTACTTCACCGCACATTTTACTGTTAGACATATCGATATACAAAGATAACGACATAGAGAATATAAGAGTCGGTAAATATCCAGCTAAGCGGCTAAACGCCTCCCGCCTTCAAAAACAACACTTCGCTTTTCCCTCTCTTTCCCCAACCATTACTCAATGTCCTGGACCACGTCTACTATACGCGTAGAAACTTACACACTGAAATATGGGCTCCAATTTCTCTAAAACATAAGTGGATCCCACAAGTAAGTAAGACAGGGTAAACTCATAAACTTGGTCCAGACAAGAATGTACTCTTCCCTCTCTGCATAAATCCCCCCAAAATCCCTTTCCCTCTACTCTCATTTTCGGTTCCCTCTCTTCCCAGCCTCTCTCTCTCTTTCTTCCTCTAATGGCTCGGAGGCACTCCAAATCCGCTGCTGCTTCTCCAACCGACGACCGATTCCACAGGTTTCTGAAACCTGGTGCGCTTGCCAGGATCCGCGACTCCAAAATCATCGCCCGATCTGTCAGATCCGTGCCGCTATCTCGCCTCTCGCCTCCTTCCTCCCCGTCTCCAGACCAACAGGTGGTGTTGCCTGAATTAACCGGTTACCATCCTCGTTTTGTCTCTTATCGGATCTCAAGCCCAAGATACCTGTTAAGAAAGAAACTTGTTGCGTCCAGGAGTGTGTATTTTGCTCCTCCTAGCCCTGATTTTTCAGATCCGTTTGTTGATGTTGCTTTCGGGTCGGATCTTGTGGCTGCGCACTGAGATTGCAATAATGTGCAGAAATTCATTTCTTTATTTTCTTTAGATTTTCAAGATTTTGTTTAGGCCCCTCACTTTGTGCTAAATTGTGGATATGTTCCATTGTAATCAAATCCAAAATTGATAGAACAGTGCTTAGGAGTTGTGTTGGACTCAATAGAGCTATTGCTGATGTTTCTAGTTTTTTTTTTTATTCATTTTTTTATAAAGCCTGATGCCTTTTCAATTCCCTTCTTTTTCGTTCGCTTTGCCAACAATTAGGAATTGATGGTTTATGTTTTAGTATGTGAATTTAAATAATGTTGGTCTGATAAACTTTCATCAAACCCATAATTATAGTTTATCTAATCCATGCTGTTCATCATTCTAATTGTTGAGTAGTTAGTTAATATTAGGTGTTGAAATTAGCTTGATTTGAACCATCATTCACATGCAATTTCTGTTTTTGCATGATGAATTGTGGTATAGAGCAAAGTACTAAACATGTACTGTAAGTTCTGCACCGGTATTAGTCATATACAGTTTGGAAACAATATTTAGTTAGTAGATATCACCCAAATTGCAAAATCAATAGCTCCATTAGTATGGTTTTACTTGAGTTTGGCAATTCACATTACCTTTAGCTGGGTTGACTAATTTGCATTGCAATTTCTGTTTTAGGTGTCAAGCATAATTTTGACATTGCAAATGTCGTTTTGTACACTTGCATTTGGGAAAACATTTTGTCCTTGTTTATGTATGTCTAAATCCTAAGCTTCCATCAAATTTGTTAGGCCTTTTTACAAAGCACTGTCTGAGTTTAGCTTCGGACCATCCGATCAGAATCTGGGCCAATCTGGCCCACATCTCTAATGCACTGTGCTACTCCAAGACTTGTTAGTATGAAATGAATGGATCATATTGGATCTAAACTCAAAACTGCGTTAATGCAGAGAATATGAGTTTGATAAGTTGGGGATTTGGGAATCATTTGGCAATGTCTGAAATTTGTGATTCATGTATAATATAAGACTAGTAATCGTGCTTGTGTACAGTAACGAGAACAAATTATGTAATAAAAAATATTAAGCTTTTTAATAAGGACGAGATATAATTTAAATTAAATTTGTAGAGAAAAATAGTTAAATACTATATTTATCTATAGATAACACATGTGAACTCTAGTGTTATGGTAAGAATTTTGGCACCAACAGAATCTAACCGGGTTCGAATCCTGTCTTCAACAGGAAAAAAGAAAAAGGGTGCGTGGTGCACAGACTCAGTCCGCAGGTGCCGTGCATGTTTCAAAGATGTGGTCCATAGGTGCAGCGCGTGGTCTACAGGCAATGGGATCATAATACGCAGCGCATAATTTGAAAATTTTATCTATGTGCGATCTGAAAATTCAACAACTGAGCATTATTTTGAAAAAAAAAATAGTAAATCAAAACCCTTACAGAATTTAGACATTAAGCTCCTTAATAAGAAGGAGAGATAATTCCGAATAGCATCAATAATATATATTGAAGTATTAATTATTTGTACAAGCTCAACAATATATATCTACAGATTTTATAAATAATATGAGATAAACATTACATTGTTTGTATAATTCATCAAATTTGGGGATAAGTTGGAGGTGTTGAAAAAATAATTTAGGTATAATACCTGTTATCATGTATAATTCGAAAATTTTGTTACTATAAAGCAATAGAGAATTGGCTCAAATACGTTTATGTGTGGTCAGTTTGCATTTTACTGTCAATAAGCAGTACGACACAGAATGGTATTTTCTGTTGACGCATCATTAGTGGGTTATATTTGTGATCATAAAATAAAATCTTCTATATGCTTTCTACAATCAAGCCCATTTCTTCCCTTGTGTTACGATGTATCATGCATCTCTTGAGTCTTGATTTTTCGAATACTTGCTTTCTGAAATTAAGTTTCACATCCCCTCAGGTTACATTACTGAGTACAAATGAAACAGACGGTTCATGATCCGTCTTTCAACTTGTGTGAATCTCAAAGCACAAATAATACTGACTCTCTGCGCCATCCTGAATAGGCACCAGCTGAGGATAAATCTGAACCGTCCATTTCAATTGTGTTGAGTCAGGTACCTGGGAAGATACGGATCTTGGTCTCTTCTTGTGCTATTAATGTAATGATGTATCGTGTTACCAGTATACCTTTTGTCGTTAATTTTACAGTGCTGATATTTATAGGTTTCATTGAACCGTTATACATGAATGGCCTGACAACAGAGCTCACTTCCTCTTGTATTGCATTATTGATAGTTTGCGTTCAATATCACTTAATTTATATTGGAAACACATTATTTATTTTTTTATTTTTTTAAAAAAAAGGCAGAAGCCCATTTCATTAGATTGAAATTGGTTAAATACAAAAGTATCGATTTTGTGAAGTCTAACAAGGAAATCACATCGACTAAGTACCTGAGATTTTAAGCCACAAAAACAGAAAAGAGTTCATACAACATTCATAAAAATACCATTGCTAAACACCAAAAGTAAGACATGTTAGCTAATACTGAGCCACTCTTAATGGACTAAAAGGAGGTATATAAACAAGCAAAAAATTGTTAGCTTGCTTCATAGATCTTCAAAGAGACTCTGAGTGTGCATCTACAGCTGGGTCTGCATACACCACCAACGGTAATGACATGAACTGATTGAGAGGTATAGCATCTTCTATCACAAGAAGCCAATCCATCACAGCATCTTGAATGGTTTTCTTCACTCTACCTATCTAATACAAGCAAGTAGATTTAATCATCATAATCAAAGTTCGAGCAGAATTTTGTTGAACACGATTAAAGCACAAGTCATTCCTATGTTTCCATATCGTCCATGTAACAGAACAGAGTACAATTAAAAAACCAACTCTAGCAAAAGTTTCAAGTAGGGAAGCATACTGTATTAAACCATTCCAGGTATTATAGGTATTCCATTGTTGCATTACGTCTTGGCTTTTTCCTAACCAGAACCATATCTGTTGAGCTAGCCTACATGTCAGGAATAGATGGTCTACCCTTTCTTGGTGATGACAAAATTGACACTGTGTATTACCTATCCAATCCTTCTGAATCAAGTTATCTTTGGTCAGGATGAAATTATGTGCAACTAACCACATGAAGATCCTTATTTTAGGGGATATAGGTAAATTCCACCATAGCATTGCATTAGTTGGTTTTGACCCTCCAAAATTCAAAATATTGTAAATAGAATGAGTGGAAAACTCCCCTGAATGCTCCAATCTTCAAGCAAGTTTATCATGAGGCAAGGTGAAGGATATTGAACTAATAATATCAAGCAATTCTAACCATTCTTTATGATCTATTCCTACCAAATCTATCCTAAATTTTAGCACCTGCCCTTGAGAATGAATGACATCAACTAATAAAACTGTTTTATTAGTGCACTTAGTGAACAATGAATAATATTTGCTATCTAAAGAACAATTTTGGTACCACTGGTCTAACCAAAATCTGACTTGTGTTTGTATACTCGGAGAATAAGAGGAACTCATATCCCCTATTGATAGGCCTAAATTATATATATATTCGATCTGATTTTTATCACGAAATAACACCAAATATCTTGTATTTTGAATATAAAGTGAATAGATTACACCTAGGATCAAGTTACTGTGTTTGCTTGGTTTTAACTTACAGGAAATGAAGAAAAATGAAGAAAAACCGAAGAAAAATGCCCACTGCGAACACACGGTTTGGAATATGGCCAAAATAAGTACTTAGATGGATTTCTGGATGCGCGCCAATTTTAAAAAAAGTATAATAAGCTATACATACAAATCCGTGCGGATGCACGGATCTGGATGCAACCGCACTCTGGTCGCACAGGAAAAGTCCGAGCCTAGTGCGGATCCCAGCGCGAATGGTACTGTAGCAGTGCGGATCTCAGTGCGGATGGTACTGTAGCAATGCGGATTGCAGTGCGAACGCACTGAAGCAATCAGCCAAAAATAGAGTCTGAACTTAAAATGGTCATAACTTTTGACTCGTAACTCCGATTTAGGATTGCGACCACTTTTTGGAAAGCTAGGAAGAAGATCTACGACATGAGAAACTAAAAAAGGAACTTTGGAGTCGGTCGGACGCACTAAACTCGCGGACAGCCAGAAATACACGTTTTCAACACGGTTTCTATTTTTGGCGCACCAAGGACACGTTTTTACATCCTAATGTGGACAAGGAAATCCTGAAAAATAATCCAAATATAACACCACTAACTCTACTTTCTAGGTTCTTAATTGGGCATGATCCTTGGCTATAAAAGAAGGGGTTCATTCTTCATTCAAGGCATCTCTTCGCAAATATCAAAATCCATCATCTCTCCCATCCATCCACTATCAACTCTTCCCATACATTGATGCTCGCAAAAGCGTATGCACAAAGTTTCAGTACAATGATGTACTTTTTAAACCTTTAACACACGTTGAATTGAATTGCAAGTGCACAATTCTATCAAGGTAGTATTTGAGGTATCGATCCACAAGGAGTACGATAAAAACTTAGTTTAAACTTTAGTAAAATATTTCAGAAAAATAAAATAAAGTAAAGTGCAATAAAAGTAAATTGGGGGTTTGTTCTAATTCCTAAGGTTGGGTTCAATACCCGAAAGAAAGGAGTTTGAAATAATAATTGTAAATAAAAGTAAAAGAAGGGAATTGGTTTGCTTTCAAGATTTAGAGATCTAGGGGTCTTTGGTCTACAATCCCTTGCTAACTCTATTTATTCGGTATTTGTTTGAATTCATGTATGATTTGACGAGGTTTCTAACCTAATATGTTATTAAGGGTTACTTTCGTAAATTAATAACGTGCCTAGGTAACTCGAACTTCTCAATGAAGTCCCCCACCCTAGCTACCTAGACCTATAAACTCTTGTTAGTCTCTCCTCTCCTCAAATATTGGTACTTCGCAATTAAGTCCATCATACCAATACCCGATTCAAATTGAGATGTCCTAATTAGGGTTTGACTTCACGATTAGGTTCTTCACCAAATTTCTAACCTTAATTTCTATAGTTCCGGCTTAGATTAAATTGGTTACAATCTTAACCTAAACCTAAGGTATTTGCATTCATAGTTTGGTACTATCCTATTGATCACAGTCAATTTTGGTTCTTTCGAATCCAAAACGGGATACTACAATTCAAGTACTAACTATGTAATTAATACAAATGATTAAATCACAGAAATTAACAATCAAATCTCATAAAACAATCATAATAAAAACAAATAACCGAATAAAATAGAATTAAACAAGTTCATGCATTGACCTAAACCCCTAGAGAGAGATTTACTCCCTCATGGAGAGATCCATTACAAAAATTGGCAAAAGTAAGAAGAAATGAAATAAAGAAATGATTACACCCTTTATTTGATCAAAGTCCTCAATCTTGCCGACTTCTTGCTCAGGAAACCCTTCTTCTCCTTGCTTGAAAGCTTTCATTTTCTCCAGAATTTATCGCTAAGAATTGTGTGTGTGTGTGTGTAGAAAGAGAATGAAAGAATCCGGGATGATGAATGGGAAGAGATGATATGAGTGTGGATGATGATCTTTGCGAAGAGATGATATGAGATGAGATGAGATCCCATCTTTTATAGCTAAGGATCATGTCCAATTAAGAGCCTAGGAAGTGGAGTTAGTGGGTGTTATATTTGGATTGTTTTTCAGGATTGTCTTGTCCACATGTGGCTGTCAAAACGCGTCCATGATGCACCAAAAATAGAAAAACTGTCAAAAACGTGCAATTTTGGCTTTCTGCGGGTCCAATGCGGGTTCTCCGAGCCGCACTGCGGGTTGTTTAATCCGCACTGGCTCCAAGTTTCCTTATTTAGCTCATGTGAATTAGTTGAATGCGGATTGCAGTGCGGATTGCTGACCCGCACTGCGGGTTAAAACTACTTCTCTGAAGTCTCTGAAATCGGCTAAGTGTTGAGTGCGGCTTGACTAACCCGCACTGCGGGTTGATATCAATCCGCACTACGCTCGAACTTTTTCCTGTGCAACGCTTGGATGTTGGAAATGCGGCTAGGTACTCAGTGCGGCTTGACTAATCCGCACTGCGGTTAGATTGATCCGCACTGAGGGATATTTTCGCCATTTTTCATCATTTCCTGCAATGAAAAGCCAAACAACCGAAGTAACTTGATTCTAGGTGTATTTAAATCACTTTATATTAAAAATACAAGATATTTAAGGTTGTTTTAGGATAAAATCTAAATCGATTGTGTATATAATTTATGCTTATCATACATCCATTATCTCATTCTCTCTCCCTCCTCACACACAATACTTAGCGATAAATTCTGAAATAAGGAAAGCTTTCAAGCAAGGAGAAGAATGATTTCCTCAGAAAGAAGTCGGCAAGATTGAGGGCTTTGATCAAATAAAGGGTGTAATCATTTCTTTATTACATTTCTTCTTACTTTTGCCAATTTTTGTAATGGATCTCTCCATGAGGGAGTAGATCTCTCTCTAGGGGTTTAGGTCAATGCATGAACTTGTTTAATTCTATTTTATTCGGTTATTTATTTTTATTATGATTGTTTTATGGGATTTGATTGTTAATTTCTGTAATTTAATCATTTGTGTTAATTACATAATTAGTACTTGAATTGTAGTATCCCGTTTTTGGATTCGAAAGAACCAAAATTGACTGTGATCAATAGGATAGTACCAAATTATGAATGCAAATACCCTAGGTTTAGGTTAAGATTGTAACCAATTTAATATAAGCCGGAACTATAGAAATTAAGGTTAGGAATTTGGTGAAGAACCTAATCGTGAAGTCAAACCCTAATTAGGACATCTCAATTCAAATCGGGTATTGGTACGATGGACTTAATTGCGAAGTACCAATATTTGAGGAGAGGAGAGACTAACAAGAGCTTCTAGGTCTAGGTAGCTAGGGTGGGGAACTTCATTGAGAAGTTCGAGTTACCTAGGCATGTTATTAATTTACAAAAGTAACCCTTAATAACATATTAGGTTAGAAACCTCGTCAAATCATACATTAATTCAAACAAATACCGAATTAATAGAGTTAACAAGGAATTGTAGACCAAAGACCCCTAGATCTCTAAATCTTGAAAGCAAACCAATTTCCTTCTTTTACTTTTATTTACAATTATTGTTTCAAACTTCTTTCTTTTGGGTATTGAACCCAACCTTAGGAATTGTTAGAACAAACCCCCCAATTTACTTTTATTGCACTTTACTTTATTTTATTTTCTGAAATTTATTACTAAAGTTTGAACTAAGTTTTTATCGTACTCCCTGTGGATCGATACCTAAAATACTACTTTGATAGAATTGTGCACTTGCAATTTAACTCAAACGCATGTTAAAGGTTTAGAAGGTACATCTTATTGTACTGAAACTTTGTGTATACGCTTTTGCGCGCATCACCTATGTGACTGATTTTCAGTAGAGATGACCAAAATGGCGAGAGAAAAGTGGTAGGTGACAACATATATTTATGATGTATAAGTGTTTTCCAAAGGCCAGAATACTTAGTATTTTTAAGTATATTGTATACTGGGAGCCCGCATCCTCTGAGGTAACACAATATTTGAGTTTAGATCCGGACAGTCCGGCCCGTTGTTCAATGCACATGGCTCCTTCAATATTCGTGCCAAAGCAGATCAAATGGTTTGAATCTAAATTCAAAATTTCTATTACCTCAGGTGATATGAATTTGTATACGGGTGCCATCTCAAGCCACATTTTTCTAGTAAGTTTTACACGTTAAATTTCAGTAAACATTACAAAGAAAAAAAAATACAGACATTTAAAGAGAATAAGAAAAGAAAATAAAAAAAACAACGACAAACACAAACAATGCATAAAAAAAATAAAGCTAAAATGAAAGAAATGCCTCCGAGAGCATTTTTAATCTACCACACAATCACATGTCACATTGAGGAATTTTTTCGTGACAAAAAAAATCCGTTAATTGTTAATGAAGAGTTTGAATGAACACGGACCCAGATTAAAAAATGAAATTAACATCTTTATAATCCGTTCAATTAACAGTTTGAGTTTATCCCGAACTTCTCAGATGTCTGCGGTGTCTGTGGTGATCTGAATTCCTCAAGGAGTCTAGTAGAGATAGAGGGGAGAGGAGGTAGGGTACGCGAAATAAGCTAGCACAATGTAACGTTCATTAAGAAAGTTTGGTGAACACAACTGTAAAATTTATCAGATTGGTTTCAAATAATGAATCCAAATTAATTGTTGAAACTTGAAAGCGATCTACTTTATAAGTGATACACGTATATGCAAATTAATTTTTTTTTGAACTTATTTTGTACAAAATCAAATATTTTAAAAAATAAAGTTTTATAAGTTATTTTCATGTAATTATTTTTATTATTTTTTAATCACTTGACTTTGTATACAAATTGTTCGTAAAGTAGATCGGTTTTAATAGTTTAGATTCGTTATTTAAAGTCAATATAATAAATTTTGAAGTTATGTACAACAAAAAGGAAAGACTTTTTCGTAAGAGAATACCGTCATAAACGTGTTTTTTTATTCGTGACGGTACTTTTCGTGTGGAAGTACCGTCATAAATGTGTTTTTTCCTTTGTGAATACTATCTACTTTGTTATTGCATGTTCACTAAACTTTATTGATGAGCTTAGCACAAGCTAGGTCTACTCTTCTTTAATTATCTCATATGTATTGGATTAGATGCTCAATAAGTTCATTTGTGCTAATTAAATGAGAAATATTGATCAACAACTTTGTTCACGTATATTTCAAAAGTTTGTGCTTCTGCAAATTTTGTTACAAATAGATTAATAATTTTTTGAGTAAATGTTTGGAGTTCAAACCATCTAACTACTTAATACCTTTGTTATTGGAGCAATTTTTTTTTTTTATTCGGATTTCAAATTCATAATCTCTTATATAAAAATTATGTGCCTTTGTCACTAGAAGAAATCTGATTTTTACAGATTGATTAATTTAACAGAAAAAAAAATGCTCCGAGATACGAATCAACCCTTGATTTTTTTCCCACTAATTATTAAATTTGAAAGATTAAATTGATCGACTGCCGAATTAATTTGTATATCAACAAATCTGATTAATAGCATTTCAAGATAAACTAATCCGTCTGGAATTTGAAAATTTAAGGTGTTAAATACAATATGATAAGTGAACTACCAAAGGTATATTGCTGTAAGAGATATTATTTTAAATAAGAAAAATTATACTCTATCCAAGTCCAAATAATTATTTATATCTATATAAAAATTAAAACGAACGCATAATATTTAATTTAGGCTAATAATAATGTTTTCCGAAACACTGATGATAATATTTAATATTTTTTCCCTATAGTATTTAATGTAAGCTAATAATAATAGACGTGGACCTAGTTCACCCATTAAAGATTGTGCATCCCATCATGCTTAATTAGTTGTTAATTCTGTTGCATTAATATAGGTAAAAAGTAATTAACTTAATTATACCCATTAATTGTTAGTTCATATAATAGCAAAGTTGAAAACTGAAAATTATTTATATCTTTGTAGAGAACATAATACACATCATATGTAACGATTTTACTTTAATAAAAAAATAAAAAATTTGAAGCATGATGAAAACAGGAAAAATAAAAACATTTGAAATATCTTGTGTAAAAATATTATCCTCAGCGAACTATATTTTTGCAGTTTTTATATATCTCTATACATTGTAATGCTTCACTTGTAAATATTATAATGATTCTTGTATAAGTAGCACCGTACACTCCATAAAATTTAATTTCCAAATTTATTCATCATGCCTTTTTTTTTCATTGTGTATATCTCATTATCAGAATGTTAGTTATTTTTGAACATACGACATATATTTATTGCAAGGTATACAATTTCCATTCATTTAACTTTTAAGATACTTTTTTTTACCAAGTTTTGACTATCCTTGAAGTAACGATTAATTACGAAGTTTCTAGTTTTAATATTAGAAAAGCTAATTGTTAAAAAAAAAACTAAATAAATTAAAGAATTATTTTCTTAATAATAATTTCGTATCTTTTTCTTACATCACAAGAAAGAAAGAAATCTGCGCAAAATTTTATTCGGTTTTGATTGTATTTTCCGGTATTTTTTAAATCAACCGAATTCTTGACAAAATTGGCATGTAAGCTCTCATAATGGCAATTAATTTTTCCAACTCTTCCGCAATTAAGATCTCCCAATAATCATAAATTCCATTTTGTTTGAATTGTTTCCATAGATGCTATAATTAATCTTTTACCTCCTAAATTTACGACTTAATAATAGTAGTTATTTTTTGAATTCAACTACTAAGAATTGATTGCATCTACCAATCATATAATCGCATTAATTACGATTCGCATCTGGTTTTGATTTAACAAAGATACCAAATGTAGATAAATCATTAGAATATCATTTATTGTGATCCATATTAGATACTATGAATGATTGTATTTTATATATTATTCTAGCAGTTAGTTATAATAGTCTAATTTGCCTATTTAGTTTTCATATATATAGTATTATCATAATATAAATTGAGGAGGGTTCAAATGCCTCCATTTTTAAAAACTTAAATAATTCAAAGTTTAAAACTTAAACGTCAAAATAAAACCATTAGATTTGATCCATGTTATTTTCTCTATGTGTCCATAAAAAATTATCACATTTTGATTTTGCTTTTATATGAATCAATAAGATGAAAAATCAACGTCTAAAAATTATCCACATTAGTATATATTTTCACAAGCTCAAGATGAACAATCAAAACAAAGTTGAAATGTCATAATTTTCTACAAGTGCATATATAAAATGATGTAGTTCATATCTAACGGCTTTATTTTGAATTTTAAGATTTAAATTTTGAGTTATTAAAGTTTTTAAAAATGGAGGCATGATGGAGACACAAAAAATGGAAGCATTTGAACCCTCCTCGTATAAATTAAAGCCTTAAAATATTTATGTAATTATTGAACAAATGCCAAGATTTAATTTTGATGGCATTTATTGTCTACCTATACGAGAATGCAACATAATTGAAATATTTTAAAATATAGAGAATTTTTGCTTTCATTATTTTTTTTAAAAGTCAATTTTTTATTATATATTATTATAGAATTTTCTTATAGAATTTTTGAAAGTCCATTTTTTCTTAATTATTTTTTATTAAAAGTTAGATTTATAAAATAAATCAATATTCTTTTGTATTCGTTATTTTTATTTGGTCACATTTTTAAGATTAATTTGAGACAATATATTTGAAATGTTTTTGTCCGGAGTTTGAATCCTGCTGCAGGATACATTACTAATATAAAAACAGTAAGCTAACAACTTAGTAGCCACTACCAATTTAAAAAAAAAAAAAAAAGTAAGTTAAAGAAAATTAAGTAAAAATTTCCTCCATAAATAATCTCTCTCTTTTATTTAAAACTATGTAATTTTGTGTTTAACCGTGGCAACTATTTCCCCTGCACTACACATGCTACATACACTTTCAATCCATCTTTGAAATTAAACCATGTGCTAGGTACATTTCTATTCTAAAAAATTCATCATTGATCTAATATTTTTTTTTTACCGTTGCAAATTTTGTCACTGGTCCGGGACTCCTTGAACCGTGTTTCCCAATCAAGTAAAGATTCCATATCTTTAATTTTTTATTATTATTATATATATAGATGTATATTTTACGAGAGAGGGGAGAGAGAGGGTGTACCGACGTACGGACAAATAAAGGAAACCGTATCTCTCTTTCTATATAAGTACATGTGTGGCTTATTCACCTCTTCCATAATAATTCCATTAGCCATTATTAATTTCTGTGTCAAAGTAAAATTAACAAGCAGAGCGAGAGAGGCAAATTAAGATGGAAGAGAAGGCAATGGCAAGAGAAGCGAAGTTAGCAATGGCGAGTAGTAGCGGTGTGATGAAGCGAGGAGCGACATCCAACGGTCAGAAGAGACACAGCATGGGTCGTCAGAAGATTCCCATCAGACGAATCCAGAATGAAGAAGCTCGTCAGGTTTTGATTTTTGATATTTTTTTTTCTATCTTTGATAATTTCTTTTGCATTCGTTAATTGTTTATCATGAATTCTTGTTCAATTAAGTCTTCGTTTTTCTTTTGCTGTGCAACTTCTTCTATTTTTTTTTAGAAAAATGTATATATTTTTTTATCTTTTGTAAGAAACCTGATGCGATGATACAATTGTCAACTTGTTTTATTTTTTGTTTATGATTAAAGCATATAGAGTTTGATCCGCTTGATGTGAGAGGTTCTTTTGTGAAATCAATGTTTCTGTAGTTTGATATGAATGTACTCCCAGATCATAGATCGCAATATACTTTTGTAGTTGCTTTGTTTTATTACGGATGTGAAAATGGCGCATTTTAATGTATAGTCATAATTCAAAGATTTAGTTCGGATTTAATCTTGCTCGGTTTCTGAATTAGTAATTTTATTACAAAAGTGTTTTTGAAATCAGACACAATTATACTTTCCATGTTTGTTTTATTTCATTTCCTCATTTTCTTATCTCAATTTCGCAAAAATATTTACGCGGTACTTTGTATATTTCATTAAAAGATAAAACCGGAATTTTATTGTTGGTCAAGAAATTTGTTTCTATTATATTCTGAGATTTTTTATTTTTTTTGCTGGATATTTACATGCTTCAATATCTCATCTCTTGTCAGGTTAAGAGAAACAGAGATTTCACTAAAACTTTTTCATTCATTTGTGTTTTAAAGCACCAAACAAAACAAAACCCTAGCGCACAAAATTTGAAGAAAGCTATTTTTTTTAAAATTAATTTCAATTTACGCACAAATAACCGAATGTACTATTTTTCCGATTTCTCAGGTGTGCTTTTCAAAGAGACGTGCCGGCTTATTCAAGAAGGCACACGAGCTATCGGTTCTCTGCGGGGCCCACTTGGCAGTGATAGTATTCTCTCCAGCCAAGAAACCCTTCTCCTTCGGCCACCCGTCTGTGCACCATGTCATAGACCGTTACCTCGCCTCTGATCCATCCTCCTGTGTCACCCCTCACATGCCCATGCAAACTCATCACCACATGGCGCCATCTCACGACGCTACCTCAGAGCTGAACCGGGAGCTGGGAGACCTGACAGCCCAGTTAGAGGCCAGTCGCAAGCGCAAGGAGATGCTTGAATCCATGCTGGCATCAAAGAAAGGCAGCATATGGAGTGCTGACATGTCCGAGCTGGGGTTGGCTGAGTTAGAGACGGTGAAGGACGGGTTAGAGCGGGTGTGGGCTGAGCTGGAGGCGAACAAAGAGAGGCTAATGCTGGAGGCTGGTATGTTCTCTAACGGTTACGGGTACCGATCAGATGGTTTCGGGTATGGGTTCGACAATTGTGGTTACGGGTTCGTTGATCAGAAGTTTAATCTTAATCCCATGATGCTAACAGCCGCTCCGATAAACATGGCCATGCCGCCTGAAGCGCTGCTTCCTTCTATGGCCATGCCGGATCTGTCAACGTCATACCCTGACCTTGGTTTATTTTTCTTACCTCAGTGAGGTTTAAAGATGTTAATTATTATATATTTTTTTTAATGAAAACAGATGTTATTATAGTTATTATTAGATCTATCTATTAGATTTCAACAAACATGTAGTGATAATCTAGTTATGGTCTAATGTAATTGATTATATATTTGTTTTGAATATCTAATTGATTATATATTTGTAGAAGTGCACATGAAATTTTCCAAAAAAAAAAAATATGTACTATACTAATCTAAAAAAGAAAACAAAAAAAAAATGAATATCAATTAATTGTTCATTCATCTCCACGTTATTTTAATTGTGCGATTCGATCAAATGTATTATATGACAAGCAAGCCTGCTGAGCTGAACAATCTAACTAGGTCACGTTTTGTATTAAAAACCAATTCAATATATAATAGTTTAGTAACATGTCTGCATGCATGCAACAGAGTATGGATCTGCCTTTTTATTTGTTGGACAGAGATCAGATGATTTAAGATATTATAAAAATCTTTCTGATGCCTTTTGTGTTGATTAATATGTGTCTGAAGTAAATGTCACAAATAGTAAAAAGTAAAAAAAGGTAACCTATCTTTCTGACTCTTGTTATTGATTGGAAATAAATATATTAATTAGAGAGTAACTAAAATGAATCAGAAAGTAAAATAAAAGAAAATTATTACATATCTTAAAATACCGAAATGTATAGAAAATGAAAAGGCATAATTAAGCTTATTGGGGAAAAAAAAGTTGCATGATACTTTTTTGATGAAATTGTCAAATTGCTATGTGAAAATAGAATAATTACTTATTTTAAACATAGAACTAAGAATTTATATTTTTTTTCTTGCCCTTCTATGTAAATATTTTTTCAGACTCGTTTTGAAATCAGCTTAAGCGTGCACAGTCCTTTTTCTAATTTAATAATACAATACAAAATCTTCAGAAAAAAAATTTTGATTGATTTTTTTCTTCGAAAAACAGATAGAACCACACCAAATAAGGGATATGCGTTCTCCAATATGAACTCAGACTCAGTATGCAGACGGATCAGAACTCAGACCTAGTATGCAGACGGATCCGAACTCAGACCCAGTATGAGGACGAATTCGTCCGCATATTGGGTCTGAGTTCAGATCCGTCCGCATACTGGGTTTGAGTTTGAATTGGGGATCCATCCGCACATTGAGTCCGAATTCGTGGTGGAATCTGAATTCAGAATAAACGGGTGGTATTTATTTAATTTTGATTTTTTAGGGTGATAGGAAAAACAATTTCGGGAAATGTAGACATTTCGTAGATGGATAGTATAATTTCTTTTCTAAAGAGAGCATAATACAAAATCGAAAACACATTCTTAAATAGAAGGAAAATCAATCTTGCACAAACCAACCAAATATATTACAAAAGGAAGTAATAAATGGGATCTAACAATTGATTCACCACAAAAGGAAATGATTTTATAGAAATAATTTACAATGCAAAAGCAAAATACACAAGAGAATTTAATTATGGAGGCTGATAATTAACCCCGCACCTCCCACCCCGCAATTAACCCCGCACAAAATGCCAAAAAACTCTAGCTGTCATTTTTTTTTTCATAAGGTATTAATACTTACGTACAGAAGTATTTATCTCTAAGAACGAAAGTATTTATCTCTAAGCACGAAAGTATTTAAGGGACCATGCAAGTTTTTTTTATGGAGGGTGGGGGGAATTTCAAATCACATGGGGGACCATGCACGTTTTTAGAGGTAGGTTTTTTTTTATCTCATTTCAATCTCGTCCACATTTCTCACAATCTATGAGAAATTTTGCGAATCTAAAACCACTAACGTTTTCTACGTAATTTTATCTTTCAAATGAGATCCATGATGACATACTTTCGAGCAAGTCGTTACAGAAGTATTTATCTCTCATCATACAAGTATTTATATCTATACTTGAAAGTATTTTTTTGCATATAATACTTATAATACTTGATATTAATACTTTCATATGTCAATATAAATACTTATAATACATGATATTAATACTTTCATATGTCAGTATAAATACTTATAATACTTGATATTAATACTTTCATATATCAGTATAAATACTTATATTAATTGATAGTAATACTTTCATATGTTTGTATAGGTATAAATACTTGCACGATGAAAGATAAATACTTATGTAACGACTTATCCAAAAGTATGTCATCATGGATCTCGTTTGAAAGAGAAAATTACGTAGAAAATGTTCGTGATTTTAGATTCGCAAAATTTCTCATAAATTATGAGAAATATGAATGAAATTGAAATGAGATAAAACTAATTTGGAAAGAGATAGAGTGGGGGGATGGTGGGGGGATGGAATGGGGGGGAGTAATATAATTGTTCTTTAATTATATGTTTTTATTTTTTATTTTTTCGTTTCCGTGTGTTTATATTCAAGCTCTTTTAAAAAATAGTTGAAATTTTGGCTGATAAAGAATCATGACGTTAATCATCACTAAAATTTATTTTAAAATTTTAATATGCTATATTTAAGTAAATGTAATTACTTAGTTATAGTTTTTTTTTTTTTTTTTGAGAGAGAAAACGAAAGCTCATATATCCAATGGATACATTCAAATCATCAAGTCTTCAAAATTAAATTCAGAAATATTCTAGTTATTCTTAACTATCTTATCTTAGCCTTTTTGTTTTGTTATATTCTTCTAAAATTCCATTGACAGAAGCTCAAGTATGTAGGATCACCAAATATTCATTATTAAAGATGAGCAAAAAACGAAAATAATATATATAGGTTTATTGGTTAAGGATGGATCAAAGGAAAAAATTAAAAAAAATTAAAAAAAAAAACGACCTTTGAATTTTTCTTTTGAGACGTATAATTTATCTCATTGTAATATTTTTTCTTATATCTTTCTTTATTAATTAGGGACGTTGTGCATTCATTGTGCAAAGTTAAGAAAGACAAAAATTACAAGGACAAATTGGGTATAAAGAGATAAAATTCTATCGGTTCTCAAAATAGCACATCACATATTCACATAATCACATCACAGGATTGCGTCTTGCTTGAGCGATGGAGCGCGTCTTTTGCTTGAGCGGCCGAGCATGCCTGCTGCCTGAGCGATTGAGTGCTCCTCGTACAGTCGTACCAAAGCCACTTTGTAAAAGATTCCCTGCACTTACACGGTTTGTAATTAACTCTGAGCCGCTTTGAAATTCGAGCTAACGCAGAGGCAGTATTATTGGGCTTTGTGATTCGTGCCAAGTTAAAAAAAGAACGGTCTAGATCCAATAATTCTAAAAAGATTCCCTATTACGATAATTCTCGCATGCCCGTATTCTGATTTTCCTATGACCTGAGCTGGGCCTCATCGTCGCACCTGAACCTCGAGCCGCCGAGGAAATTTGGCCCAGCCCAGAAGCCCAACAGTTCTATCGTTTTTGCTTTGCTATTCACCTCAGTCCGTGATTTTTGGGCAAATAAACTAAACACAGTTTGTATGTAGAGAGAAAGTTGAACTGCCTGCTGTGAAAGGATATTGGACTGCGTCAGAAATAAAGAAAGTTTCCAAACATAAATAAACAATAGTTCAATTTTATGAATATTGAACTGCGACCGAGATGGACAAATTTTCCAAACATAAATAGACAGTAATCCGATTTTATATAGGTCCAGTTATTACAGATACTACTGGAGTTGCTGTCACAGAAGATCTGATAGACTAATAAAGAATTAGTTAGGTTGTTATGTAACCGATTATAATTAATTAAGTAGTTGTTACAAGGCTGTTTATAGAATCGGTTAGGAGATTAGTTAGTCAATGTAATAGGAGATATTCTGTAATGATTCATCAATCAATGGAAATACATTTCAAATAATTCTGTTTTCTTGTTTTTACCGGTATCGCCTTTACCAATACATATTTAGCGAAAAGCTACTCGAAGAGAATGAAATACGTGACACTCTGTGACGTGACATGACAAATACATTGTGATTTGATCACATGACGTGATTAAAATAGTGGTAGATAGTCATGTCATCCGAATGGTCACGTCACGCATGGTCACGCCATGATCACACGTGATGTGACATGACGTGACGTAAATTAGTCACGTCAAACTTTTTTTTATATTAATTTAAATAGTTGAAAATTCAAAAAAAATATAAAAAATATGAAATATTTTAAAATAAGTAAATAATGTTGCACTTTTTTTTTTTTAAAGTTTGTTAGACATCATCTGATATGACTTTAAAAATTTAAATTACAAACGTTTATTAAACTAAATTAGAAAAAATAAAAAACAATACTACATGGGTGCCAGTATCATTGAACTTATACTAAAAGATAAACATAAATACTCTATATATGCATACAAAAAAAAGCTGAAAATTAACTATATAATGCTAGATACTCTGTGTTTTATATCGTGATGTAACGTAACTGATTTGCATAACGTGACATGTAATTTTTGTTCAAATATAATTACATCATACAAATGATCACGTCACGCAACACCCAAATTAAATTACGTGATCAACACACAATGTGACGTGGTTGATCTCCTTCTCTATGGGCCTCAGAAGCACCGCCCGTGTACAACAAGTCGCTGTACACGAAGTGTCCGCGTTATAAGAGAATATAATAAAGAAATGCAATACAATAGCTAGTAATGCGATAAGATATAGTACATTCTTTTGAAGAAACAACGTATGTACATGCAGTAAGATATAGCATGAAAAATAAACTTTTTTCTAAGTACAAGATATCAGTATTGTGCGAGTAAATAATTATAAGTTTGCAACTTATTTTTAGAAAATAAAAACAAAACACACACACAAGTACTGTGTAGTGTATCTTTTTTTTTTTTTTTTTTTTTTTTTTTAAGGTTTATGCAGCGTATGAGTGTATCTTTTGGTGGAAAACAATATCTAACGAATAATGTAATAAGATATAGTATTAAAAGATTCTTTTCGCTATGTAATAATGAATTGCTTGTGTATTCAACTACAAAATAACATACAAATTGCTTATGTATTAACGGTTAACAAATAATGCATTGCTTGAGTTTGAACTAGATATTTCATAAAGTGTAATTCGAACTTGTAAGATGTGGACCTTGCGATAAGTGTAAATTAGATGAAATGGGTGAAATTCTCAACTCACCTAATTAATTAGTGCAAAAAATAAGTTCTGCAAAAAGAGTACAACATGAATTCTGTAGAACACAATTCTTAAAACGAGTATAACATGAATTTAACTAAGATGATTATAGCGATCATCAGTGTTTAATTGTTTATTGATGTTTATCGTTTCGTGTCTTGGTTTAAAACTATATAAATGTCACGTTTTTATGTTTGAGTAAGGCTTGAGTGCTATGGAGAACATAACGTCATCTGTGTTATGACTTCAAAAATCTATCGTATAAATTTCAAATTTTAATTTAAGTAGCTTAGTAAATTAAAGGACTTGTTGAATACCAATTTTACTATTTTTAAATTTTTTAACTATCTTTTATAACTTATGAAAGATGACAAAAAATAACTTAAATATAGTCAATTTTTGTTTTTTTCATAAATCATAAGATATAGTAAAAAATGTTCTTCTAAAAATTCACTATATAACTAATTTACTGAGCTATTTAGATCGAAGTTTCAAATTTATACTATTAATTTTTGAAACCACACTACGAATGACTTTATGCTATTGATAATACCCACAGTCTTACTCCTTATGTTTTATTTGTCAAATTAAATTTAAAGGTGATAATAATATAATAATCGGATGAGGGACTTCCAATTAGCAAAGTCAAATTGAACGTTTCCAAATAACGTTATATTATTGTTGAAAATGGCGAACAATTCATTCTTCTACAATGAAAAGGTCATTAAGTTTTTTTTTTTTTTAAGTTACAAAAAAAAATTCAACTGGTAGCCTCTATCAGTATTTAAAAAAATATATATAGAGAGAGAGAGTAATGCTAAGGTGTGATGTGCTCACCAAGAGAGTTTGGTGAGTATAACTCTAAAAGTTCATTGAATTGACTTCATATGCTGAATCCAAATTGTTGAAATTCATGTACTTCATATGTGATGCATATACATGCAAAATTTAGAAAGTTTCGAGTGTATTTGCTACACGGTCAAGCGGTCAAAGAAATGAACATTTTATAAGTTAATTTATAAGTTATTTTATATATTCAATTTTTATTATTTCTTCGACCGCTTGACCTTGTAGCAAATAAACTCGAAACTTTCAAAATTTTGCATGTATATGCATCACTCATAAAGTACATAGATTTCAACGGTTTGGATTTTGCATTTGGCATCGATCCGATATACTTCTAGAGTTGTGCTCACCAAACTCTCTTGGTGAGCACATCACACCCTAGCTTTAAAGTATATCGGATCGACTTCAAACGCCAAATCCAAACCGTTGAAATCCTTGTACTTCATGAGTGATGCATGTACATATAAAATTTTAAAAGTTTCGAGTTTATTTGCTACACGGTCAAGCGGTCAAAGAAATGATAAAAATTGAATATATAAAACAACTTATAAATTAAGTTATAAAAAGTTTCTTTTTTTGACCGCTTGACCGTGTAGCAAATAAACTCAAAACTTTTAAAATTTTATATGTACATGCATCACTCATGAATTACAAGAATTTCAACGGTTTGGATTTGGCATTTGAAGTCGATCCGATATACTTTTGGAGTTATGCTCACCAAACCCTCTTGGTGAGCACATCACACCCTAGCTTTACTCATATATATATATAGAGTAAAACTAATATACACTTAAGTGTGCCGTACACTTAACCCTAGGACCATACGATTTTTTTAAAAGTCGTGTAGATTATTCAAAAGTTGTGCAGCGCGAATCTCAAAGCTAATCCTAGAGTTCTAGGGTTAAGTGTATGGTTCAATCCGTACACTTAAGTGTATATTAGATTGACTCTATATATATATATAGAGAGAGAGATAGGCTACGGTGAGTTGCGAAGTAAAACGCGTTTCTACTTCACGCCGTATTTTCATTTTGAAAGTCCAAACGACCGATCCGAACCGTTAAATCTTTAATCCATATTTAAATGTGCTTGGAAACTAAATTTTACATTTTTTTGAAATTTTTTTACTATTTATTAAGCATTTTTTAAAACTGCTGTTTTGTTGTGAACAGTAAAAAACAGTCAAATTTTCTGGACCATCTGATCAGCGACTTTCAAAATTGCTTAATAAATAGTAAAAAAATTCCAAAAAATGTAAAATTTGGTCTCCAAGCACATTTCAATATGGAGAATAAGATGAACGGTTCAGATCGACGTTTTGAACTTTAAAATCGTAAAATATGAGCGTGAAGTAAAATAGTAGCTTTACTTCGCAACTCACCGTAGCCCACCTCTATATATATATATATATATATATATAAAGGAGGGATCGGATTACACCACTATTTTGGTGACATGGTGTGACAATGTCCATTTTTGAAATTTCAAAATCCAAATAGTCGATCCAAACCGTTCAATATGATGAATATATTAAGAGTAACTTGGAAATCAAATTTTACATTTTTCTGAATTTTTTTACTATTTATTAAGTATTTAACAAAATCGCTATATTCAGACCGTTGAATTTTTGAACCCCTCTAAATAAACCAAAAAAAAATTCAGAAAAATGTAAAATTTGATCTGTAAGCACATTTTAACATATCCATCAAGTTGAACGGTTTGGATCGACTGTTTGGACTTTGAAAATGGACGGTGTCATTCCATGTTACCAAAAAATGGTGTCATTTGATCCCTCCTCATATATATATATGGAATATGCTAGCATGTTATGCATAGCGTAGAGCCCCTCCATGCAACACCTTGGATTTTGACTTTTTAAAATCCTAACGGTCGATCCGAACTGTTCATCTTGTTCTCCATATTAATATGTATTTGGGGACAAAATTTTACATTTTTTGAAATTTTTTTACTATTTGTTTAGATTTATTGAAAATCATTGTTTTTTTATGGTCCAGATTTGCTGAAAACATCAATTTTCAATAAATCTAAACAAATAGTAAAAAAATTCAAAAAATGTAAAATTTGGTCCCCAAACACATATTAATATGGAGAACAAGATGAACGGTTCGGATCGACCGTTAGGATTTTGAAAAGTCAAAATCCAAGGCGTTGCATGGAGGGGCTCTATGTTATGCATAGCATGCTAGCATATTGTTCGCGTGAAAGCGCAACGCAAGTTTCGGTACGCTTGGGAGAGTACCTTTTAAAACCGCGGTTACAACTTCTGATTAGGGTTGCAAGTGCACAACTCTATCGAGGAGTATAATCGGGTATCGATCCTCAGGGACGGTATAATTCGACTCCAAATTCTTACAAATCCGAGTTAGGTACTAGAAGTTTAAAAAGTTGGGTTTGATTTGTTTATATTTCCTAATTTCAAGTGACAATTCAATTAACAGTAAATGAAAGCAATTAAAGGTTTTGGTTTTGAACAATGATAAAAGGCGTTCCCAGGGTTTCAGGTTTCATCCCAAACTTTGCCATCTCTGGACCTATCATACAACTCGCATCATCTCTGATGCGACCCGTATGATGCGACCCGTATGATGCGACCCGTATGATGCGACTCGCATCATCTCTGATGCGACTTGTATGATGCGACTCGCATCATCTCTGATGAGGGTTGCATCATCTCTGATGAGGGTCGCATCAGATGTGATGAGGGTCGCATCGCCCTCGAGCTGAGCTGACATGTGTTCGTATCTAAGTTGATTTCTTGTGCGAGGCTTCAACCTGTGGCTCTCACCTACTGGTATCTAACCTAAATTGATTGTCTGGTTTGCTAGAGGTATCCACAACCTCTCGATAATGGAAAGTTCACCTCTCGGCTACTATTGATCTTAGATCTACCTCAAATACTCAATCACAATTTCAAGATACATCAAGGTCAAATTACTAGAAGAGATGCTATAGACATCTAACAGTAGACAATCAAGAATCAATCAAGCAATCAAAATCAAGCAATCAAATGAATACTCAAACAAAGAATCACACAAGCTCAAACTTAGATCAAAACAACATGCAATTCAAAAACAAAGTTTAGAGACTACATCCTAACCCTAGGAACTAAAGAAGTCTACTCAAACATCATAAAAGAAGAGATAAAAGAGAAGATCATGATAAAACCAAATGTAGCAATCTAGCAAGGATCTTTCCTCCTTCCTTTCTTTCTTGATCAATACTCCAATTCTTGAGGTTTTGAATCTTCAAATTCGGAACCCCCTCTCTGGTGGCAGAGGTGGCCTATTTATAGGCTTTTCAAAACGAGTGTTTCAATTCTGGGCTTTAATTGGGCCTTTGTTGTTTGCTCTGGAAGCTCGCGATGCGACCAGCGTCAAGTCTGATGAGGGTCGCATCAGATGTGATGAGGGTCGCATCAGATCTGATGAGGGTCGCGTCAGAGTCTCAGAATTCAGTAACTTTCCTGATTTCGCCCGTTTTCTGCAAAATAAGAATGAAATCGCAGCAGTACCACATTCTATGGATATTCAATGTAAAATATGCGATTTGGTGGTTTAAAACGCAGATTTTGGTATAGGAATTGGTCGGAACAATAGATCAAATATGGAGATATCAAATTTCCCCAAGCTGAACTCTTGCTTGTCCTCAAGCAAAGATCTGTTCTTTGTTACCGGGTTGGAATCTAAATGCAAATTAAGTTCCTAAATGTGAAAATTTACATGAGTTGCTCAAATCAAGAACCTCGAGAATCTTTATGGTATGATTTGGACTTTCCTTGATCAATTTTGATTCACCCCACAAATTGACTAATCAAATTTCAAGTTATAGAATGTTTTAATACATAAAAAGCTGAGTACTCGAATTGATCAATCTATCATTCTTTTACTAAAATCATGCTCTCATTTGTGGAGATTTTCCCTTTTTCTCCCCTAAGCTTGGAACAAGCTTAGGTTAGCAAGTCGCAGACTTCGTGTGTTGATATATGCAAAAGTTATTTTTTTTCTTTTCTAAATTTGGGAGATGAGCTCAAAGGCGCCCAACAGGACTTATTGCCAGTACTCTTATTTTCTCCATCCTTTTCTTCTTCTTTTTTTTATAAATTTGGGAGACGAGCTCAAAGGCGCCCAATATGACTTATTGCCAGTACTCTTATTTTCTCCATCTTTTTATTATATATTATTTTTATTCGTTTGCTTTTGCACATACCGTGAATACACACATCCATTGGTATTCATTCATACCAATGGATATCCAAATCTTTCCTTATTTAAAATCTCCATTTCCCTATGTAAAAGGCACAGTTCAGTTTCAAAAATTGATTTTCGATACAATTCAAGTTTTCATCCTTTCAAGTTCTTAGAACATCCCTTCCTAATCAGTTCTTTGATCAATTATGGGGTTAGTTCTAATTTTTTCAAAGTCATCCAAATCACAACCAAAAATTGTTCAAACAAGTCCTTAACTCAAGCAATCACACAAATTTATCACCTAAAAATGCAAATTTTGGAAAAATAAACATGACCTAAATGTAGATACAGTTTTCTTCTATTCACCCCCCCAAGCTTGAATGAAGCATTGTCCTCAATGCTTGAATTCACACAAGAAAAAGTAAATAGAAGAAAATATGAAAACTAACTAGACATGGAGTGAGGGGTGAGGCGGGGGCGCCTCACTAGTTGGTGGAAGGTGGATCAGGCGGTTCTGGGCGGAGCGCCCACTTCGGAGGTGTACAGACCGTGTACTGGTTTGCTGGTAAAGTCCTGAGCTTGCATGTGGCTGGATGAGTGCCTATCACCTTCTCGATCAAGTTCTCAATCACAGTTTGCTGAGCTTTCAAATCCTCCAAGAATCTGAGGATGCGAGCTGGGTCGAGGCCTGCATTTAAAATCACAGGACAAGAGTTATTTGGGTCTGGGAACTCATACCTGAGGTTAGCTGGAAGAGGCTTGAGCTCAGGAGTCGGCAACTCTATGTGGACCTTGACGCGGTCTGCGTCAGGTTCACTCGGGTCGTGTGAAGACCTCACGTCAGCTTCATCAGATGCTCGTTCTCTGTTTTCCAGGCCTTCGGACTGTGGCACGCGACCCGCGTGGGATTCATCCGGTCTGTATTGCCTACGAGATTGTTCCTTGGCCAATTGATCCACCACATCAAGCCAGCAGCATGTTTCAGTTTTGGAGGGGTACTTCATAGCTCGATTGAGATTAAACTCAACTTTCTCATCTCCAATCCGCAAAGTTAGAGTTCCGTTCTCCACGTCAATGAGTGTTCGAGTTGTCTTCAAGAATGGCCGTCCCAGAATGATGGGGATTTCCTTGTCTTCTTCCATTTCCATTACCACGAAGTCAACCGGTACATAAAACTTACCCACTAGAACTGGCACATCCTCCACTATGCCCAGTGGTAGTCTGACAGAAGAATCAGCAAGCTGCAGAGTCATGTGCGTGGGTTTGAGCTCGCCTAATCCCATGCGCTCAAAGATGGTGCGTGGCATGAGACTCACGCTGGCCCCTAAGTCACATAGGGCTCGCTTGATGGTAGCTTTCCCGATTGTGCAAGGAATGGAGAATTTACCAGGGTCTCCCAGTTTGGGTGGTAGCTCGCTGTTCAGGATGGCGCTGCACTGCCCTGTCAGTTTCACCGTTTCATTCCCCCCCAAGCTTCGCTTGTTGGATAGGATATCCTTCAGGAACTTGGCATAGGAGGGCATTTGAGTCAAGGCATCAGTGAATGGGATTGTGATATGCAGGCCTTTGATCACCTCAGTGAATTTCGCGAATTGTGCGTTCAACTTGTTCTCAGCTAATCGTCGGGGAAAGGGCACAGGTGGTCTGTAAGGTGCAGGTTTCTCAACCCCTTTCCCTTTTCCTTTGTCAGACTCTTTTGATGCGGATCGCATGGTACCATTGCGGGTCACATCCACAGGTGCTTCAGGTGGTGTTGCCGGTCGCATTGGCTCGATGCGACCAGGATTCACAGGTTCCTCTGAGGTTGATGCGGGTCGCATCAGTTGAGGACTGATCAGTTGGAAAGGCTGGTTCATCGTACTGGGTCCCACTCCTCAGTGTGATCGCCTTAGCTTCTCCTCTGGGGTTTGGTTCTGGCTGTGCGGGCAGCTTACCAGGTTGAGGTTGGTTAGAAGTGACGATATGACTCAGTTGCTCCAACAATTTGCTTTGGGCGGCCATTTGAGTTGCCATCGATTGCATTTGCTCCCACATCATTTGATTCATTTTCCCTTGCTCGTGTGTGAAGTTGGTCGCATAGGGAGGCACATATGGTTTGGAAGGGCCAGCTTGAGGTGCTCGATTGTTTTGATTGGGGAATGAGGCATTTTGGTAGAAATGCCTGTTGTTGCCTCCTCCAGAAGGGTTGTTCCAGTTGCCGCTAGATGAAGGATTGTTGAAGGTGTTGCCATTGTTGGTGAGGTTGGTGAAAGGGGGTCTAGGAGCATTGTTGAAAGGTGCAGGGTTGTTTTGATTTCTATTCCAATTTTGTTGTTCCATTGGATCCTTGGAGTAAGATCGGTTGAAGGGGGGTCTCGGAAAGAAAGAAGGTTCATTGTTGAGTGAGTTTACCTGTTCGACCTCCTCTTCATCTTGCACCAATGGACATTGCTCATAGGTGTGCCTTTCATCACCACACATGACACACGCTTGGTGCTGCTGTTCGACTGCCTTCACACTCAGCTTGTCCATCGCCCTCTGCATAGCATCCAACTTGGCGGTTAGAGCAGTGATTTGATCGACTTCGTACTTGCCTCTACCTCCAGGTAGGGTGTTGTCTCGGCCAGACCACTGTTGGTTCTGCGCCATGTTGTCAATCAAATTCATGGCCTCCAAAGGTTCTCTCGACATCAGCGCGCCACCTGCAACTGCATCAACAGTGGTACGAGTACTTTCAGTCAAACCATCATAGAAGGTCTGAATCAACAACCAATCAGGAATGCCATGGTGGGGACACGAATACTGCAACTCCCTAAACCTTTCCCAAGACTCGTTCAATGGTTCGTCAGACAATTGCCTAAAGCTGGTCAGTTCATTTCTTACCTTGGCAGTTCTTTTGTGAGGGAAAAACCTAGTCAAAAACAACTTAGATAACTCCCTCCAATTGGTAACGGAATCCCTAGGTAATGACCCTAACCACTTTTTAGCTTTGTCCCTGAGAGTAAAGGGAAATAAGGCGAGTTTCGTGTAGTCAGCGGTTGCCCCATTGGTTTTGATGGTGTTGATGCACTCGAGGAAAGTCTGGAGATGAGCGTGAGGGTCTTCGTGATCCATGCCATGAAATGTGTTCTGTTGCACTATGTTGACAACTCCTGGATTGAAGTTCGGTTGTTGTCCAGGGATTCGTGGTAGCCGGATCGCTCCTCTGACATCTCCCGCCCTTGGCACGTTGAACTCTCGAAGCGTCCTTGGCATGAAGACGTCCATCTCATCGTCAGACTGATCTGTTAGATCTTCCCTGTCTCTGGCCTCCCTATCCTCTCTGCTTGGGTGTTCTGACATTGCTCCCTCCACGCGAGTCGCTTCAGGTATGATGCGAGTCGCTTTAGGCTCAACGCGAGTCGCTTCAGGTGAGATGCGGGTCGCGTCAGAGGAAGGCTGAGAAGTTGGTTGTGCAGAATCAGTATCCTCTGGAGGAGTCTCGTCAAAGAGTGGACCCTTGCTCCTCAGTTGGTAAGTCAGCTTGTATTTACTTGCAGGAGGGGGTTTGAAAGCCAGTTTTTAGTAATAGGGAAGTAAAGCAAAAGAAAGGATACAATTTAAAATCTAGATTAACTAAGATAAGCAAGAATCTAGAAAAGAAATGATAGCCGACTCCCCGGCAACGGCGCCAAAAACTTGTTTGCGTGAAAGCGCAACGCAAGTTTCGGTACGCTTGGGAGCGTACCTTTTAAAACTGCGGTTACAACTTCCGATTAGGGTTGCAAGTGCACAACTCTATCGAGGAGTATAATCGGGTATCGATCCTCAGGGACGGTATAATTCGACTCCAAATTCTTACAAATCCGAGTTAGGTACTAGAAGTGTGAAAAGTTGGGTTTGATTTGTTTATATTTCCTAATTTCAAGTGACAATTCAATTAACAGTAAATGAAAGCAATTAAAGGTTTTGGTTTTGAACAATGATAAAAGGCGTTCCCAGGGTTTCAGGTTTCATCCCAAACTTTGCCATCTCTGGACCTATCATACAACTCGCATCATCTCTGATGCGACCCGTATGATGCGACTCGCATCATCTCTGATGAGGGTTGCATCATCTCTGATGAGGGTCGCATCAGATGTGATGAGGGTCGCATCGCCCTCGAGCTGAGCTGACATGTGTTCGTATCTAAGTTGATTTCTTGTGCGAGGCTTCAACCTATGGCTCTCACCTACTGGTATCTAACCTAAATTGATTGTCTGGTTTGCTAGAGGTATCCACAACCTCTCGATAATGGAAAGTTCACCTCTCGGCTACTATTGATCTTAGATCTACCTCAAATACTCAATCACAATTTCAAGATACATCAAGGTCAAATTACTAGAAGAGATGCTATAGACATCTAACAGTAGACAATCAAGAATCAATCAAGCAATCAAAATCAAGCAATCAAATGAATACTCAAACAAAGAATCACACAAGCTCAAACTTAGATCAAAACAACATGCAATTCAAAAACAAAGTTTAGAGAATACATCCTAACCCTAGGAACTAAAGAAGTCTACTCAAACATCATAAAAGAAGAGATAAAAGAGAAGATCATGATAAAACCAAATGTAGCAATCTAGCAAGGATCTTTCCTCCTTCCTTTCTTTCTTGATCAATACTCCAATTCTTGAGGTTTTGAGTCTTCAAATTCGGAACCCCCTCTCTGGTGGCAGAGGTGGCCTATTTATAGGCTTTTCAAAACGAGTGTTTCGATTCTGGGCTTTAATTGGGCCTTTGTTGTCTGCTCTGGAAGGTCGCGATGCGACCAGCGTCAAGTCTGATGAGGGTCGCATCAGATGTGATGAGGGTCGCGTCAGATCTGATGAGGGTCACGTCAGATCTGATGAGGGTCACGTCAGATCTGATGAGGGTCGCGTTAGAGTCTCAGAATTCAGTAACTTCCATGATTTCGCCCGTTTTCTGCAAAATAAGAATGAAATCGCAGCAGTACCACATTCTATGGATATTCAATGTAAAATACGCGATTTGGTGGTTTAAAACGCAGATTTTGGTATAGGAATTGGTCGGAACAATAGATCAAATATGGAGATATCACATATTCCTCTATATATATATATATATAGGGTCCGGCTAATTTGCTGCCAGCAACATTTTAGTCGGAGGTGTTGTCACTGTTTTTTTCTATTTTTTTATGTTCAAACAACAAATCTAAACCGTTAGATGTTTAATCTATATTATAACCTACTTGGAGACCAAATTTTACATTTTTTGAAATATTTTTACTATTTATTAAGCTGGTCTGGAAACTGCTGATTTCAGTAAATTTATGCAGCATTGAAATCAGTGGTTTTCAAACCATCTTAATAAATAGTAAAAAAAATTCCAAAAAATATAAAATTTGATCTCCAAGTAGATTATAATATAGATTAAACATCTAACGGTTTGGATTTGTTGTTTGGACATCACAAAATAGAAAAAACAGTGGCAGCACCACCGACAGAAATGCTGCCGGCAGCAATTTAGCCACAACCTATATATATATATATATTTAGAGGAGGGATTACACCACTATTTTGGTGACATGGTGTGACAATGTCCATTTTTGAAATTTCAAAATCCAAATAGTCGATCCAAACCGTTCAATATGATGAATATATTAAGAGTAACTTGGAAATCAAATTTTACATTTTTCTGAATTTTTTTACTGTTTATTAAGTATTTAACAAAATCGCTATATTCAAACCGTTGAATTTTTGAACCCCTCTAAATAAACCAAAAAAAATTCAGAAAAATGTAAAATTTGATCTGTAAGCACATTTTAACATATCCATCAAGTTGAATGGTTTGGATCGACTGTTTGGACTTTGAAAATGGACGGTGTCATTCCATGTCACCAAAAAATGATGTCATTTGATCCCTCCTCATATATTTAATATACGGTCAATTTTTTTTTTACTTTTGTGTTAGCCAACAGACCTAACATTATTGTCAAATTATCCAGATTTTGATGATGAAGTTCTCTAATTTAAAAAAATTCCTTCCTCAAAGTATCTTATTTCACATACAAAATAGCTTACACACGTACATTTTTTTTCTTTCAAAATACTACTAATACTTATTATTCTTTTTTTTTTTGAAATCAATACTTATTATTCTATAATTTCAAATGAGGACAGTTTAGAACCTGCACTTCACCATTGTTATATTTTTAAAACTTTAATAACTTATAATTTTAAATTTAAATGTTAAAATCCGAAATTTTATTTGTACCATAATAAAAAAAAATCAACTAAATACTGAGGTCTGCACAAGCTTTTTGCGGCTCCAGATCACTGAGATCCGATTCTGTAGCCTCAACATTTTTTTTTTTACATAAAATTTATTAATAAAAAAAAAACTTGGCACAGAAATACTGGGATCCCAGACATCTAGAATGGATAGAAGTTAATTAATTAGTCCCAAATCTAGTCAATAAAGAATTTTTTTTCTGCGGCCCGGACATCTATTAGTACCACTGGCACAGTAATCAATTTTGTTTTTGTTTTTATTAATACATTTTCTCTAAAAAAAAATGTTGGGGTCACAAAATCATTCTGCGGATTCTAGTTTGAGGCTACAGAAAGCCTGTGCGAAATCCTGTATTTGAGACCGCATAACACCTGTACAGCTTGGATAATTCTCAAATTTTCCCAAAATCAGAGTGACTTTATTTTTTTATGCTATAAATCAAAATTTCGGGTTAAAAACAAACCAATTTGTATAACTTTGTTTCAATGTATTAGATATTATGCATAACTGGAGACATCCAGTGCTTCACCTTACTGGAGAAGCCTTTACTATTCTGTTTTACATGATTGTTAATTAGTAACAGAATTTCTTACCAGAAAGGTTGCGCTGTGGTTAGATGTTAACCCAGCTTGTACCTTAGTTAGGATAATTAGAGAGAGTCTATATAAGACGATGTAATACACTCAAATCTTATGCAATGAAACAGTAATTCAAAGTTTCTTCTTCTCTGTTATCTTCTCTTTTCTCAATTTCACAATACAGTGCATATGTAAAAGTTTACAACATTTCGACTTTATTTTAATTGATATCAAGAATTTACAAAAATATACTTATATAGATCAATTATTAACGTTATTTTTTCATTTTATTGATTCATACGAAAAAATGGTAATAACTTACTGCATGTATATATATCTCCATTCCATTATTAAGCACGTAGGGTGTCCGATCCGCCAACGGCTATGATAGAAAGTTGAAATTTCAGATTTAATCTCAGTCCTCCAATTACATAATCTGTCTTCTTATGATTAAATGTGCATCTGAATAATGTGTAGAAGTCTAAATGAAACTAAAAACATACTCGCGACACATACTACCACACGATGCATTACAATTACAATTAAATAAATTATGAAATTGAGTGATATAATATGTTTCCTTATTTCTCCCTCTCCAATTTAGCGATATAATTATGTTTCCTTATTTCATTCCATATTTCTCTTCTATTTTTTCTATAGCTATAAGAATTCTAGAAATATTATCAATTTTGTTTTTATACAGATCACAATGAAAATCAATTGAAAATCTTAGAAGCACAAATCAGTGGGACAGGAAGAAGGGAGAGAAAACAAAATTGAAAATGTCACCAAAAATATGAAATCATTGGTACTTAAAATACCAATGTATTTTTAATTTCAGGTTTCTTCGTTCAGTTTGCTTATGGCATGGGTATTATATCTAATCAGTTGTATCAGGTATTCTATTTTGTACAAATTAATTTAAATTTAGAAAGCTATTATTTCAAATCATTGGTACTTAAAATACAGAATCATCATATCATCAAATTATTATAAGAGATCATGATTCAAAGTAATTAAAAATGCATAATCATATAATTCTATTCAAAGATCATGTCCCTCAATTTTTGAATAATTATTAATTTTATTGAATTTTTTTTAAAATTTTTTTTCTCTTATAGTATGTCCCGTTGCAACGCACGGGCATGATACTAGTAAAAAATAATATAGTTAACATTTAGCAATTCTATTTTGACATTGACATGTAAATTTTAAATTTTTTGTTATTATAAAATTTAAACATAAAATAAAAAAATATTTGATTCCTCTTTATTTAAAATTGTATTATATAATTCTTATTTCTGTGTATGATTTAAATGGAACTATCTAGATTGAAAACCGGAAAAAAAAAACATCCTTTCCTCACCAGTGAAACGGAATCGAATTAAATTTGATCTAATGTTCGGTTAGATCAAACTAATTTAAAATGGTGTGAATCAATTATGCTCAAATATTAAATAGATTGGACAGACTCTGACCGGTATTTGCCAAACCGCTCTCACTCGGAAAGAACACAATTATAAAATTTAAAAACAAAATAAAATTATTTGAATTCTTTTTATTTAAAATTGTATGATATAATTTTGTGTGTGTGTATGGTTTAAATGGAATTGTCGATAGAAAAGAGCACCATTTCTTAGCAGTGCGATGGATATCGGATTTTAAATTCAGTTCAATATCGGCTAAACTCATTCGAATTTACATTGAGATTTATGCGGATAACTTTAAAATTACGTGAATAAATTTTGTACAAATTTTAAGATGATTTGAAGAAACATCGATCGGTATCTATCGGATCGCTTCCACTCTGAAAGAGCATGATGTTAATTTTAGAATGAATCAAATAGACTCTAAAAACAATATAGATCATTTTTAGCGATTTTATTTTGATATATAAATTATACATTTTGTTATTATAAAATTTAAAAATAAAATAAAAATATTTGAATTCTTCTTATTTAAAATAATATTATATAATTCTGTCCTTTGTGTATGTGTATGATTTAAATGGAACCATTTCGATTGTCGATTGGAAAGAATATCTTTCTCAGCGGTGCCATAAAAATCAAATTAAATTTGGTTTAATCTATACCATTAAAATTCATGTGAATAAATCTAAAATCGTATGAATTAAATATGTACGAATTTTAACTTTTAAGATGAATCAAACAGATTTGTGCTCAATATGTATAGAATAAAATACCTGACACGGCGTGACATGACATCACGAAAATGTTGTGATTGCATCATGTGAAGTGATATGACGTAATGTGATGTGATCGAAATAGTGGCAGACAGACATATCACGTGTAGTCATGCTGTGATCAAACGTAATGTGACTACACGTAACGTAAATTAGTCACGTTAATTTTTTTCTATATTTTAATTTAAATTATTGAAAATTACGAAAAATATATCAAAAAATATGAAAATTATAATAAATACATAATGTTGCATTTTTTTAATGAGAAAATGTCATGTACATCTGACATTACTTTAAAATAAATCAAATTATAAATATTTATTAGATTAAATTAGAGAAATAAAAATTAACATTACATGAGTACCGGTATCACTGAATCTACACTAAAAGAGAAATCTAGATACTCTATATGTGAAAATTAATTAGAAAAAATTGAATATTCTATATTTAATACCATAACGTGATGTAACATATAATTTTCATTTTTTTTTTATTCTTTGTAATTTTCGTTTGAATACATTCACATCATGCAATACACGCATCACGTCACATAATCAATATACGCAATCTAACGTAACGTTACGTTACGTGACTGATGACGAGGTAACAATTTCCCTTCTCTGCCGCTGTCTATCGGACTGCTCGCCTCTGAAAGAGCACGATTTTGCAAACCGACCGTCGAACCGAAAGTATCCAGATAAAATGGGACATGCTATAATGAGATTTCGGACCGTAAGCCGTTGATCCATACACGACAGTGATGATTTTGTCGAGGCTAGAAGATGAACGGTCCAGATCGGATAAAAAGGTGCTGCAGCACGAGCGTACGGCAGAGGATTCGGCCTCGGGTTGATTAACTCATATTGAGTTACGAGAGGGGTTGGGTACAACTGTAATGCGGACTCTCTGTTACACAGAACACAGAAGCCCATAAGACCAATATTACTGACATGTGGGGCTCATCCAAGAACTAAGTAGTAGACCCCATCACTGCATCACCAGATATGGTCCCACTGTCAGTGATGCTGGTACAGCGATTCCCCTCTCAGCCAACTGAATCTGGGTTAAAGTAACGCTTCATCTCACTTGGTAAAATCCGTACCTAAACGAGCAGGGACCGATCCAATGGGTATAAGACCAAATTTGGTCCAGTGCCAAGGTTTAGTCGTCCGATCCTCATTAACATGCTTTTGCACTTGATCCGCACGAAAGATAAAGTTGATAGCGCGAATCATATTGTAAGATAGACGACAATGATCTTTTATTGGACAGAATTTGGTCCAATGCTCATTGCAGCACGACGTCCGATTTCCTAAACGGAGTGACATCCGTCACATCACAATTACCTTTTTCTCTATAGCCCCTTGTAATTTCCGCCGGTAAAATTTAGGAGTTTATACAGAGTTTTTTCCTTGGCCGTTTTGTCTCCTCTTCTCCCCTTTCGGCGCTTGTAAATTTGCAACTCTAGACTTCAGAGATTTAACTAGAGCCTTTGGATAGTTCTATCGTCGGCCAACTGCCTCCCCTTTCTCGCATTGCAATTTTGGGACTTCGGAGAGTTGAGTCTTTGCAGAGTTGTTTCCTCACCTATTGCCGCCGCTTTCGCCGTTTTTTTCTCCAGAGAGGTGCTTACTTTTTTTTTTTTGGCATATAACGTCCCCTCGTTTAGTTTTCTTCGTCTTCTAGGCTGAATTCTTGTGTTTGCGTGTGCGCGTTTCTTATTGTGTATTTTTTCTTCGTTTAGTATTGTTCCTTTTTTCTCCCTGTTAGAGAGATTGTTATCTCTCTGTATATTTTTATTTGTTGGTGGAATAATGCTGATTTTTGTCTGAAATTTGATTTTGGTTTATGAATGAATTTTAAAGATCATGATTCCTATATACTTCCTGGACAATACGAGGTATGTTTTAAATTGTACGAATGTGTGGTGACCTCCGATTGAAGAAAATCCCAATTTGTGGAATATTAGGGTTAATAGGTTGTCTGAAGATGATGTAGCGGAAAGGATTTTAACTCTTTATCTTATATTTTGTAGGAAAACAAATATTTTTCTTATTCTTTCTCTATTTTTTCACCCGTGTCTTGAAAATGGGTTCTCTCGTTTTTAGCTGATAGTGATGGATTTTGGAACTGAGTGGCGTGGTTCCTTGCTTGGTTGATGGATTTTTTAAATGAATCTTGTTTGAGATAAGTGTTGCCAATTTTGAATTTTGGAAATGTGGGCACATACCAAATTACCATTTCACAAACTATTGGTTCTGAGATATTAAAATTATGCAAGCTTTAATCAGCTTGATTTATGGGAAAAAAATGTAGTAGTAATAGGTTGCAAGGTAAATCCAAAGCAGTTGTGGTCGTGAAACAGATTTCTTCTGTATGTTTTATCTAATAAAATTGTTCTAATGATATGCTTTATTCTGTTGTAAGTACATCTTCATCACTTACCAAATTAATTCTTATTTCAATACACAGTTATCTGACGGGTGCTTCGAGTCCTCCAAAACGGAATACCATACTTTCTTCAAATGGAGTGCAACAAAGATGAGGCTCAAAGAGCCAAGGAAATTGCTGAGAGAAAGTTTTTCCAGAAGGACCTAAATGGCGCAAAGAAGTTTGCTCAGAAGGCTCAAACACTGTACCCTCAACTGGATGGTGTATCACAGTTTCTCATTGCTCTAGAGGTGCATCTCATGGCTGAATTGAGGGTTTCTGGTGAGAAAGACTGGTACGCGATAATGTCCCTTAGCCCCTCTGCTGATGAATCAACTGTGAGAAAGCACTACAGGCAGCTCGTGCTGCAACTACACCCAGACAAAAACCACTCCCCTGGTGCTGAAGGCGCCTTTAAGCTAGTCCAAGAGGCATTTGGTGTACTGAAGGACAAGCACAAAAAACATATTTTTGATCAGAAGAGGAGAACTCATACTGCGAATGGGCACAACATGGGTAGTGTTAGTTGCAGTGCACAGGGTACCACCCAAACGGCTGCTCGACCAGTGCCACCGCAGCCGAAACGGAGCACTGCTAGCTGGTGGGGTATGAAAGGCGCCCAGCAACCAACTGCACGGCCAGTGCCACAGAATACTGCACGGATGGGACCACGGCCATCCAAACCATGCACCGCTGAGCATCACATGCCTAGTGCCACACAAAGGTTTAAACAGCCGGCACCACAGCCTTCGGAGGCAAGTACCTTCTGGACCCGGTGCACCAGCTGCAATATGTGGTTTGAGCATTCATTGATTTTTCAGAACCGCTTACTGCTTTGCCGAAGCTGTACAACATCATATTATGCAGCTGATACTGGACAGCAGCCTGTAATTAGGTACAATTTTGCGTTGATGGAAGATTGGAAGAGGGATAACTCGGGTTTTGCAGAAAAGTTTAATGGTAGCACCACCTCTAACCGAGGTTCCTCGGAGAATGTGAGTTCTGGGTTGAAACAGCCCTATAAGAGAATGAGGGGAGATGGAAGGAGCGATATGAATGGAGGTTCTCATGAAAAGACGCAGAGGGTGGGATCAGTTCAGGTATGTTTGTTTTCGGATGATTTTTATTTGATCCGATAGGATAAATAGAAAAGTTCTCCTAGCTCAATTGGCTATTGGTTCATTTTTAATACATCTTAGTTGGTCTACTTCATATTAAATATGACTTTCGACGCTTCAGAGTGGGTGTGTTTTAGTTGTTCAGTTTTGGGGCTTTGAATATCTTGTGCGGGTCAGATAGAATTGCTTGAATACAAGCAATTGCCAACATTAGATTCATAAATTGTCTAAGATGAAAACGTAGGCATAAAGTCATCATATCACACGCTCCTACCAGTGGTCTTAAACCTGAAAAGGAAACAAAATAAAATAGGATTGATGTGGGACTCTGACATTTTAATGTAGTTTTCTTAAACACTTTGGCACTGCAAAGGAAATCTGTTCTAACCATAGAAGATCATTTCTCTTATGACGCGTCCGATTCTTTGTCAACTTAAAACCAAAACAATTAGTGAGCATAGTTTTAATTCATTATTAGTCATATTGCCTTAACTCCATCCATTATTATGTTGGACTTTTTCAATGCATAAGTGTATTTGAGGTGTTCAAAGTAAGATATCTAGAAAGGCTATACAAATGTTGAAAGCTGCAAGAATGAAAAAACATAAATGGAAGGAAACCTCAGTGGTTTGTGTGAACTGCCAATTAGTTACTGTATGGAAGTTGTTTCAATGTAATCTTATTGCAAGATTTCTGTGCACTTTAGACTATGCAATGGAGAAATAGGCAGGATTTGATGCAGTTATCTTTTTCAATTTTCTATTCCTAACAAGTTCTTCAAATTTATGCATGCGATGGTACAACTAGTTCTTTTCAGGGTTGTTTCGTATAATATTTGATTTTTTTAGTTGAAGCTGAGTCCTGAATTTTCTCTGCTTTTCAATTTCCTTCTTTATTTTGCTTCTGTATCCCTCATTTGGCCCAAAATACTGCTGTTAGGTCATAAATGCTCTCATTTTTGTTTGAAAGCTCTCTGAAATATTTTTTGATTCGTTTCCGAGATCCTTTTTTGCCGTTCTATCTCTAGTCTAGCCTGTTAAATGGTAGACCGAAGTGACACAGTTGCCTTATGCAAATACTTCAAATAAGTTCTTCTACATCCCTAGGTGAGAGGAAGATAGCTGGAAGCATGCAAATTTTAGAAATTGGATGTTCGCATTCATTGATTGAGAGCTCTATTTTGGTTCATAGACAATTGCTGCGAAACATTTACATTTTAGGAATTGGAAGTCGCATTCGTTGATTGCGAACTAGTTTCAGATCGTAGACAATGCCTAGTGCGAACCTAAATATTAGTATGAAATGCAGAAGTGAGAGGAAGATAGCGGGAAACATGAAAATTATAGAAGTAGAATGTTCGCACTCATTGATTGCGCAACTGGTTTTGGTCTGTATATAGTGTCTGTGAACCTAACTATGCTGTATTATATATAATGATTCCCAGGCATTGTTTGCGAACCAAAAAAGGAGTTCACACATAGTGATTGCAAAATCCTACTACTAGGAAATCCTAATTTTGTACCATTCGTCTTACCTTTGGTTTCAACTTTTCAAATTAAAATAGGAATGCTATTATTTTGTGGAAGATCAGGTCCAAGTTAAATCTTTGTAGTGAATATCTTTAAATTTTTTACTATTGTTACCTAATGTTTTTTACTCTAATAAAGTTTAGGCTCAAATTGATTTACAAAATATCATGTTGCATGTCAAAGGTCAGATAGCAGCAGATCAGTTTGTGTTCTTGATCCATGTCAAAGATCAGATATTTGCATGGTTGACAAATAAAATAAATTAAGATGAAATTGTGTCTTGTGCTGTTGTCAACTAGTAATCTAAAGCTTTGTTTTTATAAGGTGCTGTTTACCTTTAAACTCCTGGGTTTTGATCATGGGTTGTTACCAAACATTGTCAGATAAGAACCCTTGCAATTTAGTTCTGTGCATGTACGTGACTGTTAATACTTTGAAAAATTGATATGTTCAAGATTATGAACTTTGCTGCATGTTTCTACAAATACCAGGAATTTTGTACAGATAACCACCATCAAGGAATTACCTTTTGTTTAGAAAAATAACTTAAAAGTTTGGTATTAGTTTATTTAGTACTCTTGCAGCACAATTCCAACATTTTAACCTTTATTTGACACTAATTTCTCTTTTCCATTGCTTTTTATCTTGTATAATGCAGGGTCTCCAGAGTTAACAGAGTTTCGTTCTTTATTAATTTTGAAGGAAGGCTGGTTTGTTGTAGCATACTAGAATGGTCTTCTCTTTGTAAGGTTATGAATATGGCTTCATAGAACAAGTAGATTTTTGTCTAGTTTTGGTACTTAAAATGAGCTTTATCTGCAATCATAGCTATAATGCAAAGAAAAGCATCCTTCTATCCATTATCAGTTGGATATCTCTTCATGTGTGGAATTGTGAATCACATTCTTTTGTGAATATTATTCAGAGGGAAATTGTACTGTCTCATGCATGCAGTAGTAAAAATATACAACTCTATTGTCATTTTGACGTGTTTTGGCTTTTTTATATCATCATCTTCTTTGCTTCTTTTGTTACTTTTTGTGGGTGTTGTGTTGGGTATACTATTTCCACTTAAGCCTTTGGTCCAACAGTTAGGTTTATCCTTGGTTTTCGTACTTTCAGTGCTGTTCTATGGTTGCAGTTCAATCAGTCAAACATTGTCTACAGATTCAGGGCATGGGATTAGCTTTTAAATTTCACAACAGGCCGAGCAGGTGGTGAGAAAAACTCCTGGCCATACTGCAGCATAGTGCAAAGCCCTGGTTACTTCACACATTATTCTTAAAGCAAATGCAGTTTGAGAGAGTGCGGAGTGCTGGTAATTGCACTTTTACTATCATAATAATCTGACTGACTTGCTGAAACCAAATGCGACCTGATACAATTAAAAAGATTCGACATATCATAACAAGATAGATTCGTAAGACGCAATTCAACCTGATATAGACCGACCCAAAAGCTACACAAACTGGGTAAAATAGTACAATGAACATCAACCCGAGCCCAACCCCCAAAAAAAACATGAAATGGACCTTATCCAAGCCCAAATTGACCTGGACCCGCACCAACCTGAAGCCCGAATTTTTTGATCCTGAAATCTGACTATCTTAAAATCTCATATGACCTCAGCCCAAATTATAACCTGAGATACAAATTAAAACTGAAATATTACTCAATCTGACCTGAACTTGACTGCTGTTTCCATCTCTTCTCTTATTTGTTTTTCCTTTGATCTGGACTAAATTGGACTGACCAATCAGGATGTACTAATCAATGAAAAGGGATGATCTGCTTATGACCTAATGCAAATATTATTGGTGGATAAAGCTTTGAGGAATACTTTTTCCAGTTATCATTTCCAAAATATAATTTTGCATGTGAATTGTGCTATATGGTGTGAAATTTTTTGTTTTTTCTATCTCTGTGTACTCTTATCTTTCTGCTTTTTTATATTTTAATATGATGACTGTATTCTGATGGTTGCTGCATTTTTTTCTTTTTTTTTTTTTTTTGGGGGGGGGGGGGGGGGGGGGCGGGTAGGCAAACAACCGAGAAGATAGAGGTCTGAACTTCTGAAGCACCGCAGAACCAGATATGAAGCAAGGTACGTTATATAATTTATTGTCAATGACTCACAATGAGATTGTATTTTGCATGTTTCTATATTCTCATAAATTGCCGAGAGGCCCTGGTTGGCTTGTTGGGTATAGTGGATCTCTTTTGTATTTTATGGATAATTTCAGGGGGGCTTTGGGAAATTTCTTGTGTTTGTTTTTTTGACTCTATCTATTTTTTACATTCCCAAATTCACATTAAGGAATCAACTATGATGGTATTAATACAGTACCAATCAGCTTTACATTGCTTTGAGAACTATTATGAATTTCAGCACACTGGATCTTAAGTGCTGGTTGGTACTGGATCAGCTGGGATACTGTCCATTACTCAATCTATTTGTTTTTTGTCCTTTCGCCTCTTTTTTTGTGTTTACTAAATTGATTTGCAGGTTCATTCTTAATCAGCTATATTTTAATTACTAGTAGTATTGTACAGGATCCGTACCACCCAAAACAAGGCTGGCATTTTTTTTTATGGTTATTCATTATTTGACTTCATATATGAGCGTACAAGCCTGTTCTCTGTTTTCTTCTGGTCAGGTCTGGTATTGTTAGATACCCTCTGGTTTGCATCACTTTATTAGTTCTGTAAACTTGCATTTGCTGTGTTTTTAATTTGATTGATCATCAAAATTTAGATTTATTCATCATTTTACTCTTGTGACTTTTTTTGCTTTCCTGATATTATCTTATACCTTTAACATGTTCATTGGTTTTGTTTTTGAGTCCTAGAGAGTTATCAGCTCCTTACTGTATCTGATCAATTTTAAAAATTTGTTATAAGTGCTAAATTATGTATTTTAAAACTATAAATCAAGTTCAATGTACAATTACAGGAGCTATCTGCTATGGGAGCATTTATTAACAATTGATACTGAATTTTTGATACTGACTACTATGGGAGCATTTATTAACAATTGATACTGAATTTATGTGCAATCCAGGATATAGACTACTATGGGAGCATTTATTAACAATTGATACTGAAGTTTTGCAAACCAAAATATATTCTTTTGTGAACATTTGTCCTTGTATTGATTTATTTAACAAGATTGCAATGATTACTTACTAAAAAATTCTTTAGTTAAAGGAGACTCCATTAAACTTGGAAAACAAAAGAAAAAAGGTATCTTAAAGTTTAATTTTTTAAATTAATTAAAATATTATTATTTTAACATACAGGCTTTTCAGGAGGCTACAGATTTTTTTTGAAGCTAATTCTAGGAAACAATTACTATCCATATCTCACCAAAACCTAAGAATCCATGCAAAACAACTTGCCGTACAGAAGTTTCTTGCAGATGACTCAATAGGTGCCAAAGGCCCAATCCTACATGGGATGTCGCAATTTTGCACAGCAGTAGATGTGCGACTCAAGGTTGAAACTAGGGTTTAGGCCATAAAAATTGGTAGTGGTCACTTTGCTGGTAGATGTGTTGGATCTGATACGTCCTGCTAAGGGGTCCATTTTGCTGGTCCCGATCCTAGTCCTGCTGAGGCACAGCCACCAGAGCCATGTCTGAACTCTTTGCTATGATTGCAAATATTACTTTTTAGGTCGGTATCTTGTGCTTTGTTTCTGAAAACGTAAAACTTTTTTTTTTCCCTTCGCAACTGAGATCAGATGCCGGAATTTGAAGACACACAAGTGGTGTTATTACTCCAGCTTTACCAGGTTGAGAGGCCAGAATTAGGCCTGAAGTGTTAGTAAGAGGGCGAAAGGTGAATTGGTGATGGTTCAGACACGGAGGAAACCTTTGCTAGTAGTTCAGGTATGGTTGTTTTAGAATGAAGTTACTTCATTATAGGAAAAGATGAATATTTTATATCTGACTTCAAGAATTTAGTTGCTAGCCCAAGAGAATGGAGACGTTTGATTCACATCTTAGTTACTTTAATACCATTAAAACTCTATTCGTTGGTAAATATTCTGACTTAGTTGCTTGTTATTGTTCTTGAGGGCAAAGTTCCCTTTATATTCATAGAAATTTAAGCACCAGTTTCTTGATCTCCTTTTATCTTTGGTTTATGTCAAAAACCTGATATATAGCATGATGAGCAGACTTAAGCAATGTCTTATCAGGTGGCCTTGTTTCTTCTGTTCTGAGATAATTTGTATCATGGAAATGATTAAACTCAGAAAAGAGATGAGTTTTTACTAAATATCTTGGGGTATACATTTGTGTAAGCATTTTTAGAAAATGTGTGGTCTTGCTCTCAATTTTGTAGTACCTGTATGGAACATGCACCCAGCACCATCAGTGAAGTTCCTTCTCTTTAAGAAAACCGGAGAAGTTTTATTATTAAAAATTGTAGTTAGTAATTTAATAGAACATGTTTGACAATCCATTTGTTTATTTTCTGTATAATTTATCTCTTTTCCTTTTCTCACTCGCTCTGTATTATACCTGAGCTAGGAACAGGATAATTTAGGGGGAGACTGGGAGGCTGACATCTTTTAGGCCTTCTTAGCCGAGCTAAGCCAATTCAAATCCGTTGCAATACCTGACCTTGTAGAATGAGATATGAGTCGTCGGTTTCAATCTGGCACAAATCTCAAAGCGGAACCCCTATATTCCAAATAAATACCGAATTAATGTTGGCCTGGCTGAGTATTTTACATGGTCAAATACCCTAGGGGATACTCATTCGAGCCGAAGTTCCATACTTCCATAGAGTATTGGAGTGATCAAGTAGGAGTACTTTCATTTTTTTTCGTCTTAATAAGTAAAGAATGATTTGACTGTTAATTGTAATTTCTGTTCATGAACTTATGTTCTTGTGTTTTAATTTAGAATGTAATATGAACTCGGATTAACATCAAATCCAGTACCTGGGATGTTAAAGTAGCGCTTTGCAATACAATTACGTAATTATTTGTCACAAGACTTGTAGCATTTTTGATATTTTAATAATCATTTGATGATTTATTTTTAGGCATATTATCATATTACCAAATTTCAGGTTCAAAATTGTGGAAGTTCAATTCGGTAATATTTAAAACAAAAAACTTGAATAACGGTACATTAGCCAACTAGCCGTTTGTATCTGCGGCTTTCTCCTCAATTTACGTCGGAAGAAAAGAGGAAAATTTCTGAAAAAAGAAATTGAGAAAAACGAGGAAAATGATTTTTTTTAAGCATGATCGATAATTTGATTGGATTTTTAATTCGGTGACACTAGTGATGTCAAACAATTGTTATGCCTATAAATCTATAATTCAGTTTTTGGTATATGTTGTATGTTAAACGAATTTCTCTATAAACTGAGTTTTCAATTAACTTAATTCATTGATAAATATTGAATATAATGACATTTAATATGTGAGCGAGTCTTGAATTTTTTTGTAAAGAAAAATATATGACGCTTATTAAGTTTTTTTTTTTTTTTTAAATCCAGTCTATTTGAAAAGTAAATCATATTTTAATTTGATGTTTGGATTTTAAGAATTACAAATGTAAAGTGAAGTTAGTACATCTTTTGACATCGAAATCCTCATTTTTTATATATAAATATTGCAAGATCCAGAATTGTATATTGACTATTGAGTCTATGAACAAATCTTTTTCAAATGAGTAAATTCATCTTTTAAATTTACTGTGTGATTCTTTTGTAACTCTTTGCAAGATAGCATTAATTCAAGAACTGAAAATAATAATTTTAAATTGAAACTAAGAATATTTGGGATACAGCTAGTTATTAAATATGAGCTGTCAACCACATCAGATAAATTTTGACTGGAAAAAAAAGAAGAAAAAAAAAGGCAACCTCTAGTAGGTGAGTATTGTCTTTTTCCTCCTTTTTTTTTTAACCTTTATCTAACAAACATGATAAACAGGCATGAGAAATGAACCTTATTTTTGGCGCATATATTTGGATAACGATTATGAGTACCTATCCTGGGGATGCTTATCGTTTTCTTTCAACATTTAAACTAATATATTCATTAGCATATGGGTACCTATCCTGGGGATGCTTATCGTTTCCTTTCAACATTTAAACTAAGAGCATCTACATCGCTGCAATAAAAAAGAATGCTGAATAGGCTAAAGAAAAATTAATTCAAATTTGATTTCCGACGCTCTACATCCCAGCAATTAGTTTTGATTTATTTCAGACATTCATGATAACTAGAAAACGAATAGAAGAGGAGTATTTTGCCAGGTTGTCATTTAGAATACATTTCTTTATAAGCAAATTTGCTTAATAAGAAATGGATGTACAACGCTGCAATCAAAAAAGCTATTGCCACGTAGATTTAGCAATCAAATAAGCTATTGCCGATGTAGATGCTCTAATATAGTCATTAGCATATGGGTACCCATCCTGGAGATGCTTATCGTTTCCTTTCAACATTTAAACTAATATATTCATTAGCACAGGTGATCCTCAAGGATTTCTTGGCATGTAGTGGCGCCTTCTAGTAAACGCTAACAATTTTGGAGCATTAAAGTAGCAGAGTAGAACATGTGAAGCAAGCCTTTCAAATTGGTAAAGCATCAAAGAAATTCAAAATTTTAAAATTTATCAGGTGAAAATTAGAAACATCTAACCCAAGATTTTTTTTTTTATGTTTAAATCTAGTCCCATCTGTCATTTATTATGAAACCCATTTATTTTCAATATAAAATAAACCACCATTTAAGCTCATGATTTTTTTGTCCCACAAGTGACCTAAATAATCTTTTGGTCCCCTTTGAGTAATGCATTAGAAAAGAGAATGAGATTACAGGTGAAACTAATCTTATCAAATGTTTGTGAAAAGCATTAGAAACATTTAATTTGTTAAAGCACTACAAACATACAAAATGCATAGCTGTATCATATCAATGTTTAAATTTATTTTATTTGAAGAGTAATTCTAATCTACATCCAACTATTATATTCTTCATCATTAATTTAAAAAAAAATTAAGTGAACAAAATTAAATTATATATATGTTCTTAATCAATAAAGAATGAATATTAAAATATCATTTAGCTTTTCAAATATTTTTCTTATAGATGACCAATAAAATTTCAAATTTATTTGAATTTAATATATTCTCTGTCTAAATAAGGGTGATCACACACACACACACACACACACATTTTTTAGTTTGAACAAAATTTTAATATATTTGATGAATGTAGCATAAACATTTGTATGTATGGTAAAATTATCTTATTGAAAAATCCAAAAAAATAAATAAATCATGAACTAGAACTCTTAATTTGTTCATAAGAATTAAACAGGAAAATTAATTTGCTTAAGAATTTGAAAATTGAAACGAAAATAATAGAGAATACTCATGAACTAATAATTTTTTTTTTGGCTGATTTAACCTGTTTTTATGGCTATCCAAATGAGGTCAAAATCCCATAAATTTTTTACGCATGTAATTAAAGTAATGTAGAACACATAAAATGATTTAATTAAATTAATTTGTTAATTTATACATGAAGAAAAAAATTTAGTGCCGTTTGACACCAGTGACTATTTAATATTAGACCCCTCGCTTATATTACCATACATAAACCACATCAAAGGTTGGTACAGTCGTCACTAAAGATCAATTAGCAAATACTACTCAAGAAAAAAAAAAAATTCAGAATCCTAACAGTAGAAAGCTTCTGGGACACCGGATTTATCACTATAATTAAAAAGTTAGCAAAGGCTTGCTCTAATCTCTTACAAGTTAAAGCAAATGCAGTTTCACCTAACAGCTGTGCACGTTATCTGTGCGTTGCATGAAGCTAAAACTATGTTGTCAATATCTTTATCCTGCTATCTTCTGACTAAAAAAAAATCCAAAATAATAGACACTTCTTATCACACCAAGCACTAGATCTGGTAAGGAAGTGTAACAGTTTTACATGTTTCTGATCCTTTTATAGAAAAAAAGAAGAAGACATAAATCGGCAGCCTTGATCTTTTCCATTTTTATTTATTCTTCCATTAATGTAAGCTTAAGAAAGATCTTCCTATTTATATAATTAACATGAAAAATATACTATGCAGTACTTGTATTATTAATTAGACACACACTTACACTTACAGATATACTCATGAACTATGTATTTATAATACTTTGCAAAATATTGACGGTTGGGGCATTAACTTCAATTTTTTTAGTTTAAATTTGAACAATTGGTTCAAACTCCTCAATGAGATTTGATATCGAAATATTGTAAAAGAATCAAAATTTATATTTTTAAGTTTATTTTTTTATACAAAGAAAATCAATATACTATTGGATGGTCAATAATTGTTGGGCATGGATGAAACTTTTCCTATCCAAAAAATAATTAAGAAAAACTAAATAAATATAAAACTTGTTTTCCTACAAGAATTTGATAGAAATAAATTATAAAACACATTGATTTTAAAAAAAATTTAGACTGTCTAATAATATGTTTTTGTTACTATTGAAGACAATAGTAAAATTTAAACAAATTTGAAAGGGGGAATTTCATGTATACCCCTCAAAAACTTCAAAATTTGTTTTCTGGAGAATGACTGATGGAGCAAGCCAAAAAGAAAAGACTTCTCACATTGTAAACATTCTGGTAATTTTGTAGCTGGTACGATGTAAAACAACAACAAATGTTCCACTTCAATCATAAGCTCAAATATTTCAGAATTTATGCAGGGTCCTGCGTTTGCATCATCGTGAAATACTGAAATGTTAATCTTGTACACCTTGCCTATGTGCCAGTTTAAACGTGGGTCCTTGGAATTCAATGTTCGTGGGAACATAGATGACTCGGTAGAGACGATCTCCACCGAGCTTTCTGAACCCTAAATATTCATACAGGCAATGCATCAATGACCCCACCAAGCATGTATCAAATAGCCAAAAGGCCAATAATTAAGTGCTACATACGCCCACATAGGTTGTATCAGTTTTATGTTACAGATGGTGATGATTCACTATACATAGATTTTTCCAGAAATTACTAAGAGCTCATCAAGTATTAACAGTGTTACTGTTAATCTTCCGACTACACAAATAAATTTGGTTGGCATAGGGTGTAGAAATTATTTGAAAATGATCCAAAGCTGTCAGCAACTTCTCTGTTATTTCCATTGCAAGTATAGCAAATGAATTTCATATCAACTTTGTAATTAGCTTCTATAACAACTTGGAATTGCTTTTTTCATGACTATCCTGAACAAAATTACCTTGAAAAAAAATAAAAAATAAAAAATAGACCACTCTGAGTCAAAATGTTGGCCAATCAATTATTTAAACTTTTGTTACGTGGTAACACGTCAAGTACAAGCTGGATCATGCTGTTTAATTTTGTTTACTGCCTTCAATTTCAGCAGTAGTAAACTTTATTGTTTGATTGTTGTTAATCGAACGGTCAAAGCACACTCTCTTTGCTAGAATGACTAATTCTGAACAGTTCACTGGAATTAATTGATTGCCTTTTATGACAGGTTTAAATTGCAAGTACAAATAATGAGTATTTACTATTAATCACACTCCGGCCATGCCAGCTCTAGTACTGGCATTGTGTGAAGTTGCAAACCCTGATTTATTGTACTCATTATTTGGGGTAACAATCTAAACCTTATTTTCCTATTATGACCCTGATTTTTTTGAATATTTTTATTTATAAAGATAAGAACATGTAATGTGAAGGGCATAAATAATGTGTTGTAACCGTGTTGGTCAAATATTTTATTTATAATTTACCTTTTAACTCATCATTACATAAAGGCCACTTTACCAAATTGAAAGGCCGTCCCTCTCCTCCTCGTCTTCCTCACTGTCGTCCTCCTCCTCCTGCTCAACCCCAAATTACTAACAGCTGTCAGCAACTTAAAAATGAACTTCTTCCTCCCCCAAAATAACTATACTAGCCAAGAAGCAACATGCAACTTGGCTTCCATTGATGGTTTTGGCACAACTCCGTTTGAGGATGTTTCCTTTCAAAATTCCACCAGCTATGATTTGGAATTATTTCCAAATCAGAATGAAACTTATTTACCTGATGTTGATGCAAGTGGTAGTACTGATTTCCAAAGTACGTGGTTTAGTCATGCAGGAGGAGATAATTCCTCCCATGCCTATGTCCATCCTAACTTAATGGAGGTAAATACGCAACTTGCTTCAGTGGACCATCATGAATTTTTTCCTAATTTTTCATATGGAGGAATTAATATGGATCAAGTTCCAGCTCAAACCGGCAACGTGCTTCCAACAACTAACTTTTCCGGCTATTATGGTTCCAAGGATTCAGCCAGTAACGCATGTCCGACGTGGAACACTTTGGACGGATTCGCCGACAACGTAATGTTGCACTTTTCGGGACACACCTTTCCGAATGACGACAATATTCAGCTTGGCGAGCAGACATCTGCTGAATTGAATAATAATTCTGGCAACCACACCCAATATTTACCTGCATACACAAGAATACATTGGACTCCAGAAGAAGATGAGTGAGTGCTTTTGATTCACACAATTTCTATATTTCTGAGATATATAGAACATATTTTGATGCCCACGTGTTTAAGGAACTTTACAAGAATGTCGATTATATTCTGCTATTTTTTTTTCCACAGATTGTTGAAAGAGCTTGTGAACCAACATGGAGAAGGAAAATGGGCATTGCTGGCAAAGCATTTCCCAACAAGGAACGGAAAACAATTGAGAGAAAGATGGAAGAACCATTGTAGACCCTACATTAAGGTACATATATCCAATTTTGTTCCTAGGTACCATGTTCTTTTCTTTCTAATTATTTTCAATTGTTAGAGGTACTGGATACATTGTATAATCATTAGAGGAGCTTATAATAAAGATATATAGATCATCAGTATGTTCTCAAGTTTGTGCAACTGATCTATATCCACAAATTATTACACAAATAAATAATAGGAAATTTGGGACTCTCGTTAGCATTAGGATTAGAAATTTACTCAATGCTTAATGTTTATATAAATGTTAAATTCAATGTAAGTTAATAACCTACATTACAGATACAGTGATTAAATTGTGAACAGATCAACTTCTTGAAAAGAAAAACATAGTCATAAAATATCACGCAAGAGTATAGAACAAATTATGTGGATCATTAAGGATAGTTTTCAAAATCAAGAATAGTTGGATTTGGTTTTGGTTACGACTAATCAGCAAGAAGCTTTTATTAAAAAGTTAAAATTAATTATCAAGTGCTCAAAACTCCTCTGTATAATTGGAATCTTTGCTATTCTAAGAAGAAAAATTAGAATCTATGATGTCTGAACTCTCATGTATACAATAAATGTTGTTCTCTTCAAAATAAAAAAATAGCAATTATTGGTTGTCTTATGCTATATAAATAAGAAGCAGTGCATGGAATTTTCACTGGTTGTTACATTTGTGAGATTTTGAGCCTTGTATTAAAAAAATGTGATTGGACAATCTTTATTATTAGCAGTAAATTTAAACAGGTTAGAAACTTAGAATGACATCAACATGGGTCTATCCTACTGGGGTGAACTTAAAATTTAAAAAGTGGCATGCATGAACTTATCTTAGAGTACTTCTTATCATATAACGTTATATATGATAGTATTTCCTATAAGTTAGTCCAGTGTTCACTTTAACAACTATACATTTTAAACACATTATGGCATTGTCTATTGCACGTATCAATGGAATAAAATATCAAGAATTGCCTATAGGAGAGTTAATCGGAGCTGCTTTTTCTGATAAACCATAGTGCACCCAGCTATAACAAAGCCAGAATAAGGCACTAGACATTTACCTGGCAGCATTTGCCAAGATCACTTACAAATAATAAAAAAAAAAACCCCTTCCCTGGTTCAAGAAAAAATGAAATATAGATATGATCTTTTGTTTTTCACTATGATGGCTCATTATACGCCAACCTAATAAAAATATTATTTTCTATTTAAGTAACAATAGAGATGATGATTATAAGTATATATCTTTCATTGTGCATCCTTCCGAATATATTTGTAGATTGCTGATAGCTCCCTTGCTGATTAACTTATCTTTCCTAATACTGTGTCTTGCTCAATGAACAAAATCAAGGTTATACCTTTTAGTTAATTCTAAATTAAAAAAAAGCATTGAAGATAAAAAAAAATACAATATTTTCATAACATTGGATTTCTATTAACGATGTCCAAGGTATTTATCAAAAACATCAGCATCTTATGGACCAGAAATAGTTGCTGTTTTGTAATGTGACATATGTTAGCACAGAATCAGTCAGAATGGTGCTAATCTTTAAGAAGTAAATAATTCAATCTTGCAAGAAATAAAGACTATCCTAACTAGCTAGTACCCTATGGACTCAATTGAATAATCATTATCGTATAAATATCTAAATTACATATACCAGCTGTTGACTAACTCCACTTATTTTCTTTCTTTCTTTTGCCTCGTTGACATCTAAGGACGACAAATGGACGGAAGAGGAAGATGTGATGCTTATAAGAGCACACACACAATTTGGGAATCAATGGGCAAAGATAGCACAAGTTCTGCCGGGTAGAACTGAAAATGGGGTCAAGAACCATTGGAATACAAACAAACGGAAGAACTTTGCAAAGAGCTTCATAAAAAACCGGCATTCGAAATCAATAGGCGTGTTGCAGCAGTACATTGGCAGCCTGCTTCAGGATGATATAGCAACCACCTCAACCGCAAATGAAGCAAACCCAGAAATGCCAAGCCACAGTATGGGAAATTTAAACCTGGTAAATCTTCATTCATTTCCTAATTATTACAGCACAGCTGGGGTCAATGATGCAGCGCAATTCAATGGTTTTGATGTTTCAGGCTCCGGTGCTTTGCCAGAACTTGTGCCAGATCCCAATTATGCAATTTTTTATGATGCTAATAGTGTGTAACGAGACTAGCTAATTGTAATGTCAATGGATTGTTGTATAATATTGAATTAAGGCATATTGTTGTGAGTTGTGACTTAAATTTTCTTTTCCTTTGTTATGTGGTTGGAGGAACATGAAAATTCTAATGTCATGACTTTAATGTGTGCTTTAATATTTTAGTTAGCTTGCTTGATAATATAAATTTGTCACGTAGAAGTGATTTATTTGGGATATTTTTTCTATTGTGAGAGGTAAGAAAGAATAGGTTGAAAGAGGAGAGATAGAGGAAGGGCGGTAATGTTAAGAGTTAAGACTGTGTTTCAATAAATAAAAGGAAGGAGCTCGAGGGGATCGAGGGAAGCGAGAGCATGACAACACTTGACCGTCGACACTGGGTGCTTGCTCCATAATCGAACATTTTGAGGGGGAGAGGAGATGGGTGACATTAATAGACACAGTTAGGTAATATTAATTAACAGGCATCTATAAACTAATTAGCGATTTTGTTCACCTCTGAAAATCAGAGTAGAGGAGGTGAACTCTATTGCGTCTTTCCTCCCTTTCCTTTGTGTAACACAACTGTTTGCGAAGCACCTCTAATGAAACAGTGAGTAATAGTTAATTGTACTGTGCCCCTATTATTCAAAGAGCTTTTGGAATCATGATATATATATAAAGGTGGTATCTCTTTAAAGAATATGTTGACATTTTCCTGACTACGTACCAACACTACTAGAATTTTGGTTATTTGCATGGGGCAAAAAATGTTCATTTGCATAGGATACCCATATAATTGATACCAATTGCATGGGTACCCCATACAAATAAGTTCATACCGTTGATCTCGATGGTAATGACACTCATTTGGATGGGGCGCATGCAGTTGATCAACTGCATGGGTGCGCAAACCTCTTTTAGATGGGCTAAAAAATTGCGGCCCATGCAACTAACATCCCATTCAATAAATTTACTACCCATGCAGTTGATCAATTATATAACTACTGAAAATTAAATATATTTGTGCAATATTTTTTTCATAAATGATTTGTTTATTATATATATTAATGCAACAATAATTTAAATAATAAACACTTCACAAAACTCAATCAATTCACAATATTTTTTTCCAAACATATATTCATTTGATATCACAAAATAGTACAATCGTGTCATATCACGTTTAACCCATAAACACGCTTACATCACATCAGTCTAAACCACAACTCAAGAAAAAAAAATTAGTACATGGCTTCATCCATAAGGTGAGCTCCTTTGCCTTTTCATGTGTGTTTCAACACAGATGACCTTCATCTTTAGCCAAATAATGTCTATGAGTTCTGTAATTCAAGGAGCAGAAACATTAATGCTAAAACAATCCCAGCAAAGCTCACCATTAAAGCATGTCTGAATTCTAATTTTAACTTCAGTTTACTTCTCAGAAATTGGATGACTCTATATTTAGATTATTATATAAACTGATCATTACACAAAAGAATTTAAATTTAAAATAATAGTTAGACATCTGCAGTTGAATAAAAAAAATAAACATAATTTTGCCAATTTCAGTTTGGAGATTACCAATATTTGTTTTTGTCGCTCTAATTGCTTTGATCTGAGTCTTGAATAAGGACACTAATTAGTCCTCTCTCTCCACAAAGAATAGCCTCTGAAAAGTCATCTCTCCTATGTGAGAATCATACCCAAAAAAATAACAATTAGTGGAGAAAAAGGGGAGAAAAGAACATACCATATTTCACACTATGGGTGGCGATTCCAAAATGTTGTGTGCGTGAGATACTTTGTAAGAAAACAAGAGGCATCGAATAATTTGTAAGAAAATTAGAAGTAACATCTATCCAATTTCAATATCCAATCAGTTAGCAAATTAGAAACTCACATACAAACAAAAACTACACGCAAGTCCCTCATATTGGGATATATTTACCAATGGTTCATATTTTAACCAATTTTCCTCTTAAGTCATAACCTTAACCCAATCACATAAATTTGCAAAGTTTCACCTACAATTTTAAGGAAATTATGAAAAGGTCCCTGTCAATTTAACAAGAGATGTACCGGTATTAGATTTGGCTTTGGTACCACTGGTACTAAGGTATATATAGAGAGAAGTCTTAACAATTCAAAAAGAAAATTTTCAAGGATAATAACCTCAATTCAAAAAGGCTTCATTGTGGCCGATTCATAACATAAAAAAGTAAGATGTTAATACTTTGATGTGTAACTTGTTATGATTATCTCTTTTCGAGTTCTTTAATCATTCCTGCATCAACTTTCCTCTAATAAACATAGTTGATCTCATAGGGATAAATATTTTAGTGTACAAGTATAAATATTTTCAATATTTAGATATTAATACTTTCAGTGTCATATGTAAAAAATACTTGCAAAGGTATAAATATTTGTATGGCGAGGTATAAACACTTGCGTGACGACGAGCCTGAAAGTACGTCATCATGGATCTCATTTGAAGGAGAAAATTGCATAAATATTAATACTTTAAAAAAAATTCAAAGTTTTTGTAGTTCCCATAGGAAGTTATATGTATACATTTAATTTTTGGTGGTCCCCGGGTACTGTAGCACGAGTATTGCTATCTTGGTGCTACATAATCCACACAATAAATAACTGTTCACATCATAAGTATAAATACTTCTGTACATAGGTATAAATACTTCCGTTCATAGGTATTAATACTTTAGGAAAAAAAAATCGAATTGTGCAGTTTTTGTAATCCCCACAAGAAATTAAATTTTAATATTTAATTTTCGGTGGTCCCTCCTGCGGGTACTGTAGCGCGGATACTATTATCAGCTCCCTATAAATTATTAAATGTAGTCTTTATATGAAAATATACATGTAAATCAAATCTTATATTTTTATTAATTTCTATTACTATTTTTATAGATAGGTAGAAAATTACTTAATCTAAAAATTCTGCACCATTTGAGTAATTTTCTACTTATTTAAAAATAGTAAATAAATTCTAAATAATAAATTTGATCTTCAAGGACATTTTCAAATGAAGTTCACGTTTAATAATTCAAATTAACTATTTGAATTTAAAAAAAAAATAGAGATATGAATTTATAGCACGGATTACCAGCCTCACTCTAGATTTCTATTAGTTTTGTTAATTATATATAAACGGGGCCTTTTATGATTCGACATACTAAAGCATTCCAACATATTTTAATATATTCGATATACTTTTAGTATTTAGGATGAAAAAATTTAAAAGAATATTACTGATAATTTTAATTAAGAAGTTATTATTCGGTTTATAATGATAATATGACTTGACATAAAGTCTCCATTAATTATACTCATGAGTAGAAACAGACGGCCATTTTGATTAATATTTCTGAAACAATTGAAAATTTTACAAATGTCTCTGTCTCTAACTTTTTTTTAATTATGCCCTGACCGCCTGGGCCTCGGGCGGCCCAAAAAATCCTATGGAGCGCCGGCCCAAATGGCGGCCCACAACACAAGTGAGGCGCCCCCCCCATATGGCGCCCCATAAGCCAAGTGAGGCGCCCCCCCATTTGGCGCCCCACTGCCCATCTCTTTTCCACCCGCGAGCCACCCCTCCTCTGCCTCTTCTCCCCCATTTTTTGTGCCGAAAAAGAGAGGAAAAAAAGAGAAAAAAAGAGAAAAAAGAAGAAGAAAGAAGCCGTTCCAAGCCGACCCCTCTCTGCCTCGCACCACGCTCGTCACTGCCTCGCGCCTCGATTCGCTTCTCTCTCGATCGAACAAGTGAGTTCTCTTTTTTTTATTCCATTAGGATTTAGGGTTTGGGTTAATGTGATTAAATGGTGTGATGTGATTTGGTTTGGTTCGATTCGATGTTTACGGTTAAACGTGAGTAATTAGTTGAATTGATTGAATTGGTTCGATTTGATGCTTTAATTGTGGCAATGACATGAATTGGTTCGATTGGATGCTTGAATTGGTCGAATTGGTTCGATTGGTCAAATTGGTTCGGTTTGGTTTGATTGGATGCTTGAATTAGATATTTGAATTGCTTAATTGGTTGAATTGGATGCTTGAATTGGTTGAATTGGTTCAATTGCTTGAATTTAGGATTATGATTTATGGTAAAATTGCTTGAATGTCATATGGTTCAATTTAGGGTTTATAGTTATGAATTGTGAATTTTTTTAAAATTTAGGGTTTATAATTAAATTTAGGGTTTATGTTTGTGAATTGTGAATTACTTAAAAATTTAGGGTTTACGGTTCAATTTAGGGTTAGAATTTATGGTTCAAATGATTGAACTGTTTAAGAATTTAGTTGTTGGGTTTATGATTTAAAAATATGCATATTTATTTTTTGAAAATTATTTTTGTGATAGTTCATAAAAAATATGTATATATGAATACAAAAGATTTGAAGTGAACTAATTATTTTGAAGTATATCAATATTTGTTTAAAAATGATATATATATTTTTTTATTGTAAGTAATTTGTATGTATATCTCATTTTTTTAATTTTAAAATTTAGGTCTTGCAAATATTTTTAAATTAATTTTTTTTTAAAAGTTCATTTGTTTACAAAAAAAAATGCATATACATGCAAAAATAATTTTGTAAACAAATTGCATATACACCTAAAAAATAAATCCAGAATTGTATATCCATTTTTTTTTTGTAAAGTTTATTTAATTTCAACAAAATTAATTTTTGTAAAAAAAGAATGCATATGCATGCAATTTACTTACATGCAAAGTGTAAATTAATTGTATATGCATGAACATCATGTACACGCAATTTATTTACATGCAATTATTTTGTGATTAGATACATGCAATTCTTATTAAAAAAATTTATACATGCATTTTTTTTTGTAAAGTTTATTTAATTTCAACAAAATGAATTTTTGTAAGAAAAAAATGCATATGCATGCAATTTACTTACATGCAAAGTGTAAATTAATTGTATATACATGCAAATGCATATGCATGCAACAAAATTAATTGTATATGCATGAACATCATGTACACACAATTTGTTTACATGCAATTATTTTGTGATTAGATACATGCAATTCTTATTAAAAAAATTTTATATAAATTGTATGTTTTGATTAATATTTTTTTGTAAATGTAGTATGCCTAGAGTTAGACGGTGGGGAGTACGAGCTAAGCATGCAGCGGGTGCAGATGCTGTGGATTCGACTGGAGAGGGCACGTCCTCGGTGGATCCGACTGGAGAGGGCTCGTCGTCTCAGGCCGATACTACTGGCAGGGGCTTTGAGGATCCGACTGGAGCGGATCCGTCGTCTCAGGCCAATTTTCCAGATGGTGTCCATGATCCTGACACATTTAGTCCTCTCCTATGGACCCATCATGTTAAGCACCGTGTCTCACTGGCATCTCTTGAGGTACGTGATTTTTATACTTAAACAAAATGACATTCTGTTAAGTTACTAAAAAAATTACACGATTTGAGTCTGACAAATTGATAATAAATACATGATGATGTCATGCTTACGGTGAGGCACTGCAGGTCTGAGATTCCGTTCGTTCCCCACCCAGAAATGCAGTGATACATCTTGAACCTCGGGTTGTACCAGCTTGCCACCATGCCGCAGAGTAGGATCGATGTGTCTCTGATGCATGGTCTAGCGGAGAGATGGCGACCTGAGACGCATACATTTCATCTCTTGCCTGGGGAGATGACAGTCACCCTCGGTGATGTGAACGCCCTATAGGGTTTACGTATCGATGGCGACCCCATAGGTGGCATCTCAGACCATCCAGAGCTGCAGAGGATGATACCGGAGTTGTTAGGGTGTGATTTGAAGACTCTGCAGAAGAAATATAAGAAGAAGAAGGGGGAGGAGGAGGAGTTCCGCTATTCCGGGTACTGTATTTCTCTAAAGGCACTCCGGGCTCACTTCCACCAGAATCAGATATTTCCCGATACTGATGACATTGAGGCGGTCAGGAGGTACTATTACACTCTTTAAATTAACTTAGTAGTTCGTCAACAATCTCAGTTATTTACATTGATTATTTTACATTGCAGGTATACTAGGGCGTTTGTGCTGGATTTGTGCGGTGCTGTCATGTTCGAGGATTCCAGCGGTGACGCAGTCCCGATGATGTATCTCTCCCTGCTGAGGGACCTGGAGAGAGAATCGAGATGGAACTGGGGTGGAGCCGTCCTCGCCCACTTATACAGAGGCCTCTGTCATGCTTGTCTAGTATGTCTATATTAATATACGTTGTTATTGAAGGTTGGATAAGAAGGACCCAGTTTTTATTTTAAGTTAAAATTTCAGGTCAAGAATAAACAGATGTTTGGACCACTTCTTCTGCTCCAGCATTGGTCGTGGTCACATCTGCCCATAAATTGACCAGTTATACCGTTACCACATCCCCGATGGCAAGGGCATAGCAAGGGCATAGCGGCTCCTAGGTTGTCTCTTTCTGGAAGGAGACGGAGATGATGATTGTAGAGTTTTTGTTTATTGTGATATATTTCTGACTGTAGTATTTTGACTATGGGACTGTTGTATTACATTGGTGCGCATTATGTTGACATTATGTTTTATTATTTTATGTTCATGTTGGTATTTTTTTTATCTTGAAACCGTAATTTTTTTTGCGACCCACACTCCCAGCTCGTAAGGCTTAGAAATAAGTATAGTTATAAACATAGTTCATGACTTAGTTCAAACCAAACAAAAAAGTTCACAATAAACCAAAAAGTTCACACAAGCAAAATAGCAAGTTTATCTGCCCCTACCACGACATCTCAATAAACCTAACAAACGACTAGTTGTACTGGTATGAGTTGCAGGTGCGGCATTACTTGTAGATGCTTGGCTACTAGATGATTGGCTTACAGGAGGAGAGGGTTGTGTTCTACCGGTTGCTTCAGCAACAACTCTGGCATTTTCTCTTTCGTTATGTTCGTTTATTGCATCTGAATATAACAATGCAATTCAGTTAGTAATATAATTAAAGCATAAATAAATTTTGTACAATTCTACGTACCTGCCCTGCGCCTGTCGGAAACAGAACGGCGAGCCCGATTTCCCGACGGTCGCCCACCACCCATCTCGTCCATGGTCATTACAATACGCTTGTGTCTCCTCCTTCCCTTTCTTATCCATCCTTCTGAAGGGAGTATTCTATCACCGACATATGCAAGCCACTCATGATGATCGGGATAAGAATGGAAAGATCCACCCCAAGTGGAAGCAAGATAATCAGTACGGTACATGTCAGCAACATAGTGATCCTCACAGTAATTCCTCACTCGGCATACCGCCATCACGTGACTGCAGGGTATGTGACTTAGCTGGGGTCCTTGGCATGTACAGATTACCGCCCTGGCATCTCCAAATTTAACAACGTACTTGCAAGCCCTCTTCACAAACGCCATAGTGCTGTCTGGTTTACGGCTGGTTGGAACGTACTCATTTGGATTTTGCACTTCGAATTCTGTTCCATTATTACCCATCGGGATAACGGACATAGTTGCACCTTTGTCCCTGTGTCGTCTTAGTTTCTCCTCCACCCTTTTTGAAAATGACTGGTTCATTCTTATTAATTCTGTAGCCTTAGCACGCCGTTCCTGAAACCAGGCATTTAACTTGTAGAATGTGTCCTCTACAACTGCAGCCACAGGCAACATCCGGCTCTGCTTGAATACTGCATTCAGCGACTTGGATCCGTTGGTGGTCATAATTCCCCAACGCCAACCTCCATCACGGGATTGATATATTTTCTCGTATGCTGGATCTTCATTGACATCTCGGGGATTATTTTTGCCCACCTTCATTAGGTAGAGATTTGCCTTTGGCATGTACTACACAAAAAATAAGAAAATATAATAATGTAAGTAAACAATTGTACTGAAAAAATCGTTATCTTAAAATATAATAATATATGTAAACAATTGAAATACATGTACCTTTGCAAAACTGCTAGTTATCTCTACCACCCTTCTCGGCTTTTTCTTTCTGCAATTCCATCTAAATGTATCAGTAACCCACTTGTCACCCCCAGTTGCCTTGGAAAGGTTCTCCGCAACGTGTTGCAGACACAGCCTGTGCACACACTGGCCAGTACGGGTTGACCAACCGTAATCTTCACGATCAAAAACATATTTTATTCCTTTGTGCTGATCTGATATCACACAGAAAAACTTCCCTTCCCCAATCACCCGTCTTCTTAAAAACTGCATAAAAAATCCCCAGTTCTCGCCGTCCTCTTTATGAACAATTGCAAACGCCAAAGGCAACAGCTGGTTCTCAGCATCATATGCGCATGCTATGAGTAGCCTCCCTTCGTAACGGCCAGACATGAAACATGCATCAATGCTGATAACGGGTCTGATGTATGGCACAGCTTGGATACAAGCACCAAAAGCCCATGTTATGCCCTTGAATTGTTTAGCTCCCTCTATTAGTACTCCGTCTTTATCAAAAAAAGGGCCATGCCATCGCTCATATACGGTGCCGACATTTGTACTTGCCATGGCCTGGAGCAATGGTGCTAGATAGCCATATGAATCCTTCCAACTACCGAATATCCTGCAGATGGCAAGTTCACGACCTCTCCATAGCCTCTTGTATTTTGGGATTACATATTTGTATTTGTGTCTGACGGTCATAGCCACCGCCTTGATGCTCATCGTTGGATCCAACTTAATGTCCTCCTCAATTGCATCGGCAATTAATGATGCAGTCAGCTGCGCATGGTCTCTCCTTGTGGACGCAGACTTGCATGTATGAGGTGGTTCACACTTCTTAATCATCCATGCTTCCCCTGAACGCGCAGGGGTTGCAAAAAGGCGGAACTTGCAGCGCGGGTGAGTTTTACACAGCACAACTAACACTGTTCGGCCCCTTTTGTGTATTATACATCCCCAGTTGCCGTGAACATGAGTCTCATTTATTTTCTTTACAAGTTCATCTATGTTGGTATAAACTTGGCCTGCGGCAAGTTCTTTATTGTATTCGACACGAGGACCGAACAAAATAATGTCTGCCTCTTCGAAAGCTGTGGTGTCATTGAATGTGGTGACCGAATGCTTACTTCCCTGACCTGTAATCGGGAATTTTTCTGCCCTGAATAAACCTGGTACATTTGCATCACCATCTGATAAGTCATCAGCTTCCCAAACCCCTTGGTATTCGTCCCCCGTTTCCATTTCCCTTTCTGGTATGGCATCAATAGCATCAACATCAATATCAATATCATTTCGATTAATAGGTACCGGTCCTGACTCTAGCATAGTTGGAAATCTAGGGATTATGGGTGTCTGTCTGGGTGGTGGTGGTAACTCTTCAGTATTTTCTGGGGAGTTGTGGTTCCCCTGGTTGTCATAACCGGGGCTGTGGTACCTTTGGCTGTCATAAGGGGACTGCTGGTGATATCCCTGGTTGTCATAAGGGGATTGCTGGTGGTACTCCTGGTGGTCATAAGGGGAGTGTTGGTGGTACCCTTGGTTGTCATAAGGGGAGTGCTGCCGGTACCCCTGGTTGTTATAAGGGGAGTGCTGCTGGTACCCCTGGTTGTCATAACCCGAATTGTCATAACCTGAAGGTCCAGCCCTAGCCGAACTTGAAGGTCCAGCCCTCGTTCGGGGAACCTTCTTCGAATATATGTCCATTACCGGGACCCCATAAGCTGCAAATTGAGTATACACAACTCTCCACAAATTGGCATCTGTTATTGGAAACTTAACAAAGTAAGGTCTACCCCCCCACGTGAGTTGTCAATCCGTGTAGCCAATTCTATTTCATACCTGTTGGGATTTACAGATGTCTTTTCGTATATTAGCTGCTTCAGTTTCTCAAATGTGGTATTTTCATTAATCTCGAAGCCAAATGTGACTTCTTTCGTGTAATGCACGCCATCTTCATCCCTTTCGAACTTGCCGCCGACATACAGTGCAACTAACATTTCTTCTTTAACAAACTACATTTTAAAAAAAAATTTACAAGTATTACATGACATAATAATGGGTACACTAATAAATGACTAATTGAAAAATAATTAAAAAAAAGTTTAAAAAAATTACAATTTTGCTACAGTACGTGTACAGCAATCGCTACAGTAAATGAACAGTATGCTACACTAAATATACGGTACAGTAAAAGAACAGTACGCTACAGTAAATATACGGTACGCTACAGTAAAATGTACGGTACGCAACAGTAAATGAAACGGTCAAAAATAACTACAGTAATTACTAATTATCAACAATAATGACTAATTATTATAATTAAAAAACATACCTATTCACTCAGTTTCTCGCATCAAGCGAAATTCTCAGAACGGAATAGCAGTAAATGCACAGTCTCGGAACGGCTTATTTCTTCTTCTTTTTTTCTCTTTTTTTCCTCTTTTTTTCGGCAGAAATGATGGGGGAGAAGAGGCAGAGAGGAGGGGCGGCTACAGATGGGCAGTGGGGCGCCAGATGGGGGGGCGCCTCACTTGGCTTATGGGGCGCCATATGGGGGGGCGCCTCACTGGTGTTGTGGGCCTCCATTTGGGCCGGCGCTCTATAGGATTTTTTGGGCCGCCCGAGGCCCAGGCGGTCAGGGCATAATTAAAAAAAAGTTGGGGACAGGGACATTTGTAAAATTTTCAATTGTTTCAGGGATATTAATCAAAATGGCCGAGAAACAGATAAATGCCTTTATAACAGCTTTTTGTACATACAATTTGATGTATCATTTTTATTTAGTACAAAAAAAATTATAAACATGTAGCGATAACATTAAATTAATAGAGAATATATATATAAAATTAATAGAGAATATATATATACATTTTTTTTTTAAATATGGCTTGGATTTAAAATGAGAAAATTCTCAGTATTGATATATATTTGTGTGAAGATAATATATGATAAAATAAAGTTTTATATTTTATTATTATTTTTAATATAAATTAGTTGTATTTTTTTTTTCTTGTTTTGAAAAATATTTTGTCGAAAGCACAAATTGAGATATTAATGACATTTTTTTATTCGTTTACCAGACCTATATCGTATTGATTTTTCTATTTTGAAGTTTCGTTCTTTCTATATAACATCCACAGGTTTGTTTCCTATAAAAATGGTTTGTTCCTGCATTTTTATACTGGTGATGAAGATGCTAATCAAAAATTAAAAAAATTAAAAAATTCAACAGTCCAAATATGATTTTTGCCTAAACCTGTGGGTCCTTGTGCGGACCCCACATTAGAGATAAGGATAATTTTTTTTTTCGTTATCATAATGTACAGATATGAAAACTCGTACTATACTCATTGACACCCCTAATCTGTTTGGAACAAAATGAGGCCAAAATACTGACATTAACTATTTTTTGGGTGATTGAACACAGTCATTAAATATACATAAAAGTTTTATGTCCACTAGGTTTTGTCCACCATTTGTCCACTACTTTATTCAACTCTCATTCTAACTGTCGGTTTCCACCTTTTTCTAACGATTTCCTTAAACAAACCTTCCTTCTTCACTAGCAATTCCTTTTTACAAATTTTCGATCTCTCCGCTGACTCTTTTCTCTTCTAATCTCTCTCCCCGTTCTCTTCTCTCACCATTCTTATGGATTCAGATCTGATCTCGCTCCGTTTACACACTAGCTTTTGCTCCGTTTCTTTTGCATCCAGATCTGATATCGACAGAAACATACTTTCTGCTCTTTCCGAAATCTCTCTTCCGATCATCAAATCATCACATCGACCTTTACTTCTGCCTCTAAAACACCATTGCAAGATCGAATATGAAGAATCAATGAAGAATCGATGCTAACTCGGTTGAAAATTTTACTGTATACAAGATTCAACCTAGTGCAGACGCTAATAACTAACTCTAACTGCCAATAATCGCTAATAACAGCTAATAACCAACTCTAACTGCCAATAACTTCGTATAACTGCAATATCTGAAAGTACATTTCTTTTCTCGTTGCAATATTTTTCTAACTATCATGGGACCACTTCAAATAGTTGCCGGATGTTTTGTGATTAATTGATATATTTTATGTGATATATTATATAATTATACAGCATGTAGAAGTAATTTTATAGTATTCGCACAAATTAAAGTTGTAGACAAATAATGGACAAAATAATGTGGACAATTAGACGCTTCCTTAAATATATATTTTTCGGGGGATTAAATACCGCCATTTGAATAGGATTTTAGGGAATAGGGACTTAGGTTAGAGTGGTCAGATCTGCATTAAGAATCGTGGAGACCAATTATACACGTCTCTTAATACGGATCGGACGGTTGACCAAGGATGTACGATGAAATTTTCATCCAGGTACGGTTTGGTTTCTTTGTAACATTCGTCTCTCCAGTAGAGCCTCCGAGAGAGAGAGACACAACAATGAGGGTGTTTCGTCGCTCGTGCGGAGTGGTATGGCCTGGTATAGACAAAGGTATTATTCTCATCTTCATGTATCTCATTCTTATCTTGGAATCCATCAGTACTGTGATAATGACGTGTCTCTGGTGAGCCTTTAAGGAATTTATACATCCATGACCATGCTTGGTCTGATCCTTTTCAAGTTGTGCATAGATTATAGTGTGTGTGTGTGTGTTGCCAGCCCCACGGTAAAACCTCCACGGTACTGGAGTTGATTTAGTAAATATTTCACACGGATATTGTATCTAAGAGAAAATCTGTGCTTCGAACGTATTTTAAAGTTAGCGCCCTCGTTAAACCAAATGAGTATCTGTACCCATTCTTCTACACACAGATTGATGCATTCATTTGTTGCACGAAAGTTGTTCGATGAAATGCCAGAGTGATTTTATGGTTTGTATATTGGGTTCCTAATAGGTAAAGCCAAAGGTCTCAGCTCCCTTAGCATCTTCAAGAGCAAAGGGTTTGTGATCCATTTCCTTAATAGAATCAATTCATGCAAGAATTCTTACGTTAATCAGTAAACATAGTTTAGTATTTTAATGAAAATTGCCAATATGGATATGACTCAGGATTAATAGATTAAAGTAAAAGTTATTTCCTTAAGTTAACCTTAAATACCATCTCCTATACTCATTAAAGGAATAACCAAACTTATATTTACAGAACAATTTGTTTAGAGTGAGGCTATGGTACTATGCATAGCGCACATCGGTCTGTACTATATATAAAGTACAAATAATCGATCCAAAATGCTCAATATAATGTCCATATAATATGTATTTGGAGACCAAAATTTACAATTTTTTAGATAAGTAGAAAATCAGTTGATCTAAGGATTCTACACCATCCAAAAGTAGTGATTTTCTACCTATCTAAAAATATAGTAAATAAATTCTAAAAAATGTAAAAATTGGCCTCCAAGTACATTTTTGTATGGAGATCATGTTGAGTAGTTCGGGCCAGCTATTTGGACTTTTAAAATGAATATATGGATCCACAGTACAGACCATTGTGCGCTATGCATAGTCCCGTAGTCTCACTCATTTGTTTCAGCATATCTGATGATTAAACTAGTATTCACACACTTCGTTATTTTGGAGCAATCTATTAATTTCTCCTAATAGAAGAATACTGACCAGTTGCCCTCGGAAACCGACCAACTAGAAGACCAATATTTTTTTGAAGCATTCTACATATAAAGGGTAAAATGGGTACTTTATAAATTTAAAATGTATTTTAATATAAAAGATAATAAAATGGGTAAATTTGTGAGTTTTGAAATTTAAAAGGCTAAATATAATATTACGAATTTCAGAGGGGGAATACATAAAGTTATTGAAGGGTATAGATGAAATTCACCCTATTTTTTATATTTTGGAGGTAAGGACCCAAGTCTCCCTTCACAATAAAAGGAAAGAAAATTAAAATTGTTGCATTTTTGCTAACTTCTCATTAGAATTTGATCTAATGATTTGGTTCATGTTCTTTATCGATATTGATTAATATGCACTTATCGATATATCAATCTAAAGTTCAATGTAACAAATAATTAAGTGCATTAATATGTGTTAACACTTAAATGGATTTCGTAATACTTTATTAAGTATGTCTACATTCATAAGCCAGTGTCAGATAACAATAAGAAAAAAAGTTTGAAACTCCTGTTACTAAACGACAATTGGGGGTTTAGAGCTATCTTGAGGGTTTGGTGTTAAAAGGGAAACCGAAACTAGTAACCTCAATATAAGGCACTCCAACCCATATCCTTTCACCAGACCGACATTGCATCTTCTTTACCAAGTTGATCTCCAAAATCTGCATGGTTGGATCTTAATTAACAATGTCTAGGGTGATCACGCCCCTTAGAAAGGCCATATTGGTGAGCAAAAGAAAAAAACTTTCTATACAGTTCCTGCTTTTCAATTACATCAATTACTGTCCAATTTTACTATTGAGGAGGATTCCGATTCTATTTTCTTTTTGGATATTATGAGTTGCTAGTGTTACAACCTCTCTTTTCTATTAATATTTGAACATTTTAAACAACGAATCCAAATATTTATCATATGAGCTTGTGTTCTCATAATTTTGTGATATTATTTTTGTTTGTTTTGTACGAGATCAAGATGCCAAGAAATAGATGGTCTAAGATTTACATGGATTCTTTAATCTCTTTGATCTATCACAGTTATTTCTTGATCCATAAATCTTATGGATTCTTTAATCTTAATGCAAAGCAAACTAAAATATTATCTAATTTTGCATGGAAATCATGCAAGAAGATGGATGAGATCAACAGTTCAGATTTGTTGTTTACATATTGAATTTTGAATAGTTGTGTAAATTAGAGGTTATGACTACTTCTTTACAATTAAATTAATATCGTGTTGTGCTACATTTAGTATAAGTTTCAGTAGCAACAGATCAACCTATATGCAATTTTGGATTAGTTTTTTCAAACTTTTTGGTGACTTATTGAATATTTATTTCAGGTGATAACAAATAACTCTTTGGAGTTTAGTATTCGTCAAAATCTTGAGCAAAGTAATAGAAATCTGGTGGATCATGAGCATTTTGGAAGTGGTAGTTCTAATTTCCAAAGAACGTGGTTGAGTCTTGCAGGAGGAGATAATTCCTCACATGACTATGTCCATCCTAACTTGATGGAGGGAAATAAGCAACTTGCTCCACTGGATCATCATGAGAATTTTGGTAAATTTTCATATGCTGATGAAGGAACTCATATGGATCAAGTTCCAGCTCAAACCGGCAACGTGCTTCCAACATCCAACTTTTCCGGTTATTATGGTAGTGATGTACCTCAACAGTTTAATGTTTCCAAGGATTCAGCCAGTAACACATGTCTGACGTGGAACACTTTGGACAGTTCCACCGACAACCGTTTAATGTTGCACTTTTCGGGACACACTTCTCCGAATAAAGACAATATTCAGCTTTGCGAGCAGACATCCGCTGAATTGAATAATAATTCTGGCATTGACACCCAATATTTACCTGCATACACAAGAATACATTGGACTCCAGAAGAAGATGAGTGAGTACTTTTGATTCACATAATTTCTATATTTCTGAGATATAAAGAACATATTTTGATGCCCGCGTTTTTAAGGAACTTTACAAGAATGTCAATTATATTCTGCTATTTTTTTCCACAGATTGTTGAAAGAGCTTGTGAACCAACATGGAGAAGGAAAATGGGCATTGCTGGCAAAGCATTTCCCAACAAGGAACGGAAAACAATTGAGAGAAAGATGAAAGAACCATTGCAGAACCATTGCAGACCCATTTCAGACCCTACAGCACAGCTGGGGTCAATGAAGCAGCGCAATTTAATGGTTTTGATTTTGCTGGCTCCAGTGCTTTGCAAGAAGCTCAGAACTTATGACAAATCCCAGGTATGCATGCCAATCTCCAACAAGACTAATTGCAGGATGTCAAGGGAGTTTGAAGGGTAGATCAGATCTTTAATATCAGAATTTTTAATAAATAGGGATTGTTGTGTGATATTGCATTAAGACATATTGTTGTGACTAAATTCTTTTCCTTTGTTATGGAGAAACTATCTTTTGGTCTAGTGGCAAAGGCAATGCCATCTGTGTGAGAGATTGTAGGTTCGAAATCCGGATGAAAAATCTCTTGTGGATATTAAATCAGTCGGGTTGCTTGACCCACAACTTTAGTTAATAATAAATCATTTGTTATGTGGTTGGAGGAACATGAGAAATTGTAATGTCATGACTTTAAGATATTCTTTAATATTTTAGTTAGTTTGCTTGTTAATGAAAATTTATCATGTAGAAGTGATTTATTTGGGATTTTTTGCCTTGTGAGAGGTGAGAGAGAAATAGGTTGAAAGAGTAGAGACAGAGGAAAGGCGCTAATTAATATTAAAGGAGCGGTGAACTGTGAACAATAGTTTGTTGTACCGAATTTTTTATTAATAGAAAGTGAATTATTAAAATATTGAGATTCAATACTGTTTACGGTTATTTTTGATAACTAAGAAGAACGGGAGGCGTAAACCCGTCCCAGCGGACGGATCAACTAAACCCGTCTGGTGTTAACCACCTCACCCACGCTTAATTAAGCCAAAATCATCCGGAAAAAAAAAATGCAGACTCGGGACGGGGATGTCAAGCCTGTCCGAGAAATCGGAAAAAAAAAAGTCACAGACGAAATTTGAGGGACGCCTTAAGGCATCCCGTCCAGCCCAAAAAAAATAAAATAATAAATCCGGCCGGGTTACTTCATCCCGTCCCATACCCTATTACTCCTTCCCCATCCCTTTCGCTACTTCACAGAAAAAATTTCGTTACTCCACAGAAAAATGAGTCCGTCGGTGCTTGACAGAGACAGCTCCACTCCACTGCGCCTCCTCTCTAGGACGGAGTAAAGCAGTTCGTCCGGATTCGTGATTTTCCTGTCGGCCATCACCTTCACTGTCGAACTCGGCCTCCCATCAGTCAATTCATCACTCAATTAAGGTAATTTTTTAATATATAAAATTAAAATAAATTACAGTAAAAATAAATTAATTGATAATAATTTGTTATCAAACTGTTAATTACAGTGAATTTTGTTAATTGCACTTAAAAAAAATGATAAATTAGAGTTTTAGGGTTTAGAAAATTTAATTCATTTATAGACTCATTTGATATGGTATAAATTAATTCATTTTAATATATTTATTTAAATTAGTCCATAGCATAGAATTGATAATGTTGATAGCATTATTGTAATTATTCTTGAGATTAACTATGTACTCGCAATTATTAGATATAAATAATTCGTAGTATTATTTTGATAATATTTTAGCCTAAAGTTCATAGTTCATAGTTCATTAATTTTGGATTTTTTAGCAATGCAAGTAATTTAGGTAATTTAGGTAATGTAGGTAATGTAGGTACTTATTTTCGCAATCTATTATAAAAATGAATTGAATTAATTAGATCTCAAGTTTATTAGTTTGTTAAGTGTATTTTGCAAGAAGTGATAAATTAGATAAATTATTCATCTCGTATTTTATTTATTTCTTAATTTATTTATTCTTGTGAGTTTTAGAGTTCATAGATAATTGCTTAATTTAGTAATTTATTTAATAATGTGAGTGGTTAGTAAATTTAGATTGTTATTAATTTTTTCAAAATATTATGTATACAGAATGTCAAGCAGTCATGATCAGTGTGGCCCTTCGCATGCTGCAGCTGTATATGGTGATTCTAGTTTTGATTCGTCATGGTCAGCAAGTAATTTTAGCAATTTATTATGGATGCCGCATGACCAACATAAGGTCTCACGAATCCATGATGATGTAAGTTATTCCATGAATCATTTAATATTTTTTTTTATAAAATGATATGACTATTTGAATTACAACATTTTTATTTTAATCGGTTTATATCAGGTTTCTCAAATGGGTCACATGAAAATTGACCCATCACTCCTCGCTGGTCTCGTGGAGCGATGGAGACCAGAGACTCACAGTTTTCATCTTCCCGTGGGAGAGATGACAATTACGCTGCAGGATGTTTCTTGTCTCTGGGCGCTGCCGATTATGGGGTTACCGGTGACGGGTCCTTCAGACCGTGCTTGGTCTATCTTAGTGGATCAGCTTCTTGGAAATGGGACCGCAAGTGCGGTGCTTAAAAAAAAGAAGAGATCGGGGCCGAATGACGTCGAGCTGTTGTACCAACATTAACCCGTGCATGTGCTTTTAGGTTATACTCATTCTCAGAATATCCAAGTTGGCGATAAATTTCACCTTTCACATCATACCAACCATATTCATCAGTCACACTCAAAGGGAATCGAGGACTAATACTATACTCTACTCCTTTACGACCGTGTTGTATTTCACCACCAAAATAAATCGTCAGCATCAACATGATTAATTTTTTTTTAAATTAACCTACACAATAATGAATAAATTACATATTATTATTATTACAATAATAAAAACTAATTTAAATTAAATTATTTTACAAAAGTTGGTACAACATAATGAATTAAATTAACCAGGTAGGTCATGGAAATCATATTCAGAGTATGAATCGTATGTTATATGTCTCTGTTGGTAGTCATTATAAAACATTTGATACTCTATATAATGCTATGAAATTAGTAGTAACTACACAAGCCAAATACTTGTAAAAAAAAGTGCAAATATAAATTATTTCATTCCATTTGCATCTTTGTAAATAATTCATTTCAATTACTAAATAGCATAGCAGAAAAATTAATTGAAGAGTTACATGTTTAAAATTTCACTTTGCTATCGTCTATGTCTCAATCTGCTATTAAGCTCTATCTCTATTTCTGTCTTTCAACTTTGCTATTGCTTATGTCTGTTATTCAGGCCATGGTTGAATATTAATAGGTAAACTTCTTCTTTGGACAGGTTTGACGTCCCCGTCCTGACTTTTTTTTTTTTTTTGCGATTTCATATTTATATTTTAATTGATTAATTTTCTTCTATACTTTTTAGGCATCCTGCTCAATATAATGATGATCTATAGTTTTGTATTTTTGTTCTATACTTTTTAGGCATCCTGCTGATCTATAGTTTTATAGTTTTGTATTTTTGTACAGGTGGTTGAACAAAATTTACCGTCATAATTTATGTTTGGCAAAAGAAGATTTCTCGGACGGGCTTGACATCCCCGTTCCGAGTTTTCTATGTTTTTTTTTGCGATTTCTCGGATGGGAATGTCTTATATTACATGTTATTTTTTGCAATTTCTTGGATGAGAATGTCTTATAAAATAAGCAAATGCACTATCAAATTTACAGAAACTACATAAATTATTTATACAATTTAACAACAAAGCATTTTTTTTTTAATCCGCGCGGCGCTATTTGTCGAACGGGTTGGACTTCCCCGTCCAGCCCTTTTTTTTTTTTTTTTCCGCGCGGCGCTTGTGCTGCATATAATTTTGTTGGATGGGTTGGACTTCCCCGTCCAGCCCTTTTTTTTCGGTTAGGTTAGTTTAAATGAGTGATTAATTGTGTTAACTGGACGGGTTAAATTGGTCCGTCCCTGCGGACGGGTTCTCTTACCCCGTTCTTCTTAGTTTTAAAATAAAAATGCAAACGGTATTGAATCTCGATATTTTAATAATTTATTTTCTAGTATTAAAAAATTCGGGTTTGTTGTACTATGCTCCTATTAGTCAAGAAGAGCTTTTGGAGTCATGAAACCTATATATAAGGGAGTGTGCATTCTCTGCGGAACCGCATGAGATAAAGCTTTTGGAGTCATGAAACCTATATATATGGGAGTGTGTATTCTCTGCGGAACCGAATGAGATAAAATAAAGTCAAAGCTAAACCATAAGAAATTCGGAATTATTTGAAATACATGATCCTCATAGATATAAATAGTGCATATGTATATATAAATATTTATAGTACTTCATATTAATATTTTCAGACATCATACAGTATCATCTGTAAAAAAATATTTGTAAGTATAGGTATAAATATTTGCATAACGAGGTATAAATACTTGCATAACGACGAACCCGAAAATACGTCATCATGAATCTCATTTGAATGACAAAATTGCATAGAAGAAGTTCGTGGTTTATATTCGCAAAATTCTTCATAGATTGTAAAAAATATAGACGAGTTTGAACAGAGAAAAAAAAAACTCTTTAAAAACGTGTATGGTTCTCCTATGTAGTTTGAGTGGTCCACCACAAACATTTATTGTGCGGATGCATTTGGGAGATTTGGTTGGGAAAATAATTATTTACGTAGAAATTGTTAACTCATAGGTATAAATATTTTTGTGCATAGGTAATAATATTTTAGAAAAGAAAAAATTAGTGTTGAAACTTTTGCAATCCCCCCGGCCCAAATAGTTATGATGCGGGTATTTTGCGAATACTTGAGTGTGAGTAAAATTATCAGCTTCCTTTTAATATATATTTGATATATTTTTATTGTTTAGCATGAAAAAAAATTATCTAGAAGTACTATGTCGGTTTTAATCAGAGGCGAAGCCAGACTTTCAAGTTATGAGGGTCAAACATGAATGGGGGTCAGTCATATAAAATTGTCATGCTGCGAATGGAGATCAATATTACCATATCTATGGCATTTTATCCTATATTATATAGAAAATTGTGTATAAATATAAAAAATAAAAAATAAATGAGGGTCAATTGACCTCATTCCTTGAATGTAGCTCCGCCTCCGATTTTAATGAAAATATGAATAGAAACATGTATATAAATGCATTACAATAAATCTTTTTGTGTAAAATTTGATATATATTTTATTTTTATTTATTTCAAGAAAAATTATGAACATGTAACGATAACATTAAATAGAGATTTTATATAGGTTTCGATGACTATATTGTTGTCCTTAAAAGCAACTTACAGGGGTGAATGATTGTATTGACCGAAATTTGAAACTTATTTTTGGCTTAATTGCAATTTAAAGTAGAACAAGAAAATGACAATCAAGCAAGTCTTAATTCACAAATAAGTTTACAAACTAAATCAAGTAAAATAAAAAGAGAAAAATATGAGAAAACACACAAACTTGTTAAAGAAGTTTGGACTACCAATGTTGGGTAACTGATGAACAACAATTGATCTTGAAGTAATGCTCAATAAGAACGAAGGGATGTTTATGGAATAGCTATGCCCTCTAAGAGAGGCAATTTAGCGAAATTTAAATTAACTAAAATGTCCCAAGATGCCTCCTATTTATAGGGAAACCAAGGATTCAATTTAAGCCTAAAATATTCAGAAAACCGGTACAATAGTTAGTTCATTTTTGAAACTGAATGATTTAAAAAGGACTTGATGGTTAAAAAAAAATGGCAAATTCATTATTTTATTTTGCTTAAGAATTATGTATAAATCGTTTGATAGCTAAAGAATAATCAGACGTTCATTATTCAATAACATCTGAAAAGCAAATAGTAATGATTTTAATTAATGGGTTTTCATTATATACGCTCTCTCTCTTCGATTTTCTATCAACAACATATTAAAGAATAATTTCGAATGATGAAATCATGTGTCAAATTAGTGATAATCACCAACTTGCCTTGCTGAGAAATTCCATAAAAAAAAAGGTAAGTTAGATTAATGTGAGCTACTCATATATATATACAAGTTGTAGAACTTCCATTAACAGTTCTTCACTGACCTTAAAATTTAAAACACAGTGATAAATCAAGATTTGAATATTAACTACCAGTATCTTTTTTACATCTTAATTGATGTACTATAAACAATATATTTTATTTTATGTTTTGTCTAAAGACTCTGAAGTAGATCCATATTCAAATGAAGATCAACTTTATGTTGGAATAGAATATTCTGGCAATGTCATGTATTTCATTTTTTCCATCTTTAGCAACAAAAACTGTAAAATTCAAACGAGGACCAGAACTTGAGTCTGGCCCCTTAGACCACTCGGCCATCCTGACTTAGTTATATTTTTAATCTATAATTGAAAGAACATATCAAAAATATTAGAAATAACATGTGTTGGAATAAATGGTGAAATTTGATATATGTTTGACAATTTGACGTAACAACCTAATTTTAGAAAGAGAAAAAATTAAAAAATAACATGTATATTTGGTTCTTGATTTTTTTATTTCTTTGCGTGTTGAACAATGTGTATTGATCAATTTTTAAAAAATATAATTTAATTTTATAATTATTAGTATCATTTGATATTGTTTTGTAATCGTCAAACTACTTAGATAAACTTTTGTCAAAGAGGCAGATCAGAATTTGTAAAGTTGGACAAACTACAAGCCTACAAGCTCCATTAAAATCATTAAATGCTGAAGCTTTTCTATAATAAAAATTATGTGGTACCCTTAACCGGTCAGTTTTACTGTTAAAATACAGTGCCTGTTGCGTTGTGTTTCTGTTCCACTAAACTTGAATCAGTATCCAGTTTTTGTACAAGGGATGTTACGTTGATCAATCTTTTAAAATTAATTTCAGAATTAGGACAATGAATTTCTTCAAGTTGGTAACAGTATTAGCAACTGCAATATGAAGATTTAACATTCAAATCAGAATTTGAAAGTCGAAGATGTCCATAATAAGAGGAATTGAAGGAAAGAAAGTCTCTGTTAGGTGGGTTTATTGGCAATCAGGGTTGTTCATTGAACATCGGGATTGCTGGATCCGCTATAAAATTCATGCGGACGATTTATTATAAAATTCACTTTATGAATCTAAAAGGAGCGCGGATATTAATGCGTATTGAACGGCCCCCAACTGGCCGCCTCTTTCTCCGTAAATAAGAGAGGATGGACCTCGTTTTTATCACTACAGATGTTTTTTTTCACACAATTAACAAGGACATATACATTTTCTACATTGTTAATTTCATTTCAATTTCAAATCTAAGCTGATAATTTCATTTGCAATTTAGAGATGTATTATAAATTTAAATAATTCTTTTAAAATTGCTTTCAAAACGGTTAACAAAAATATTAATTTCTATTCGTTCATTCATCTCAAAAATTAATTTTTGGAATGTTTGAGAATTTTTCCAATTTTTAACTAAAAGCAATTAAAAATAATTATATGAGTGAAGTGTTTTACAAATTAACTTTAAATTAATTTCAGTTATTTTTATTGTAATGAGTGGATTTATAGAAGTAAACAATGTTGTTTTGTTGATGTTTTGGTATAGATTTATTAGGGATTACTTAATTTTCAATGCAAACGACATTGTTTTGATATGTGTTGTTAAAGCATATTTAGTTGTAAAGACTGGTACACTAATAATTAGATTAATCAGAGAATGGTTACAGATAAAATAAGTCAAAAGCGGAATATGCTCAGCAACAAATAATTAAACTATATACACTGCTAAAAGATATGCTCAGAAACAAATTTTATTAAACGAACAAGTTTTACACTGTACAGATATATACCTAACAAGTAACATCTCTTCATAAACTGATCTACCGCAGTCAAACGTCTACTAAACCTACTACTAGAAAAAAAAAAAAAATTGATACATCAAGCTAGCACAATGCAAATTAGACTATCTCAATTCATACTTTGCGTAGTGTCGAGACTTTGTGCATGTTTCCTTCTACATTTCTGCTATGAAGTATTATTTCGGAAAAAAGCTTCTAGTACAGTGCTCTTATGTAGCTCTCTAACCTGTATATTCACACACCTTTAACAAGTATTAGTAAATCCATTATTATTTGTACATGAAAAGTTACTGGTAACAAGTGTGGTATTTGATAGTACAAAAGCAAATATTGTATTTATTTATTTTTATTTTTTTTGAAAAAGTGGATGTCCACCGATTTCATTAGAAATCAAATAGTTATTCAGCTTCCAACTCCAAACAACAGGAGTAAGAAACTTTTACAAAATAACTGAAATATAGAGGCATCGACCTCTGCATTTCTTCTTCAAAAATAAAATAAAACAATACCAGTAACATGCTAATATCAACTAAACAGATCCAAAGAAAGCCACAAAGGCTGAGACAAGCTAGAGCCATATAGACTAATACATCATCATGCCACAAACAACAAAAGGTAACTAAAACTATCCTTAAAAACAGAAAAACAAGAACTCCAACAAGCTACTCATCAAGGAATTCTAACTCAAGAATATGGGTTCATCCTCTTTCTCTAACCCATCCACCTGTCCCCCCCCCCCCCCCCCCCCCCCCGCCCCCTGAGTTCCTGGGTCATAACCTAAATTTTAAAAGGACTGGCAAAACTGTTAATCCTCTTAGCACTGTCATTGGCATCTGCTTTCGCCTTGTCTTTCAGGCTTGTCCATCCCTTCCTCTGCCGCTTTTTCGAACTACTACCAACCTCATTAGAAGCAGAAAGAGAACTAAAACCATTCTTTTTATTACTGCTTCTGTTGTGATCACTTGTACCTAGCATCTTAGGCATAGGAGTTTCGAGGCTGTTAGTAGCGGCCTCTTCTAAAGTGCATCTGGAACCTATCTTCAAAGTTACATCAATACTCTTACGAGGTATTGAGGCTAACAAGTTTTTAACAGTGCCTTTAGGCGTGCCTAGTTTCAGATTTTCATGGAGGCAAAAGCGGCATGTGTACACCACATTGTTCTGAGACTGTCTCAACTTCTTCATGTTCTTTTTTATGCGGATAGTGCAATTCATGCCAGGACATAATATTGTTTCGCATTTCTGGCAGAGAAAAGATGATGGCTCTAAGAGTAACCCAGAGGCCTCAGCATTGGCTGCTGTGTGTTGACCAAGTATTGATCCCAGAGGTGGTATTTGACCAGCACCACTTGCCCAGGTGGCAACACGTGTCAGATGTTGTAGCTTTAGTATAGATGCCACATCAGCGTGCTTCCTCCCGATGTTCTCTTCACGCAGTGTCATATTATTGGTGTAATTTGTTGCCCCTTGAGAGAGGGTTGAAGATCCCTTCCTTCCCATCCGGATTAGCAAAATTCAGCAAGAAATCAAAGGAAAAATATGTGCCTGATTTGCCCCCTGCCCTTGGCGATTTGGCCTCTTTTTTATGGTTTCTCTGCCACCCTGAAATGTGTTCTTGGTGAATTCTAAGCGAAGCGTATCGGTTAGGGTAATTACTGGTCAAAAGCAAATATTGTAACGCGTTACTGGTACATGACAGGTTGGAGAACTTATCTGCCAAGAAGAATTAAACATGCCACTAGAACCCATTGTTCTAAAAATGCAACATTCATATTAAAAAAGACATTAAGTGTGTATTCTATGAATTTCAACTCAAATTCCTAGTCTAAATTCATTTTAGCATGCATTTTAGTAATTGTAAAAGGCTATTCTGAAAGAAGATATGATTACAAAAGCAGTAGGGATCTAGTTGCAATTTTTCACATTTCTGACAACTGAACTTTTGCATCATTTCTATTAATCGATCTCCAGTACCTTCTTTTTGTTAAAAAAAAAAACCTAAATCATGGCTAAACTAAAAAGAAGAGAATTTTCTTTAGTAGGTTTCAATCAAGATAATTTTTCACAAATAAATTTTACTAATCCAAATTAGGACTCAGATGCCAAACAACAAGCGAAAAGAAGAAGCCTGTAAAAACCTAGAGATGTACTTAGTCCCTTACTTGAAGTGGGCAGGTGCTTGGAAGAGAGAGATGGGGCCAATCGGAAAATCAATTGGGAGTGGAGGGAGCGAGCGTGAGAGAGAATTTGCTTCTCGCGATTGGGAGAAGGGACGGAGCGAGCGTGAGAGAGAAGGCGAAGGACAGAAATCCGACGAAGCAAAAGACGGAACTTCAACGGAAGGACCTCATTAGAAATTGAGCAGTCCATGGCACGAATCTAAATTGCAGAATTGAACGGTGGATTTTCCCATCGAACCAGCTCTGATCCAATGGGCATATGAATATGTATTTGGATGTCAAATTTTACATTTAAAAAAAAATTTAGATAAATAAAATCATTTGATCTAAGAATTCTAGATCATGCAAAAATAGTGATTTACAGTACAAGAAGAAATTCGGCAAACCTTTTGATTTTATCATGCTTCTAGCCAATTTTACCACAGTTATATCTTTTATCTTTACATCCCATTCTGTTGAGGTGTATAAGGTGTGATTAGTTTATGATGTATGCACTCATTTTAATAATGTAAAAAAATGTTAAAATTGGCCTCCAAGTGCATTTTCATATGAAGTCATGTTGAGTAGTTCAAATTAGCTATTTTAACTTTCAAAAATGAATAGATGGATCCATAATAAACACCATTGTGCGCTATGCCTAGTCTCGTAATCTTACTCATTTGTTTAAGTGTATCTAATAATTAAACTAGTACTCACACACTTCATTATTTTGGAAATTAATTTCTCCTAATTTACGAGAGAGAAGAACACTTAACCAGTTGTCCTCATAAACCGACCAATTAGAAGACCTATATTTTTCTGAAACATTCTACATTTTTATTTTATTTTTCTTAATAAAGGGTAAAATTGGTACTTGTAAATTTAAAATGTATTTTAATAGAAGAGACAGTAAAATAGGTAATTTTTTTAGTTTTTGAAATTTAGAAGGGTTAATATGATATTAGAGTTTCAGAGGGAGGAATACGTAATTTTGAAGGTTTTGGGAGGTATAGATGAATTCCCCTTATTTTTTATATTTTGGATGTAAGGACCCAAGGCTTCCTTCACAGTAAAAGGAAAGAAATTAAAATTGTTGCGGTTTTCCTAACTTCTCATTAGAATTTGATCTAATGATTTGGTTCATATATGTTCTTCATCTATATTGATTAATATGCACATGACGATATATCATGAAGTTTAATCTGTGTTAACACTTAATGATTTCGTAATACTTTATTAAATATGTCTATATTCATTAGATAACAATAAGAAGAAGAAAAAAGTTTGAAACCCCTGTTACTAAACGACAATTGGGGCTTTAGAGCTGTCTTGAGGGTTTGGTGTTAAAAGGGAAACCGAAACTAGTAACCTCACTATAAGGCACTCCAACCCAAATCATTCCATCTCCTTTACCAAGTTGATCTCCAAAGTCTTCATGGTCGGATCTTAATTAGCAATGTCTAGCTGATGGCTTCCCTTAGAAAGGCCATATCGGTGAGCAAAAGCAAAAAACTTTCTATACAGAACTTGTTTCTTTTCAATTACATCAATTACTGTCCAATTTTACAATTGAGGAGTGTTTCGATTCTAATTTTTTTTTGGATATTATGAATTGCTAGTGTTACAAAATCTCTCTTTTCTATTAATATTTGAATATTTTAAACAATGAATCCAAATATTTATCATTTTTCATATATATATGAGCGATGCGTTCCCATAAATTTTGTTTTCTTTTTTTGTTTGTTTTGTACTAGATCAAGAGACCAAGAAATAGACGGACTAAGATTTACAAGGATTCTTTGATCTCTTTGATCTATCACAGTTAACTCTTAATCCATATATCTTATGAATTCTTTGATCTTAATGCAAAACATACTAAAATATTACAAATTTGGCATGGATATTATGCATGAAGATGAATGAGATCAACAGTTCAGATTTGTTGTTTACATATTGAATTTCGAATAGATGTGCAAAGTAGAGGTTATGACTTATTTGCAATTAAATTTATATCATGTTGTGCTCATGATCCACCCTATATGCAATTTTGGATTAATTTTTTCAAATTTTTTGGTAACTCATTGAATATTTATTTCAGGTGATAACAAGTAACTCTTTGGAGTTTAGTATTCGTCAAAGTCTTGAGCAAAGTAATAGAAATCTGGTGGATCATGAGCATTTTGGAAGTGGTAGTTCAAATTTTCAAAGTATGCGGTTGAGTCTTGTAGAAGGAGATAATTCCTTACATGACTATGTCGAACCTAACTTGATGGAGGGAAATTAGCACTTGCTCCACTGGATCATCATGATAATTTTGGTAAATTTTCATATGCTGATGATGGAACTAATATGCATCAAGTTTCAGCTCAAACCAGCAACATGATGATCCAGTGGAGCAAGTTGCTTATTTCCCAGTTTCAGCTCAAACCAGCAACATGCTTCCAACATCGAGCAGTTTAGACGGTTCCACCGACAACGCACTTCTAATGTTGAACTTTGCGGAACACTCCACTCCGAATAAAAACACTAGTTACACTAGAATACATTGGACTCTTGGAGAAGATGAGTGAGTACTCTTCATTCTCATAATTTATATATTTCTGAGATATATAGAACATAAAAATTGTCAATTATATTCTACTTGTTTTTGCACAGATTATTGAAAATACTCGTGAGGAAACATGGAGAAGGGAAATGGGCATTTCTGGCAAAGTGTTTTCCAACAAGGAATGGAAAACAATTGAGTGAGATGGAAGAACCATTGTAGACCACTAGACCCCAAATTATGGTACAGATATGTATCACTAAGTGTTTCTCTCTTGTAAAGTTTGTTCAACTCTAGATCCAAAAATTATTACATACATAAATAATAGGAAAAATATTATTACCCCTCATTAAGAATTATAAGAATAGAAAGAGTAAGAGTCTTAAGAATCGATTGCCCCTCACAATTGATCAATGGGCATAAATCGATCTTGAAGTAATGCTCAAGAACTAAGAGGATGTCTATGGAATAGCTATATGTGCCCTCTAAAAGAAGTGATGTACGTAGCAAGAATTTCAATTCAATAAAAAGTCCCAAAAACCTCCGGTTTATAGGGCAAACCAAGGATTCAATATATTTAGCCTGAAAACCGTTACAACGATTAGTTCATTTTGACACTCAATGATTTAAAAAGGACTTCAACGGGTTTAATAAAATCGTTTGGCAAGTAGGGGCAGAACCAAGGGGGTGCGAGCAGGGACCAGGCACGCCCCCATCAACCATGATGAGCACATATATTGCATGTATATATAGTATTAAAATAGTGTATAGCACCCCTCAAAAATCCTCAAAAAATTTCGGCCCCTTAAATTCAAATCTTGATTCCGTCCCTTGGCAAGTTCATTATTTCTAACAATGGATTTCAATGAGTAGAAACTGTTGAAACGGTTTATAGTACCGTTGGCTAATTCATTATTTCATTTGCTTAGAATTATGTATAAACTGTTTGGTAGCTTAGAGAATAATCGGATCGTTCTCTATTCAACAAATCGTCAAATTTTTAAAATTTTAACTTTTTTGTCATTTGATATTGTTTTAAAATCATCAAATTTTAGTCAACTATTGCCAAAGAAAGGCATATCAGAATTTGTCAAGCTGTAGTAGCTATTACTATAAGCACCATTAAAATCATTAAATGCTGAAGCTTTTCTATAATAAAAATGATGTGATGCTAAACTGGTCAATTTAACTGTCAAATACGGGGCCTATTGCGTTGTGCTTTTGTTCCACTAAACTTCTGTAATATATTAGTTCCAAGGATATATATTACGGATTAGTCTTCTAATTATGTCCCGATCCCAGCGTGATTTGGGGAAAATTGAGATCGATTTTGAAGGAAATAAATCTGCTGTTATTTCAAAGTAATAATAACAGAACCTGTTATTCCGATCCCAACCGTTAAAAAATTTCATGCACGAATTTCAACGAAGATGAACGGTTGGGATCGGAATAACAGGTTCCTGTTATGTATTTCCGATTTGAGTGAGCCTATGGTACTATGCATATTACGATTTGGCACTGTGCTACGGCTCTATATTTGAGTTGTCAAATCCTAACAGTCGATCCGAACCGTTCATCTTGTTCTCCATATTAATATGTGTTTGGAGACCAAATTTTACATTTTTTGAAATTTTTTTACTATTTCTTTAAATATTTAGAAAGTCACTTGATCTGAAAATTCTGGACCATCCAAAAACAGTGATATTTAATAAATCTAAAAAAATAGTAAAAAAATTTCAAAAAATGTAAAATTTGGTCTCCAAACACATATTAATATGGAGAACAAGATGAACGGTTCGGATCGACCGTTAGGATTTGAAAACTCAAATATAGAGCCATAGCACAGTGCCAAATCGTAATATTCATAGTACCGTAGACTCACTCTTCCGATTTTAAGAATTCAACAGTTGGGAACTTGGGATGGAAAGTGAAGGAGGGGCGGTCAGGAGGGTCAGAAAGATGGGCAGCGTCCCATTTAAATCCTCGACACTGCTACTGGGTCCCTCGATTGAAATACTGACCAGGAGCGCTGAGGAGAAGAATCGCTGCACCAGGGTCCCCACATCGTCAGGATTGGAGAAACAGCGCGACACCAAGACTGGAGATGAAGGAAGCGAGGCTGCTGAAGAGGTCGTTAACCAAATCAGCAGGGACCGCGTGACTAAGCGCTGATGTGGCAGCTCCGCGTGCATTCGAACAATCCAATCGATCATTTTAGAAATTTCATTTTGTATTCATTTCGCTTATATAAAAGCAAACCATTGTAACCGGACAGATTATGCAATTGGATAAGAATTTCTTGTAGCCTCTACTGAGTTTAAAAAAATAATAATAATAATAATTTCTCGGTTTCTACTTTCTACCTATCATTTTCCTTTTACTGTTCTTTGTATCCCAGATTCGATTTCTTTGGAATTGAATCAAATTGTTTAATTGTTTCAGCAATTACTGCATCTCTGAGCTTCATCCAATCAAGGACGTTGCAAATAAATTTCAACATTAGGTAAAAGTTTTAGCAATCTGAAAATTTAACATTGGAGTCAGAATTTGGAATTGAAGATGTTCATAATAAAACATTGCAATAAGGCATTAAGGTAGTGAAGAAAAAAAGGTGACGTGACATGTTATAGTATGTGATTAAAACTTATTTTTATGTGATGTAATTAAATAATAGAGGACATTTATGTCACACGAATAGTCACCTTATGTGATCAACACATATAATGTGACATACTGTGATATAACATAATTAACGTGATGAAATCAGTAACAGAATGATTATTTTCCTTCACTAGTTGAGAGAGTGTAGTACTTATTTTTGATCTCGATGCACCATTAATATAATATAATTGATTTCTTGTTATTAAATTGATAATTTGTGGGTAGTACTTAATTTCGTGAATTTGTAGAGAATTTAAAGTCCCAACCCTTTTTCGTTTTCAAGGACAATTAAAATCTAACATAAATTGTTCGGGTCACAAGCAGTATTAAATCATCTTGTACCACACGCATTTGATGTCAATCAATCTGCACTAATCTATCATTATATAATAAAAGTAATATTAATTTAAAATAAAATTGTAAAGAATGGTCAAGTAACTTCAACAGAACGTATATCAAATGTCAAGGTTCAAGGTCTTAAACACTATAAAAAAAATTTCAAAAATGTTTTTTCTCTTTAAAATACTGAAATTTGTTTATTAAAATAAGTTAATATTTAGAATTATCTAAGAAAATAACAAATATATTTTGAGAATTTGGAAGGATGAACCTTGTTTTTAATCACTATTGATGTTTTTTTACACAAATAATAAGGACAGATACATGTTTTTACTCCCATCCTAATTTCTTTTCTTTTTTTATTACTAATGATTATTTCTTTACGCAATAGTATTTTCTCATTTCACTGCAAACTTATTTAAAACAAAACAAAACAAAAAAGCTAGGTGCAAGAGATTGATGATCAGGGCCGGCCCTAGCCCAGGGTACCCAGGGCAATGGCCCTGGACCCCAAAATCCAAAAGGGCCCCCAACAAACAAACAAAAAAATTATATATGCTAAACAGTACGGCAACAGGTATTTGTTTAGGCTATTTCAATTGTTTCTGACGACCCAAAAGAAGTCTCCGTTTTTTTTTCATTTCTTCAATTGACGCCAAATTAAAGGTTTATGCAATCCTTGAATTTAGTTATTTCCTTTTTTTCATTAGTTTCTTGTTTCCTTATTTCCTTTCTTTGTTTCGTTTAGGGATAGCAATTCAACAAGGCAGCCATTCCTTTCTTTGTTTAGTTATTTCCTTTCTTTGTTTCGTTATTTCTTTTTATTTAGACAGCAATTCAACAGCCAACAAACAAGATGGTAAAAAGTTATTGAAAATCTAGTTCCATGTAAGAAGAAAAATCTCTCAAAATCAATTATTGGAAACTTAGTTTTTCCTAGAACAAAAAAAATTAAAAATCTAGTTTCATTGTTATTCTCTGTAAATTAATAAACGAGGGAAGAATAAATAAAAAAATTTAGCTCTTCTCATGAGTAGCAGTTGCGGCAGCGGCAGCGGCAGTGCGGCAATACGGCAGCATGATATAGGTATGTTAATCATTGACTCATTGTATATGTTTTACTTTGAGGGATATTGGTTTTATGTCCTCTCTATTTTTTACAGTCTATTGACATATTAATAAAAAAAATTGTTTATATTAAGATTTCAAACTTTTTTCTCGCTCCAGACCTCAAAATCTTCAGAACCGGCCCTGTTGATGATGGTTGGTGCAAAAGATGATGGTGGTGGGTGCAAGAGTTGATGATGATATAATTTCTCATCCCAACATTTTTTTGCTACTTCGTAACAGCAAAAAATTAGTATGGACAAAAGTTCTTTTTTTTTTCGAAATTAAATTTGATACTTTATTAGTTAGATCATTTTGAATTTAATTTTATTAAATAGACAATTTTGGTATAAAATAAATTAATAAATGCAACTTCTTATGAATGGAACTATTTATATCTGAAACAAGGGGAATGGATTGGGAGCATTTGATAGCACTTGGAGGTTATTACAAGAGCTTCATTTAATATCTTAAATATAATGTTCAAATTATAGATATCTTTTCACAATAATATATAGTGCGTATTAAGATTAAATTTGAACAAATTTAAAAGTTAGTTGGCATTCTATCAAACAATATAAAAATTCCAGTTGAGTTTAGACAATTTTTCAATTAATTATCAATCAAATTATAAGTCCACTAAAATCTTATAATACATGTTATTTAATATGGAACAAAATACATATACAAGTTTAATCTTTATATTTAAATGATAGTTTTAAATATCAAACAAATATATCATAAAAAGTTTTAAGTGTATGCTAGAATTATTTATATTTTATATCTGTTTGGAATAAAACTAAGCCAAAAACTATACCGACATTAATTTTTTTGGGTGGCTAAATATAGTCATTATATATTTTTTTTATTTTTTTGGGGTGATTGAACACAGTCGTTAATAGAAAAAAAAAAACTTGTGGTGATTGAATGAGTCCCGATGCTCTGCATTACCTCACCGCTTGAGTTAAATCCCGACCGTCCGTTCAAATTTTGGATCAATTAGTTCAAGCCTGTAATGCACGATGCCTTTGAGATTCGTGCCAAACATATAGGACCAGATTCAAACTCTGGTACCTTTGAATTAGGACTGTAAATGAGCTGAGTTTGAGCGAGTTATCCTCAAACTCAGCTCATTTAATAAACGAGCGAGTCAACTCGAATTGTGATAGTAATAACGAGTTGTAAAGTCAATTCGAACTCAGCTCGTTATCAATTCTAGTTGATTCGCAACTCGTTTATGAGGCTCAGCTAGTGCACCTATGCAGCATTTTCTGTTTTCACGATATAAAATTCAAATGGCCTCCAGAAATTGTAGGCAATCAAAAGCGTGAAAATTTACTCATCAGAAATAATGCACAATTTAAGGCCTAGTTGAGAGCAAGTGAGCAACTACAGGCAACAGAGCCTTACACTTTTCAATATACAAAAAAATTTTTGAGAAAAAACATGAGTTTTATCCACATTTGATTAATAAATATGTAGTTAGTTACAGAGTTTGTACCGACAATCTAAATAAGAAAAATTACAAATAGCCCAATACATTTGAGCAAATGAACGAAACAGTAAAATCATGAAAATAAGCAGACTGGTCAAAGTCAAAGTGCATTGGTCTTGCTCTCCATGGCGTACCAGTAGTAGATTGATGCACTGCACCGTATCAGTACCGGGTACCAGTACCATATTTCCTCTGCTCCAGTCTATTTGCATGTGGTTCAGATCCCCAAAGCGATGAACTATTCTTCTAGAGAAATATGTGACAAAGTAATGCAAACTATAACTGAACACCGAACACCGGTACAGTACCTTAACAGAGAAGCAGCAAGGCAATCGCTGTGTTGGTCCCGTTGTGCACGGCTCTGGTAGTGAGAGAAAGAGAGCGAATGGGTCGCCGAAATAGACAGCGGACGGTGGGTAGGTCGCCGGAACGAGGGCTTGGGTTGGGTTAGGGTTAGGGTTAGCATGAGAATGAGAGAGAGAGATTAAATGTCTAGGTTTAGTATTTGGCACTTCGGCGGGATTTTGATTTGGGTGCGTGAGAGGGTCTGAGGGATTGGGAATTTTGGTTTTAGGTCTGGGTTGGGATTTACTATGGCGGATGCTATATAACTCGAGTTATAAATGAGCAAGTTGGACTCAGCTTAAATTCAGCTCATTTATTAAACGAGTCAGCCAACTCGAATTGAAACTGACTCGAGTTGTAAATGAGCAAGTTAAAGCGAGCCATTAACGAGCAAGTTATGAGCGAGTTGCGAGTTCGAGTAATTTTGTCCAGCCCTACTTTGAATTATGATTGAATACAATATTTGAAGTATCCAAGTAATTATTCTCAACATTCGTTTGTCTCTTCAGTAGAACCTCCGAGAGAGAGACGAAGAAGAAGAGAAAAGGAAGAGAGGAAACAATGAGGATGTTTTGTCGCTAATGCGGAGTGGTATGGCCTGGTATAGCCAAAGGTATTATTCTCTTCTCAATGTGTCTCATGCTTATCTTGAAAATTATCAGTACTATGATGATGACGCATCTCTGGTGAGCCTGTAAGGAATTCATACATCCATGATTGGTGTGATCTTTTTCAGGTGTGCATAGATTATAGTGTGTGTAGCGCAAGCCTTATGGTAAAACCTCCATATAATTACTGGAGATGATTTATTAAATATTTTTCATGGCTGGTGTAGAGAAAATCTATGCTTCGAGCGCATTTTAGAGTTAACATTCCTCCTAAAACAAAATCAGTATCTGTGCCCATTCTTTTATGCGCATATTGATGCATTCATTTGACGCACAAAAGGTGTTTGATGAAATGCCATGGTGATTTTTTTGGTTTGTATATCGGGTTCCTAACAGGTAAGTACAGCTCAGGTCTCAGCTCCCTTAGCATCTTCAAGAGCAAAGGGTTTGTAATCCATTTCCTTGGCAAGATCAGGTCATGCAAGAATTCTTACATTGACTAGTAAATATATTTTACTAATTTCAATGAAAATTTCCAATATGGATATGACTGCTCAGAATTAACAGATTAAAGGAAAAGTTTTTTCCTTAACCTTAAATACCATCTATCCTATACTCATTAAAGGAATGATCGAATGTATATTTACAGAACAATTTGATACACTATCTGATAATTAAACTAGTGTTCACACACTTCATTATATTGGAAGAATCTATTTCTCCTAATTAATGAGAGAGAAGAACACTTGACCAGGCATGGTATTTAAATAATCTCTTAAATTTCACTTAACTTACTACACCCATATATTTATATTTTGGATGTAAAGACCCAAGGCTTCCTTCACAGTAAAAGGAAAGAAAATGCAAATTTTGAATATTAATTTGCATGTACTATCTAAAAGCAGGGAACATATAATTTACAAATAGGATACAAATTGCATATATATTTACCTATGAATGCATAACCAAATCAAAGTATTAAATTTAACAATAAAATCAGTATTTACATAACCAACCAAGAATAACTAAATTCATTTATGCATTGACCGTGTCTACAATAACAATTGTACAGAGTCTTTATTAACTGTCCAACTCTATATGGTATTTATGCATTATTGACAATGCAGAGGCTGCACTTAATATGCAGCATTTTTGCTAACTTCTTATTAGAATTTGATCTAGTAATTTGGTTCATGTTCTTTATCTATTTGATTAATATGCGATCGATATATCAATCTGAAGTTCAATGTAACAAAAAAATAAGTGCATTAATCTGTGTTAACACTTAAATGGATTTCCTAACACTTAATTAAGTATGTCTACAATCATAAGCCAGTGTTAGATAATGATAAGAAAAAGTTTGAAACTCCTGTTACTAAACGACAATTGGGGGTATAGTTATCTTGAGGCTTTGGTGTCAAAAGGGAAACCGAAACTAGTAACCTCACTAAGGCACTCCAACCCATATACTTTCACCGGACCGACATTTCATCTCCTTTACCAAGTTGGTCTCCAAAATCTGCATAGTTGGATCTTAATGAGCAATGTCTAGCCTGATGACTTCTCTGAGAAAGGCCATATCGGTGAGCAAAAGCAAAAAAACTTACTTTATGGTTCTTCCTCCTTTTCAACTACATAAATTATTGTATGTTTTTACAATTGGGGAGGATTCCGATGCTAGTTTTTATGGATATTATGAGTTGCTAGTGCTACAACCTCCCTTTTCTATTAATATTTTATATTTTCAATGACTAATCCAAATATTTATCATTAATTTTATTTTATAAGAGCGATTCGGGCACATAAATTTTGTGATTTTTTTTTGTTTGTTTTGTATGAGATTAAGAGGCCAAGAAATAGATGGACTACGATTTACACGGATTCTTGATCTCTTTGATCTATCACAGTTAACTCTTGATCCATTTATCTTACGGATTCTTTGATCTTAATGCAAAACAAACTAAAATATTACAAATTTTGCATGGATACCATGCATGTAGATGGATGAGATCAACAGTTGAAATTTGTTGTTTACATATTGAATTTCGAATACTTATGCAAAGAAGAGGTTACGACAACTTGTGATGTTGGAACCTTCTTTACAATTAATATCATGTTGTGCTACACTTAGTATAAGCTTCAGTAGTAAGAGATCCCCCTATATGCAATTTTGCATTAATTTTTTCAAATTTTTGGTAACTCATAGAAAATTTATTTCAGGTGATTACAAATAACTCGTCGGATGTTAGTATTCATCAAAGTCTTGAGCAAAGTAATAGAACTTTGGTGGATCATGAGCATTTTGATAATTCTCTTAATTATGGTAGCATTCTACAACAACAGCAAATTCCGGCCTCCATCAACAGCCACCCTTCTGTGATACACAGTTTGGAACATTCTGCTCAAGGTACAGGTTGCAATCAAGCAGATCTGGTAGATGCCAGGGTGGTTGAAAATTCAAATTCTACCACTAAACCGTGTTATGTCGTTGGGTATTGGACTCCAGAAGAAGATAGGTTAGTTTTAGTTTGATCTTTTGATAGTTTTAACTTTTAAAAGTTTTTATAATATCCTACTTGCATGTAATTTAATTGTATTTTCATCCTTATATTGGTAGATTGCTAGAAATGCTAGTGGCAAAGTGTGGAGAAAGAAACTGGGCAAGGGTTGCAAAGGCAATCCGATCAAGGAATAGCAAACAGTGTAGAGAAAGGTGGCAAAATATTTTAAGTCCTGATGTTAAGGTGAATATTTATAGTTTGTGCTTGTTTTCCACCCTGAAGTAATTAGTAAAAATTAAATTCTTGGAAGTAGGCCAACTCCAGTTGTCTGTTTTACTCTTCTCTTGGTTGTTAATACCTCGATAATTAAAGAATGTTTTTGCCACAAAGAAAAAACCAGTGTCAAGGTTTTGCAAATAGAAATAGTTACTATTTCCAATTTAAATATGATTACAAGGTTTTGCAGATGAAATACTATGTTTTACACAATTTACATGTACAAATCAAGCGTGGTGATTGGATGGAAGAGGAAGACGAAAAATTGATGAATGCCTACTCGAAACTAGGATCCCAGTGGGCCAAGATCTCTAAGTGGTTACCTGGTCGAACGGCAAATGCAATAAAAAATCACTGGAATGCCAACAAACGGAAGAACTTGGCAAAGAGGAACTTCAAACATACCAAATTGCAGGAATACATTGCCTCCAAAATCGATCCTAAGAATCAGCCATCCAATGGAGCTCCACTTCAGAGTCAGCCAAATATGCAAAACCTTAATGGTGAAGTGTCGTGCACTATTTTAGACTCCAATCTTCATGTCAGCCTCACTATTATTAATAAAAAATATATATATTTTGAATGCAGGGGGACCAATCAATGGATATTCATCAAATGGAGCTCCACTTCAGAGTCAGCCAAATATGCAAAACCTTAATGGTGAACTGCCTTGCCCTATTTTAGACTCCAATCTTCATGTCAGCCTCACTATTATTCATAAAAAAAATTTCATTTGGAAATGCAGGGGCACCAATCCATGGATATCCATTCTTTCTTGGAGTTGGAGGCCAGTATTTTCCTGTAGTTATGCTGGGTGCTAATTTTGCGTTTGCTTACAGTCACGGTCCTATCTACTGTGCAGAGGGTAGTGGGTCTTCAGCAGGAGGTGCATTGATTCGCAACCAGGATGTGCAGAGCGCTGAGGAGTCGTCAGAAGTAATATCCAAGAAGCCTGATTGCTTTTGTGACAATGGTAAGGGAAAAGAGGGAGCGGTCAGTACTTTCAGCATTTGAGGTGTCAAAGGCTTGTAGTAAGAAATATTAGAAGTTTATGCTTTGTATATTTTTTCTTTTCTTTTGCTTTATATTTTGTGGTTACTATCTTGGAGAAAACAACTGATGTTTCATAAGGGATGTGTGACAGTGTGACATCTAGCTAGTTGCCTGGTAAGAGTTAAGTTCATGCCCAATCATTTAGGGGATGAATCGATGAGTTAGTAATGTTGGTATTAATATTTTGTGCTTCGTTTTGATATTCGATGCTGCATTTGAAGATTGGGTCGTAGTGTAAGAATAGGCAGGATTGTTGATTATCTAAATTTCGAATTTGGAAATTATATATATATAAAGAGAGAGAGAGAGTAGGCATCTAAGTGACAACAAGTATTTTTTATATTTTTAAAATCTGAATCATCAATCCAAATCGTTAAATGTGATCTCTATAATAAAATGTTCTTGAAGACCAAATTTTACATTTGGAATTTGTTTACTATTTATTAAAATGAATACAAAATTCAATGGTTTAGATTTAACTAATTTTTGTACCTATTTTATTAAATAAAAAAAAAATTTCAAAAAATATAAAATTTAGTCTTCAAACACATTATATAGCAGAGATCACATCTAATGGTTTGAATCGACGATTTGAACTCTAAAAATGTAAAAAACATTTGTTATAACTTGTTCGAAACTCTAAAATTGTTATAACTAGATCCCTCCTCGTATATATATATATTATTATTTTTTCACTCAACAGACTAAGAATTATACAAGGTAACCTCTTTACTAATGTTTTACCACCGTATCCCGAAACATCAACCACGAGATGATAGTCAAAATTGACTTTTATTACAATAACTTGTGAAATTATGTGCACAAGACAAAAAATAATTTGTTAACAAATGAACCCCCCAACACCTATCCAGCCCTCCCTACATTTTAATTTTTTTTTTCCTGAGCTATGAGCAGACCATATGGTAAAAACGGAGGTCCATTCAGCTGCTCCACTATGATTTACCAGTGGTAAATACTACCAAAAAACAAAATACAAAAATAGTTATGTTTAGCAATATACAGTTTCTAGATTTAGAAAACAGCTTCGAAAGGAGCATTTTCACTTTCTCCGCATCTTTGATGAACTTCTTTCATTCTATCCACCGAATTACATATGCCACTGCAAGTCCAATCGAAAGATGCAGCACATATATTCCCAGCTTGAGTCTTCCACTCACAATCTATTATTTCACCAAATTTTCATGAGGAACTCAGACAAATGAAATGTGATCAACCAAACATGAAAAACAACAAGTGAAATTTCTGAAATTCTGCACTTGTACCCATTAGGAACACATAAGTTCCAAAAAAGCCTGTTAAGACAGGGTACATGCATGTGAAATGTCCTCCATATGCTATCGTTGTTTTAACAGATATACGTAAAGTAATCCTTCTGTCTCATTCATTTATACACATAGAGAAAGAGAGCAAGAAGGGGTGATTTTGGCACTATTTTGGTAGAATGGAGACCGGAGGATGTGGGGGGCATCAACATGTTTCATAGTCATGAACATATCCATATGACCATATTACATATTATTTGAAATTTTTTGGAATTGTTATGTGTGTGGACAGAGAGAGAGAGATCTGAAAACAAAAAAAATTACCAGGTGGAGTGCCACAACAAAGGCGTTTATCATCAATATGTTCAACATCTAATCCTATCAACCATGATCCTAATGATACATCCTCATTTATGTACTTGTGCAAAACGTGCCTACAATACAATACACAATTAAGAAAAATTATGAACATATTATGCTCTTTTCTTTAATGGCTGGGCCACTCATACTTTGTTTTTACATTTTGGTACTTCCTTTAAATACAAATTTTCAATATAGATATTATTTATATTTTCACTTAAAAGTAAAAATAATATCTTACTGGTTAATAGATATGTAGGTTGCAATATCCTTCGAAATAGCATATAACTGGCCAGTAGCATGCCTGAAATACTTATTTCCAGAATCTCCAAACTTCCAGTACTCTGGCTCATGGTATCTTACACCTCTGTATAACAAACCAAATTGCTCAATTGTCAGGTAACTTATCTGGTAATAACTTTTCACACTTATCAAAAACTTACTTTTTAGCGAGGACCGGACCAGATTTCATGCACCCAATATAAATTCGAGGCTTCATAATTAGTTTTGATAATACATGCCCAAGAGAAGCTGAAAGAATAGCAAAAGGTTGAAATTCACAATTTCATCAAGTATAGTGTCATCAGAAAGAACAAGTTACATAAAATACATAGAAATACCTACCTATATTTACATGTACGTCATCATCGACCTTTATGTAGAAATCGGCATCCCACTGGGAGAGAGCAGTGGCAAAGTATGTTTTTGTTTTCCCAGATAATTCTAAGTATCCCTCTACATGATCCTTCATGAAAAATATATGACGAACAAATAGGTTTAATACAGGTGCATCTTACAACATTAAGCTGGTGATTAATTAAAAGAATATTTTATCTCACAAGTCTCATGAAATCACCGTGCTTCTTATCTTCAGCCTCAATTGCTCTATCTACTATACCACCCGAAATTGCACTAGAAACAGATTGTGGCTTGTTAGATATTATTTGGATGAAGTTGGCAAAAAAATTTATTTCTAAAATAAGAGAATGTGCAAAATACGATATTAAAAGGTGGAGTAAGATATGAAAAGGCAGAGTTTACAGACCTATGACCAATAACAAAACGAACAATTATACCCTTCTCTTCTTCGAGTTTCTTCCTTTTCTCACCTAATTATTAGATCTTGCTTAATCACAATTATCAACTTGAAAAATAATAAGACCAATTGAAAATGAAAACAATAAAAAAAGTTTGGCAAATGAAAGGGGCCTGCTTTTGGTATTTAATAGACAAAATTCCTTTCTAATTTGTTCATTCAGAACAAAATATGTCATATAAAATAATAATGAAGAAAATCAGAATAATACCTTTAGGCATCCAAGTATTACGAATTGAATCGCGTCTCTTGCGACTACTAAAGGCTGTATTTATACCAATCACCATGAAATATTTCGACCGTTCCCTAGACTCGGTAACCTTGAAATTTAAATCTTCTGACAAGGGGGCCCCATTGAGCAGTGACTCTTGTGCAGATCTTGCTGCAGCTAGTTCCATCTCTAAGTGTGATATTGTTTTATCTAGGTCTCTAGGAAAAATCAAAAAGAAAAAAAGAAAAGATGAGAAACAAAAGTCAAAATTTACTAAGATATGGTCGGTACTGTGTTGGTACCTTAATACACTTAAATTTGACTTGAGAAACTTACTGCACGTCTTGTGTGCCTGGGAGCTGAATAATTTCCTTCCTTGGTTGCTTTTCTCGTCTCTGAATGTACAGAACGACCAAGCAAAATTATAATAAGTTTGTGAACTTCAGACAAAACCAATGATTTCTTCATAATTGACAAAAGTGCACCCAAAACCCAATTTAGGGCCAGAGGACTTTATGCAAAATTAAACAATACAACCACAAAAATTGCACCCAGTTATCATAGTTTTGTCAATGGACATTACTAAAATTAGATTTATTTTCCCCAGTTTGCAACTTCCTTTTTTCTTTCAGGTCTCTAAAGTGAGGTTTACATTCACAAAAACAAACTTTACATAATAAAATAAAATTAATTATTTATAGTAATACTGACTTTAATGGAATCACAGCTTCCAGAAAGGAGCTTTATCTCATCTATCATAGTTTCATTTCTTCTGATTAATTCGTCAGGCTCTGGCATATCCCAAATACTGCGAATAGAAAACATTTGCTTCTTAAAATTTGCAAGACAGACCAAATTTCAACTCTTACATAGACACATGTTACTGCATTGGCATATTGAGGAACAATTCAAGACAAGAAGCTCAACCATAGTAAGCTTATGGAAAATTGAGAAATCTGAGATGCTCACAAATTTGGTGGATTCAGTTGTATAAACCAAATTTTCTGATAACAGTTGTACAATTCAGTACACCTCTGAATAGAGAAATAGTCTGATTTCCTAAAATCCAACTAGATCTACAGTTATCAGTATCACTCCTTCCGACTAGAGCAATGATACCCAACCCACACAAATTGGATGAATCAAGAACGAAACTGGTTAAAAATATACAAAATCGCAAAATTGAAAGAGAAAATTACATATTAGTAAAGAGAAGACCAACACAGAAGCTCCCAATGCAAAGGAGAAGAGTCCATCTAGTAGTAACGCCACCATCTTCCCCTCTTCTATTTCTCCAGTTCATCTCCACAGTTCACACAAATGGCTACAGATTCGCCTCTTCACAGAAAGCCACAGCTCATCTATTTTTTCCACGGTTCACGGTGTTTGGTCAAAGCATATGAGAAGAATACACCAGAGAAATGGTGGAGAAGGAGAGGGGGAGAGAGAGAGGGAGGGAAGGAGCCGACACAAAGCACGGAGAGAGAAGAGAGATGCATTAAAATCGTATTAAAAATTCAAAATTAAGATGAATTAATTGCTGCACATGTTGGGAGGCGTGAAGTGGTTTGGTTTTGTCGTGGAGCTCCGGATTTACACTCGAACCAGAAAATGGTACAAACCAAGGATTTCCTTTTGCAGTCCACTAATTTCAGATCTTCTGTGGCAAGTTCACCTTAATTGGGTCGAAACCGACCGCTGTCAAGTCACATCTCAGGAAAAGAACTTCAAAGTTTGTGATTCGGAAATAATTTTAAATAATTTTTAAATTTTGTATTTTGGTTCAGAAATAATTTAAATATAATTAAAAATTATTAAAAATTATTTTTTAAGTTTTGCAATACACCACATTCACATTAGGAGACCTTAATAGTTTTTGTAATTATATGTGTGTAAATTTCAAATAATAATAAAAAATTATCTATGTAAAATTTCAGAAACGAAAGAATATCTATACAAAATTACTTATTTTGTTCTTGAACTACTCTAGTTATCTAGCTCCAGTTGAAATAAAAAATTATATCTTAATTTATTATTTATCTTACCTCAAAGCAATTAAGCATGTTATAGGTTTGTTGAAAACGCATTTTGAGCAGGAGAACCTATGAATTGAAAGAGAAAATATCAGATTGACTTGTTTGACAAAGAGAAGATTTTTTTCAAACAAAACTCAAATAATACGAAGAATCCATAAAAAATTTGAATAAATTGTAAACTGATCATTTGATTCGCGAATTATCATACTATTTACTGATTGGTTCAAAGTTAGCTTAAATCTGAATTATTCACAAATCTTATTAGTACAGTCTTACCTATAATGCATGAACATTTTAAAGTAACCTCATAGAATGGTATGTTTCTTATGGCCTCAGGAGATCTTTCAAAGGTTCTCTTCGTGCTAGTTGGTGGACAGTTGTCGGTGGTTAACGTGTCAATTCAGTTTTGGTGGAGCGGGAAGAGATGTACGACAGTATAATCCGCTACATGTTCAACCCAAGGCCCAGTCCACACATGATAAAATTGTAAGTCTGGTGTTAGCACTGGCCCACCAACCGACTCACAGTCTCTAGAGTCTAGACTCTTCTCTACTTCTGCTGCCAAGTTTCAGAAAAAATATTTAAAAAACAAAAGAAAAAAAAGGTCGCCATTTGATCCTTGACTTTTCCACCAGCCTCTTGCGGACACTTCTTTTGGTTGCTCTTAGTCCAGAACCTTAAGTTTATGACAACGGGTCCCATTTCCATTGTTTGTGTGCCCTGGCCGGGAGCTTGCTTTGGGTACCAAAAACATATGTTCAAATAAACTTACTGTGTCTTTGCAATGTTTCACTAAATTTTTTCCAGACGCGCGCCAAAATTTTGAGTGCGTATCCTCTGAGATATCTCAACTTTTGCTTGACCGACGTGTCCGGTGCCTATTCGGGGGTGATGTAGGGGTTCAGTGTCATGTGGGCTTTGAGATTCGTGCAGAACATCTTTAAACGGTTACGATTTTCCATAAAATCACGCAAAGTTTGAGATATCTCAGAGGATACGAATTCAAAAATTTTGCTTTGTCCTGACCAAAGCGAAATACATGAACTGTGTGACAGATGGCATGGTCAACACCTTTTAGATATACTTTACAGCCGGTTTGTTCGGTTGGAAATAAATCTGCTGTGATTTCAATGGATCTCAACCATTCAAAGTTTTTTATGCGCAAATTTTAATGAAAAAACTTTTTATACACAAATTTTAATGAAGTTGAATGGTTGGGATCGGAATAACAGACCTGTTATTCCATTGAAATCACGGCAGATTTATTTCCATGTTCGGTTATGCTGTAAAATTAATTGTGATATCTTAATATATTTTAAAAGAGGAGGATCTACTCACACTTTTTTTTTGTGACACTAGATTATACTCTATATTTTCAAAGTTCAAACAGTCAATCCAAACTATTTAATATGATGGATATATTAAAATGTACTTGCAGATCAAATTTTACATGTTTTTTTAATTTTTTTTGTTAGTTATTAAGATGGGTACAAAAATTCAATGTTCTGAAGAACGATTTTGTAAAATACTTAATAAATATTAAAAAATTCAAAAAAAAAATGTAAAATTTGATATGCAAGCACATTTTAATATATCCATGATGTTGAATGTTTGAATCGACTATTTAGACTTTGAAAATATAAGATGTAATTTGATGTCACTAAAAAAGAGTATAAGTGGATCCCTCCTTATTTTAAAAGTATATATTTATATTTGAATTTTTAACCTATTTAAAATAAGAAAAATTCTGTAAATAATTAAATCAATAATGTATTGTAAATTTTCTCATATATTTAAACTTACATAATTTATAAACAAATATGAGCTGTCAAAAAAGTGAGATGTCAACATCAGTTTTGATAAAAATAAATTTTTTAAAAAAATGTACGGATTCAGGCTATAGTTTAATCCCACAAGTCCTAGTGAATTAAAGAAAGATGTATTTATCAGTGTTGTAAAAAATGATTTTAACAGCCGATTAAATAGCCGTTTAATTGTTAACAGCAGTTAGCCCGATTATTATTAATTAGAGCAACCAACACAACCTGATAAAAAGATAAGCTTGATTGATTCAATGAAAGCTCAAATGGTGGATCTTTAAACCGTTACAAATACACTTATCAGCTATTTGTTTGCGGATGAAAATTATTAATTATCCACTTTTCTTTATTAATTGGCTTTTTACCATTTAATCTTCTATTTATGTCCGTTGATTTCCGTTTATTCTTCTTTATTTTCATTTATTCCAATTTATTATAGTGAATATTTATTTTCACATTGATTTTTTTCTTGTGATAATAAGTTTTATAAATCATGTATTGTAGTTTTTTTATTTGTGCTTGGACGTACATCCAATATTTTTTATATTTTTTCTTCTTCTTACTTTGAAATTAATTAATTCTTTTGTTATTTATATACCATATATTTGTTATACTTACTAATGTATTTTTTTTCAATTAGTACGACATGTTCATTTATGAAACTAAATTGTTATTATAAACTAAATTTATTGATTTTATGTTGGAATGTTTCATTTCTTTCAAATAATATGTTATTAATATTTGGAAAAGTTTAATTTTTAAATTTTTTTTTCATTAAATAAATGTGTTACTTACACATATAAAGTGGTAATGCGTTAAGAAAAAATAAGCATAGTGTCATGTTATAATAATAGAATTAAGTTAATTTAAGTTTATTTAATAAATATAATGAGTTAAATAAATTATGATATATATACATAAATTTAATAAAAACGTTAAATTATACACATAATTCCGATTAATCAGCTGCATATTGATCAATTGCTTGGTAATACTCGTCAAACCGACGATACCATACTGTTATTTACAACACAGGTATTTATACATATCATTATATATGTATGTGAGAGGTAAAGTGAGACACCCACCTAGAGCGAGAGGATAGGAGAGAGGGGACTGGAGAGAAAACAGGTCATCCGAACTGGCTTAGGAGAAAAAGTTCCTATTTAATTAAAATTTCCACTAATTCTCATAAAAAACAACTTGTCGAACAGGCCTTAATTAACTTGAATTAACTCACATAAATTGGTGTGCATGCTTGTCTTCATATTTGCAATAGCAAATAGTGATGAAATTTTTCTAATTTCAAATTATAAAAAAATTATATAAATGTTGATTGTTTATTTGTATATTCTATACCGTATCAATAAATTTATTTTATAAGTTTAAACTTTATTTGAATTGACTAAAAGATAATTTTGAAAATTATCAAAATGATCATTGTCAAAATGGTCCCTACTCGTAGAATTTAATGCATTAATATATATATATATCATAAAGACATCAGTAATAATCTAAGCGGAATGTAATTAATTAGCCAAATCAGCAATAGTACAACATGAATTAATGGCAATATATTCCAATTTATTACAACTAGCTAGTATAATTTCTGTTGAGGACCGGTGCATACAGTGACTTGATGAATTCAGTTACATTTAATGAAGCTAACTCCCGAATGTTAAGCAAATTAAAATATAATAATTAATAAAAATAGTTAGTTGACTAAAAACTAACTATTAAGACCATAATCCAAGATTAGTGTTTCTTGCTTGACTACCAACAGAAGCAGTTTATCATTAGACCAGAAAGCTTAGTTTAATTGAACCTTGTGCTCTAATCTCTTCTTTGACCAAACGGTTGTCGTATTAAATCCAATTGAACGGTAAACTGACACAAAAATATAAGTCCTACTTAATTACATGCAATAAAGCTATTTATTTGACTAAAATTATAACTACCAAAACCTTAATGCGACATTGTGGGGTCTTTTGCTTGACCCCCAACTGTAACTAATTTTTAACAAAAGAGAACAGAAATATTCCTTAATTTACACACATATTTTGGCTGTTTGAATTTAATAACCATATTTTTTTTAAGAAAAGGAAATGAGGATATGATAAGAATTATCTTTTGGACTTGCTGGCTAGGATACATAATTCATTTATTTTTCTTCGTTAATATTTCTTCTAAATTAAAAAATTGTCCCAATAATGTCTTTTTATATGAACTTGTAAACTTTTATAGCTAAGAAAACTTATCAAAATATGATACTTGATTTGATTTATTTTTATTTTTTAAGGAAAATCCAAAAAGTTATAGTAGACTTTGTATATAGAATGATTAGTTTGCAGTATAAATTAAAAACCACAGTGGAAATATATACAAGCTAGTGATTAAAATTTAAAGGAGACTTGTTAATAATTTCATAGAATCATAGGCATGTATACCAGTGACTTCCCAGTGTGTAGTGTGTCCTCCTTTCCAACAAAACTAAGCATATTTACTTGTTATATATATATAACTAGTTCGATTATATATACGTAATCAATATGTAATTTGTCACTAACCTTTAAAAAAAAATACATAATTAATACATTAGCGCACTGAATGTATGCATGCGTGCATGGATTTGTCTATATATATGTGTGCGCGCTGGCAACGTGCATGTGTAAAAGACAATATTTATTAAGAAAATTTCTGCTTATAGCAATTTCTACGTTATAATTCTAAGAAAATATTTCTATTTTTAAACTTATTAATCGAAATGCAAATTAACATATACTGAAAGAATGAATGCAGGGCTAGGGGTGCAAAAGAGACGGCTAAAATTAAGCTAACTCATCTTACACGCTTTCCATGTTTAGAATCACAATATGTCGCGTACATAATTGTTGTATCCAAATCAGTTCTTATGTTCGATGCATGGAGCATGAAATAGGCATGAATCATTCCATTCGAATCAAGGCGAATAATGCGCGAATGAAGCTGCACCACCCCCTATAATTAGCCTTTCACACCCCCTTGGCTCTCAAGCTTTCCCTCTCTAGGTTTCATTAACCTTCTTTTACAATCCACAGTACCGCATTGCTCCGAAACACAAAAGTACGTACATCAATTCCTTTTCGGAGCATATATATGTATATTATTTATCTTGTTTTTTCTCACTCGTCGATTTCATTCCCAGCTTCTTGATAAGAGCTTGACCTAAATCTAACCAATAATAACCATGGTTAGAAAATTTTTATAACTATCTGTCTCCTCTCTTCCCCTATATCGTAACAAACCCAAACCACCAATATCAAAAAAAATAAAACATCAAAAAGAGAGAGAAAGCGAGAAGAGAAGAGGAAGTACGTATCGTCCTATTCTTCTCTTCTCAACTATTTTTTTTTTTCAAGAAATTAAGGGATAGAGATAGCACAACAAGAGGTGTCCATATTCGAGCCGATAATTGAATGACGAAAAATAGCATCAACAGCAATAGCAGCAGCACAGCTGGCGTAACCGGAGCCAATGAAGAAAGACAAAATGGTGGCATGAATGGAGGCCAAGCTACAAATGGAGTGAATACGGGGTTGAGAAAGGGTCCATGGACTGCAGCTGAGGATTCAATCTTGGTAGAGCACGTCAGGCGTTATGGCGAAGGCAATTGGAATGCAGTGCAGAGAAGCAGCGGCCTGGCACGATGCGGCAAGAGTTGTCGTCTGAGGTGGGCTAATCACTTGAGGCCTAATCTTAAAAAAGGCCCTTTTTCGCCGGAAGAAGAATTGCTTATCTTGAGATTGCATGCACGCATTGGTAATAAGTGGGCACGTATAGCCACTCATGTGAGTATATATATAGAGATATATGATAAGAAATTACAATTTTAATCAAGCCAATGCATATAGAGGTTATGGTTTGTAATTTCATGCAATGCATTGTTATGTTGCAGCTGGATGGAAGAACAGATAATGAGATAAAGAATTACTGGAACACCCGTCTGAAGCGCCGACAACGTGCCGGTTTACCTCCATATCCAGTAGAAGTTGAACGAGAGCTTGGACTTAGCCGCAAAATGAACCAACAGATCGCCACCTTTTCTGATAACCGAAACACAAGTTTCAATGGTGCCAATTCACAATTCCTTTTGCAACCATCTCCGCTGAATTTCTCAAATGCACAGACAAACGGCATCGGTGCGAATACACTCTTAAATCAGAACTTCCAAAGTTATCCTAATTTTGCAAACCAAATGCAGACGGACTTGCCTATGCTCTCCTTTGCAAACAGTGGACAGAATACAAATGCATTCAGGTCACAAATGAATTATGGACTAACAAATTTTGGTGCAAACTCGACTGCTATGATGTCTCCTTACCAGCCAATAAAGAGTGAAATGCCTTCATCCCAGATGTACCTAGAGCAGACTCAAGTTGGTACAGGGGCAGTCCACAGAGCGAGTTCAAACGGTATGGGTGCAAATGTTTATGACGCACAATCAGGTCTTGGATTGCAAAATATGCAAAGGAATCCATCTTTACCAAATTTGCCACAACTAATACCAGCAGAGACAACAAATTGGGGAAATAGCAATCCTGGTAATATTGGAGGAAACAGCGGTGGCATGAACCGACAAGGTGAACTTGTGAACAAGTGGGTCGGTCAGGATTGCACTAACGGTGCGTCTTATTTCATTGTCATTGAGCTTTCATAATTTACGTACACTTTCTTATTTCACTATTTTCAGTCATAAACTATTGCTTTTCATCCTTCTAATTAACCAAATCAGCATAACAATAAATTTTCCTCAATTCAGGTCTGAACAACTCGATGCTAAAATCAGAACTGAAGGACTCTGTGATTGAGAAAACAATGGAAGAGCTCTCGATTTTGCTCAACCCCGACACATCAGGTGGCAGTGGAGGAGAGACATCAGGCGGACATGGAGGTGGGTCTGTTATCACTAACGATGACCATGTAATGGGAATCCACCACCATTTTTTGTCCCCTCTGACATCGGAGGGCGCTGTCGTTGCTTGGGAATAATGAGTGAGAAATAATCCAAGGAACTTTTTCACCGAGGAAAAATTTCTGTGTTGGTTCTCATGTATACAAGCAATTCCATGAACCAACAAACACCCCACCAGCTCTAACCATGCACTATATATAAATGTGTGTCGTATATATTGTAAATTGGTGAAGATGATGTGATGTACTAGATTTGTGTGTACTAATCTAATGTTTGTGTGCTATCTGCTATCTCTTCCAAAACAGAAGAAAAAAAATGGAAGAAAAGGATATATATGCTATGTTTGCTATCACAGTGATTCTATAATAACAAGGTCGATCAGCATTTTCTTTCACTGCTCACACTGAGGGCTACGCTACCCGCAGCTGGGAATGGTGAGAGAAAGATTATGGAAGGATAGACATCTTTTTTCATGGAAGGTTGCTATCATCTTATGGTATGTAACACAGCGCTATACATCAAAAATGAAGCATATCTGAAAGATTTTTAACCTTGTATTTTTTTTTCTTTTTTCTTTTCCTTTTCCTTGATTGTGGGGAAAAAAGTTCGAATTGGTTCTACTAGAGTGTGTATATATTGTGATATATTACGTACAAAATTTATTATATTCTTTTACTTGGTTAATTTATATGAATATCCATGTGATGCTATCATATAGAGCTTATAGAGTAGAACTAGGATGTTCTTTAAGTTCACGAAGTATTTTTGTGTACTTAACTGTTAATTCTAAAATCTATCGAATTGACTTTAAACGATGAATTCAAACGGTTGAAATCTAAATATATCTTGCAAGTGATGTGTCTATTTGCAAAAAAATGTAAATTTTCAAACAAATTTTATATAAAGTCAAGTGGTAAAAAAACATTCAAAAAATTAATGAATGCAAATGAATGTATACACCTAATTTTGATCGCTTAACTTTATACTAAATTAATTCAAAAGTTTAAAATTTTTGCATGTAGACACAACTTGTAAGGTAGATAACTTTCAATAATTTGAATTCATCGTTTAAAGTCAATCTGATAAATTTTAAAATTGAGTTCACAAAGAAACTTAATGAACTTAATAAACACCCTATAGTTCAATCTTGCACTAAAGATACTTTGCATTTATCAGTCTCACTATCACAAGGCCTCTTTTTGCCCATGCGAAGGAAAAAGAGAAATGAAACCCTAGTTGCCGCTTCCACCATCCCTCATCCACACGTCTTCATTTCGTCTCTTGCCCATCTCTTTTAAGCCTCACATCTGATATAGCGATATTGTCCCCTCTTTCTCGTATCTTCCTTCTTGAGTGGAGAGGGGAATGAAAGAGAGGGAAGGGAGCCAAGCCGAGGAGAGTCGAGAGGGTGGTATCGTCGGAGCTCAGAGTGTAGATCCTCTACTTCCATCTCAATTGGAGCGCAACCGTTATTGGACGAAAATAGATCCGATCATAGAGCGAGATGAGAAACGAAGTAATAGAGTGTTTAAGAGTATAGAAAAGTAGAATTAATTAATTAAAGTAATTAGATAATTTTATGAATAAAATAAATTTAGATCTAAAGAATATCATTTGACTCGTTTTAATGAATACACTTTATATATATTAGTGCTATCTCCGCTCTAAAGAAAATATAGCAAGAGAGGAGATAAGTCATCAAGGCCAAAGGTCATTCCAAACTCAAGTCATACATAGTATATAGTACCGGTCAATAGGCGTCGACAACAACAAAGTAGACACTTTTCGCGAGAGAAAAAATATATTTATGACGGTACTTCCTTGTGAAAAGTATCGTCGTGAATAGAAAAAACACGTTTATGATGATACTTTGTCGCAAAAAATCATTTTTTACTCTTGTGAAAAGTGTCAATCTTTTATAGTTCTATATCAAGGAAAAATTTGAAGAACGGACTCTCATTCTGCTCGTTCTTCTTTAATGATCACGTATGTTGCAATATAAATCTCCTTTTGATGAAATAAAGAAAAGAAATCATCATTTCATCTGAACAGTACCAATTATTTTGGCTTTGAACATTTTATAATACCGGTTACAAATCTTCATTTTGTTAGATTTCGGAATGTTTCTGTTTGAGTATGGACGTAAAATTTAAGTATGGTGCTTTTAAAGATTGGAATTCCAATTAAATTGAATGTATTTCATTTGATAATGTTGGCTTGCTTCAACCAAAGTTCAAGGTTGCAAGTGAGAGCATTGTTAACAACATTTTAAGATGAGGGAGGTATATATTAACCTAGCTACGGTAAATTCAGCTCATAATTTAAAATTTACCTTGAAAATGAGAAAGCTTTATATGAATATATTATTTATGCACTATAGTGAGATTAAAGGTTAAGCCACCTTCAAATTTGAATATATTAATAAGAATATGTGGTTATTACCTGGGAGGGATTCATGTTGAAGAAATGAGGTCAATCACTACAGCAAAATGGAATTTATGCGACCGGTATTAGCGACTGGGGATGACACCGGTCGCAGAAATTTAATTTCTCGAAAAAAAAAAAATTTCATTCATCAGGCGACCACTGGCATCTGCGACCATATCAGCGACCGGCGCCATTGCCGGTCGCTAAAAGTATTGGGTAAAAAAAAAAGGCGTCAGCCTTCTCCCCAGCGCCAGACAGAACCCTAGTTTTTTCAATTTTCCCCGTTTCATCTTCCCCTGTGCGCGCCCAATTCAAATTTCAGTGATTTTTGGTGATTTGCTGCGATTTTGTGCTCAAATTTCTACTCAACAGGTTAGAACCTCGAATCTCTTCTCAAATTTCTGCTCAATTCGATTTCCTATTCAATTCGTATTTTTTTCAATTCGTGGTTAGAAGGAGCTTGAGTGGACCAGCAGAGGCGGCCCCGTTACGTGAATCTCGCGCCCTACGCCAAGTGGGCCAGTAGAGGCTCGATCTCTCTCTCGCTTAGTGAGATTCTAGATTAATTTTTTTTTCGTTAATTTGATATTAATCTAGCTAATAATTACTAGAGCTTGATTTTGCATTGTTGAAGTATGATTTAAATCTTTAGTTTGAGTTCAAGAGAGAGTTTGAGTTCAGAAGTTGCCTTGATCGAAGCCAGAGAACGGTACTTAATTATCTTGTATTTAAATAATTGTATCAGGGTGGTACCAAACTAGAACGGTACTGGTATTGACAAGTTAGATATAGGTTTGTGTAGTTTAGATGTTATTTGGTATGGTACAATGACTTATCTAGTTTAAATGTTTTGTTTAGATATTATTTGAGATATGATTGGCATTTATGTTTGATTTTTGGTATGTTTTTTTGGCACTTGTATGTTTGATATTTGTTGTCTTATTTATGTTAATTGATGTAATGTTGTATGTTTGTTATTAAATATCATGGAGAAATGTAAATAATAAAACAAACAAACAAAAAATGTTGATAGAATCATCAGCGACCGGTTTTTGAGTATCAGCGACCGATAAACCGGTCTCTGATGCTCTTTTCTGACGTTAGCAAAAAACAACAGTGACAACAAAATATTAGTCGCAGAAAACTTATCAGAGACCGGATGACATCAATCAGCGACCGGTGACGTCATCAGAAGAGTATCTGCGACAATGATTTCAGCGACCAGACTATCAGCGACTGTAATCGGATATCTGCAACCGGGATCACTATCAGAGACCGGCGCCATAACTATCAGCGACCGGAAAACCAGTCGCTGATAGTCTTTTCTGCTGTAGTGAATTGAGTCTCATCTATTTTCAAAAAAATTGTACTTACGCATGATTTTGAATATAGTTTAGAGTAAAATGTTACAAGCATTATAAAATTAACTCTCATACGTAACATGAAAATTTTATATGGTTAATTCTCATTTACATTTGACTCTCCTAGTTTGAGAATCTTGTTCTGCTCCTTTTTATGTTTTTTTTAAAAAAAAATTTTAAAGACTTGATAGTAGCTACTAAGTTTTATGATAATTTATGACATAAAAAAAAATATGATGCAGAAACAAATGTAACGGTGGTGCTAGCTAGTGTTGCATGAAAATAAATGTTGTTGTGTACTTGTCAACATCATCATGCGGCCGGTTCAGCAGTTGCTTTAGGTTCAAAGCATGTTTGGACATCTTCAATAAAACATTGGATAAAGTATATAGTTTAGACATTCTAAGCAAGTTGGGTTCAATCAATTTGTTCAAATTCAACTTGAAAGGGAGTGTTACAAAATAGAAGAAATCATATCAAATCAAAACATAAAACAAGCTATTCACAACCTCATCAAGATAATCAACATGTCATGAGCAATTAGCCATTAATTGTAAATACCATAATTAGAAGATTATGTAAATCATGTAACTATTAAAGTAAGCAACGGTATATAGAGCCAAGGCTATAAATAAATATGCATTCCTCTTGTGTGAAAGTACACAACATAAATCAATCAAACAAACTCTTATCGCATTCAATTCAAACAAGCTGCTTACGAAAATGACTTTTAAGTACATAATTAAATAAATGGCATATTATAATTAAGTACTTAGTGCACATATACCTCCTCAATAAACCTAATAATACACCACATCAACACAATAAAGAGATGCTCCCAAGTTGATAATTCTGATTTCAGCGCATTCTATTACTACTTTGGTGTCTAGAAATAAACACACAATTTTCTGTTCACGCTTTCGTTTTGACTTTTTTTTATTTTTTTTTATTTTCTTCATATTCAACTTGGTTGAATAACATTATGTTTTTGTATTAGGTTTCATATGGAAACCTTTTTATGATTCAATAAAACAAATAAGGACTAGATCCTTATTTTTACTCAAAAAAATAATTATACTTGAATAGACAATTGGACCTAAAGAGCTAGTAGTTATATAGGAGCGTAGATTTTAACAGTAAATTTTCGGCCCAAAGCAGCAAAGAAGTGGGATAAAAAAAATTATTTGAACCATTTGTTCATGTTAGAAAAGAAAACTAATGAAGTGGTCATGTTTACTTCTTTTTTTTTGGAAAAATAGGCGAAGTCCTTCCATTGAGATATAAAATGGCAAATACAAATGTTCTAAATGAAAAAATAGAATGAAAAATAAAAAGCTACCAAAAGATAAAGCCAGTGCCTTTTTGTGGTCTCAGTATCTCGGGGAGGCATCCTGAACTAAATACTGAACTCCAGAAGGAGCAGTATTAAGATTTCAGCCATGTCAATCTTACATCCATGACCCTAGACAAAACACAATTACACCCAACCTAATATCCATATCCAACAAGTATAAGCATGCCATCAAAACAGAGAGTGCATGTCAGTAAAGTTCATGTTTACTTCTTTAATAAACACCTCATTAATTAGATATAATCAATTAATTGATGATTCCTCTTTAATTGATAGTCTCATAGTCAATCCTAATTGGGTTTTTCGACATGGTAAAAAAAAAAATTGCTTTGAATTTGGTGCGCCATTTCTATTTCTTCCACGAAGAGTATTCTCAATTCTCAAGTCTCTAAACAAAGATAATTTAAAATATTTAGTCAATTGTATTTTTAAAGGTAACATAGGTCATTTTCTCACCGCAGATATGTACGAAAGTTATTTTGTAAGCAAATTTAGTTAACTTTAGATGCTTGACAATTAATCTAGCACAATAAGAAAAGTAAAGCCCGTTAACGTTTAGCATTTTGATGCTTGACAATCTTGCAGATTTAGTTAAGTTTTTCTCACCTCAGATACTTGACAGTTGACAGTAAGTATTATAGATTAACTTGCTCAAAAATAAAGTTTAGCATTTTGATAATAAAATTTATAGTATGACCTGATAAGGAACACAAAAATATGTTCTTATGCCATTTTACTCGGTTAAAAGATATGATTTATCTATTTATGGTTCAAATCCAGAGAAATATGTTGTTTTACAATATGATAGAGGTGGTGAATATCGTGATGCGTGGAGAGTGTTTTTAGATGAAAGATATAAAAAGGCAACAGAGACATGTCGAATAAATTGTCCTTAAAGAAGGGTAAAAATACAAAAGAAGGAATTTGGATAATAATAAAGTTTTCATCAAAAAACTCTATTCGAATTTTTTTTGTTAAAATAAAGTTTTTAGGAATAATAATTGTTATTTTTATGCTACTACATTATATACTGCAATGACGGTAATTCGTGACATAATAAGATTATATGTAATTTTTATTTTGCCATGTTTTTTTTTTGCTATTTAATTCATTATATTTTTTTGGGTTTGAATACGTTAGTCACAGAATTATCTTATTATAAATTAGATCAAAGCAGCATTGATTCGAAAAAATAAAATGTTTATACATTATTTTCTATTTGGATTATAATTGTATAATGCAGAAGAAAAAAAAAAGGGAAGATAGGTATTAGTGCTATTTAAGTTTGCAGATTCTAAATAAAAAATTTGCTGATAGTTATTTGATATTAATTCAGATGCTAAAAAAAAATTAAGAATTTCTTATTTGTAGTGCATATTTTATAAATCCTATAAAAGTACGTGATAACAAAATTTTCAAAAAAAATAAGGCGGACCGGATCCTGCAAATATATTTTTAAGAATAAAAGGTAATACAACATTCAGTATTTTATCATGTATACCATTAAATTTATTTGAAGGAATAAATTATGTGTTTTATCCCCCTTTTCGTTATATCGTTTCTAAAATAAGTATTGATTATTAAAAAAAAAATAGTATGTTTTGGATAGAGGTTTTAGTAGGCGTCATTCTTGTGTGCTGACCAACAGGTATGTTGCAGCCTTAACTTAAATCTATAGTTACAGTTTCACAGTTCCTTACATGTGTGACCCAAAAAGAATACAATATCTCAGCCCGGACTGGACCGGGCCGGCCCATAATTTCAGTGTCAAGATTTAAGCCCAATATTGAATCGGTTCCCTTGTTCACTGTTACAATATATTGAAAATCTGTAAATAGTTTGTTTCCTTTTTTTTCAAGAGGATGAGAAAAGGTTCAATTTCTATTTGGGAGTTCAGAAAACAAATCGCAGAGATGGACAAAGGGGCTTACCAGTTTCATTTAGTTCGAGCAGAAGTCGCAGGGAAGGTAGAGAGTTACGGTAAATAGGAGAGCGATCCAGAATTTTGAAATGGACATACTTCTAAAATGGTGTTAAGATTGGCAAAATAACTAATTTTTCAATTTAGATGGAGAAATACCTAAATCTACTTGTTTATGAGCGTTTATGACGGGTACATATCTAAATTTCTCAAAAAAAAAAAAACCATTGTATCTGATGATGTTTAAAAATAAGGTTAATTTTGTATGTACTCTTCAAAAACTCTTTAGTTTCTTATTTACCCTTCAAGTTTTCAATACATCTTATTTAACCTCCAACTCTCACAATTATTTCTTATTTGTCACTTGAGTTGTTTGAATTAAAATCAGGCAATAAACAATTTATTATTTCCAACTATACTCCTCTGTCTCCAATCATGTTCATTTTCAAATTTAACAATTAGTCCAAGACTATGTACAGATTTGGCAACTTCAAACATGGCATTCAAATTAGTTAGATTTAAACGACAAATGAAATATGAAATTAGAATTACCATGGCTATGTGCAAATTCAACAACTTAAAAGGTGGCTGTTTTACGTTACACTATAACTCAAATTTCTTTGGTTGTAATCAAGTTTCTGTTTCTTTATTTTTCTGCTTCAAAAGCCCGTAAGCCTTATACAAATAATATACAAATCTATTACAGTGTATTGTGGTTTAAGCCTTAGTACCTAGATCATATGTATATTATTGTCCAGTCCAGTGATGCCTTCAAATCAAGTCTGGACAATCCAATGAATCTGCTCAGTTAGAGTTTATCATAGTACCTCAAAAGCAACTAGGATTCGATACTCCATATCAGATTTGTTTGCTTGAATATGGAGTCTTGATTCGACTTTTCTGATTGTCCGCTATTAGAGATTTAGTTAACAAATTAGAAAGCAGCTAGGAAAAATTAACCCTTAAAATATAATAAAATGATTATAATTCCATCCGAATTTCACAGAAAAATTATGCTACCTTACTGTCAGTTATAAAATCTCGGTTATTTACTTCTCATTTATTTACTGTGTTAATTTTTCAGACCAGATGTACCATGCATTTCAGCAGCATATTGCTACGTACTAAACTTCAATAAATTTAGTCGATGAATAACTGTTATAAATTGCTTCCCTCTTTTTATTGTATATGTTTACATCGTAGTCCATTTATGAAAATAACATAAATGAAAGAGGAGAGAGGAGCTCAGACAGCCAAGGGTTAGTCTTCAACAATTGGGTATTACCCAACTATCAGAAACTCTAGTCCAAAACAATTTCATCCTCATCACTCATCTCTAAATGTCAGATAAAAAGTACAAAAAAGCATGATTCAACCAATCAAACAAATGAAAAGAACAGGGAAATGGAAGAGAAGAGAGGAGCTCAGACAGCCAAGGGTTAGTCTTCAACTATCGGGTATTACCAATTATCAGAAACTCTAGTCCATAAAATATTAGTCATCATAGCTCATCTCTCAATGTCAGATCAAAACTACCAAGAAACGAAAGGATTCAACAAATCCATAATTTAGAGAATCTTTGATTTAAAAATTGTTCTCAAGCAACAATCGAGTACCAACTAAATTGAATAAAAATGGTAACCGAAACGATATCTTGAGAAATTGATCTCCCTCTTACTTTTTCAGACAAACCTAGTAAAGGAGTGCCCGCTTATTCAAAAAGAGGATTGCTTTTTAAAATCAAAATTCGTCACGAAGAACTGTAAAATCTCATGAAAAATGAGGAAGAGCGTTCGCGGGCACAAATAGATTTCTCTGTCGATTGCGCAGTCGGTTCAAAGCGAAATCATGCTTACGATTCTAATCCATTAGATCGATCTCACGATCTGTGAGAGAGAGAAGAGAGAGATGGTATTTCAAAGAAACCAGCTTGTTGGCGGCTTGAGGTAATAACCCTAGATGAGAATGACAGCTATATATAACCTTTTTAGATAAATTTCGAAATACACCCTGATATTTTTCGAAATTTGTCAACAAATAATAGAAAATTTTCAAAGAAGTCTAATTTCGGCTAGTGTATACTGTAGGGTGTTAACTGTTAAGTGTTATCCGTTTATTAATATTTAATGTTGACCTAAGGAATTCATTTCCGGGATAATTTCTGGCGTGTCCGTGCAAATTAATTTCAATATGAAAGTTTAAGATAGTTATTTTCTTATTCAATATTCCATTTTCTTTATTTAATTTTTTATTTATTATTTTAAAATTTAAATGGACAAATTAAATTGACAAAAGTATAAAAATGAAAGTTTAAGGTAAGGTTGCCAGGGGTGCAAACAAAGCGGATACGAAGAGAATAGTGGTAGAACTATATTTTTTTTCGGATATGAATACGGAGCGGATATTAGACGGATTAATATATGAATATAGACCGAATTGGATCGGATATTTATTAAAATAATATAAAAAATTATAGAATATATTAAAGGACATGATATTTATCAAATTATAATGGTGAATAACATAATTTTTTTATAATATATATTAAAATATATGATGTGTCATGTGTGTGTATACTATTTAAATACGGATAATCGAAACGTAAAACTATGTTCGTATTCATATCCACACGGATATTTAGATATTGAATATCTACATCTAAATTTTTTTAATAGAAATCAGATCGATATTTTCCATATCGTTTTCATTTTTAAAGATTGCACTTCAAAATATAATTATTAATTTTGAACAAATATAGAGTAATATTACGAAGGCCTGCTCAACCTATCTATAAAGAACTTACAATTTATTGTTAAAAATGGAATTGATCCAACTCTAAAACCCTAAATGTGACGCGAATGTATTTTAACAAAAGAACGGGTCGTATTATGCATTTCATGCATTACCATTTGGTTCATAATACAAATCAATAATTTTATTTTCAAAATTCTAACGGTTAATCTGAACCATTCAACATAATTTTCATATAAAATATATACTTATAAACTGAATTATATATTTTTTTTAATATTTTCTTTTTATAATTTTTTAAGATAGGTAGAAAATCACATTTTTTTTGGATAATTCATAATTTTCAGATTAAGTGATTTTTTACTTATTTTAAAAATAGTAAAAAAAAATTCTAAACAAGATAAAATTTGGTCTACAAATACATATTCATATGAGGATCATGTTAAATGGTTCGGATCGACAATTAGGCATAGTACCATAGACTCACTCTTAGCAAAATATTGCACAATATTTGATGTTACTTTTAGCATTAACAAAAATAAATTTATTTATAGATATTGACAGATTATATTCTTGTTTTAATGATTGTTTAACTTGACATATGCTTCGAATTGATCAAAAATTGAGTAAACACGAGCAAAAAATAAATTCAATAAAACTTACTGAAAAAATACATTCAGAAAATAAACATAGAATTATTAAATATTTAGATTAATAATATTATTATCAAAAAAAATTAACAACTGGGATAGGCAAAAAAAATATATATATATCAGTATTTTTGTGAAAGAGTTATTCCAGGTATTTAACTATCATCTAATCAAACTATCAAAACAATATCAGACGGTTAAATTTAAACGACGACCAAATAGAAATGACATGAGCTGAATAATTTACTTCTTGATTAATATTTCAACTAAGTTTCGTTTGAAGGTACAATTGGTGCCAATGAGACAATTGGCACATGTAAATGGTATAAAAATTTAATCAAACTATAGAAATGTAACAAAAACAATTATATTGTCACCCTTTGGTGAAACTAAAACCTCAAACTGGTAAAGGTCAAAATTCAAAGAGGCCTGGTCCGGCGCCCCGACGCACGGCCACAGAGTAGTGCATTCCGCGGGATCGGGTTCTCATCTCGCCATGAATTAGCCGGGGAATACACTCTGAGATAGAATTGTTGACCCAAGTACTGCCGGGCCCAGTTCTCAGATCTTATATTCCACATGCCTACATTGTCTAATGCCATGTATATCGCAGTCCATGATTGCGGGTACACCTGATATTAAGAGAAGGAATGTAGAGTATATATACATTAATTATATGCTAGCAAATTGGTGACTGTAGTTAGATGTCTTCTTTAATTTTATAGTTTTGCTACAGCAGATCAGAGAATTCTAATGCAAAAGGTTGAATGATTAGTGTTCATCACAGTTTATCAATGATTGAATAAGCGCATTTCAGACAGTAAATCTGTACCTGCACAGTAGAACGGGCCACTGTATCTCTTAGATTATACCCTTGCCGACTCGCTGGCATCCATTGTCCACCATCCATTCTGTCCATGAGTATTATTTATTGTTATACATTTTCTAAATAAGTTGCATTTTACCAATATATATATATATATATATAAATCTTACCCGACGACAAAAAAGGAATATCCATCAATATGCCATGACTGCACATCATTCTCACGGTTCTCGAAAATAATCTCGACATATTCCCTCATGTTTGCTGCCATGACAGAGGTCTGGAGGTAGGCATCACCGAAAGTCGGGTTATCAGGCATGCTACCAAGTGTGAATACGCCCGGTATGTTGTAGAAATCAGCTAATTTCAAAGGAGTGTCAGCTGGTATGAAGGAAATGCTATTGACAGCATATCTAAGTTTGCCATTAATTGTGGCCTGAGAGTTTGCAAGTCGGATGGTACGAGTCGTATTGACCAGGCCATAGTGGTACGAGCCTTGTGGGTTCGGTCTTGGCCCGCTAGCAGTCAAGTTCCATCTGTTATTTATTGACATGAATTAGTAAAGTTTAAAGTTTTCTAAACACAATACATATCCTGTAAGTAATTTTTTGACAGTACAATGCAGTAAGCCTTACCTGATTGATCTAGCCTGGTTAAGCGACCAGTCAACCTCAACAGTGGGCCCATCTGGTGCAGGAATTGCAGCAGGCCCTGCAGAATTGCTGTAATGGAGAATTGCACTGGTTATGAGCACTGGAGTGGTGAACCGTGTCGAGATAACTATTTGATAATCTTGCGCCGGCTGATCAGCTGTAACTAGAACCGAGTACGATTGACCCAAATGTACGTCTAAGGAAGTGTATATGTTCTGTACTGTGTGGGACCCCTCTACCTCTACTAGCAACATTGAGTGGCCTTGAAATCGTATGTTTACCGAGGTGGAGATACCAACATTTGAAATCCGGAACCTGTATGTTTTCCCTGCAAAAGGGGTAAATAATTATAATGTCAATATCATGTCCTGATTTATTATTTGACTCCAAACAAATTAAAGCTGTAATTAAAGATATAAACAACGAAATTTCCAATTAATATAATATGAAGTTTTAAATATAAGAAGCAAAAAAATCAAGAAGGGATGATTTTTATTTACCTTGATCAACAGTAAAAGTGTTTCCGTTTTGACCTTGGCCATTGATGAGCAGTCCGTCAGGAAAAGGAAGATCCGCTCCATTGTCCAACATTGCTTGTAAATCCTGCAATTATTTACACTCATGATTTAGATCCAAAAATGTACAATATTGGCAAATCAAGACAAAAGAGAAAACACTGTCACGGTTACTATTGCCTTCCAAATTACCAAATCAACCAGCAAGCAGTATGGGAGCAAATATATTCTAACCAATTAATGTTACTAAAATTACATCTTGATATTTCACTAAATGTTTGGCATAAAAGTTGGACTAGAAAGAATTATGATATAACCAAAAAAACAGCCCTAACACAGATAAACTTTAGGCGGAAATTACCGTATGGTTAGCCTTGAACCAATCCCCAGCGAGTATTGTGAAATCTCCAGATGGAGGGGGGAATGGCACAGGAATCATGGGGCGGCTGAGAACCCTGATTCCACCGAAACCTCCGGCAGCCTTGTGAAATGCAAGAGAAGGGAAGTAGAAGTAGCTTCCGATCTGGTCTTTGGCCTGCATCACATAAGTGAAGTTGCCACCAGGTGGAATCGGGCAGGTTGTTCCATAAACCCCATCTTGCCATGAGCTCTTTCTCTGTTGTAACCCATCCCTAGAAAAATTAACACATTAAGATTAGTATATCCATTGTCCAAAAAAAGATTGTTACTGGATGCATTTGGTTTTTCTACAATGTCTTATCACTTATTACTGGATGGATATCCATAATCCATATGGAAAATGCAAGTTGTTTACGATATGAAGTTTTACCATATTTGATTTACTATGGTAATGCAGATAGAATTACATAAATGAAAAAATGTGGGTCACTTCAAATTTTTCTCTGCATATTTAGCTACTGCTCTGGATATGTACTGGTTGTGTTAATTGAGTCATGTATATTAAGCAGTATGGCAACCTTTGTGAGATTTATTAATTGTTAAGTGCATTAATTAGACAATATTGGTGATACCAAGCATAGTACATTACTGGTACATACTATTGAATTCCTAGCACCACATAAATAGAATGTAATATTCACTAAATTTTGTAAGGATCTAATACATCTAGAGATCTTTATCCTTCTTTATTCTCTGCACATGTTGTGTTCATCAATGTGGTGTCACTGTGGTCCCTAGTTCCTTTTTTTTTTAATAAAAATAAACACTTGGAGGAAAAGGATAACATGTGCTTTGTGTAGAATATTTCAGATCTAATCCAAATCAGCATCTGATCCTTGTGTGTAAGAGAAGCAAATTGAAAGCAGAGTACTTTAGTCTTTATAGGAACCTTTTTATTGCCTTTTCTTTTCCAAAAAAAAGTAGCAGAAAGGAGTATTAATATGATAAAGCAATAAAAAGTACACTCAAATGAAAAATATATTTGCACCCATATCAGTGTGAAAGATCTGAAACTTAATCCTGGGGAAAAGAGAGAGCATGAATAATAAAAGAAGAGTGATAAAATTACCAGGTAATTAGAAAAGGATCGGTCAAATTGTTAAATACATTGATTATCAGATTATCATTTGTCACTGCCTCTATCTGAGGCCCAGGAAATTGCCCATTGATTAGTATCCCCTGCACTCGGTCAACGTGAAATAAAATAAATTAATAATAGTTATTGTGATTGTTAAAATCAACTTAAGTCTCTGTATTTTTTTGAGAAGGCTACTTTATATTCTCATAAAAAAAATATTCTATTGCAAAACATTGTGCAATTACAAAGGAATATTCTGCAACTGTTGACTGATACAGTGTGAAACAGGACTATTACAGTTGAGTTGACCCTCCTTGTACCAGTATACTGGTTCTGTACAAGCACCACATTACATGGCTTCTATACAGGTTTTCAATCCCCGGTACAAAATTTACAATTTGCATGACTAACATATCATACAAACAAATCATCCTTAACATTGGTACCGACAAAGCACAGCCATACTGATTACTGGTACCAGAGTAAGTGCAAAGAAAGTGCGCTGCTTTACCTGTTGCTTGACACCAAGTGGATAGATGTCACCATAGGTGATGACCCAAGTGAAGAACCTATATGGGTCATCTCCTCTCACTTGCAATGTGAAATTGGAGGAGAGAAAAAAAGAGGCAATGAAGATGCACAGGAGAGAGACAAAGGAGAGAGATAGAGAAGCCTTCATTGTAACTCTCCTTCACTGATCACTTCCTCTCTCTTGTCGGAGACTGTTTGTCTTACCCAACAGGCACTTAGATTTACTGAGTGGTTAGAATACTGTCTTGTAGTGTGTAAACCAGAGAGAGATGGACATAAATAAACTGGTACGGCGCAGAGCGGGGTAGGTGGGAAGATCTAAACTGATGACTATAAGAGCACATTGATAGAAGAGAGAGAGATAATTAAATCAGTTATTATGAAACTAAACGTAGGTACTCTGGCAGCTGGCTTTTTAGAACGTGGTTGCAATTTGCAAATAGGGAATTGGGTTTTGTGCAAAGGTTTTGAATAAATTTTATTCAAATGGATCTAAACCGTTGGATCTGTGATTAGATTCGTGCAAATGGTTTATAATTTAATAAAATTAAACCATCTCATGAATCTAAACTAGGGGTGTCAATGGCACCCTTTTACCCGTTTACCCGACTCGTATCGTATCCGAAAACACGAGTAAGGGTAAGATTTTTTTTTTCGTTAGCTAATCGGGTACAGGTAAGGGTAATGATTTTATTTCGTTATCTTACCCGTTTTCGTATAAGATAATTTAAAAAAAATAAAATTATATATAGAGATATATATTTGTATGAAGATGATACATGATACAATAAAGTTTTTGTATTTTATTAAATTTTCATAATACAAATTAGTTGTATTCATTATTTTTTTTTTATTTTGAAAAATATTTTATCAAAAATACAAATCGAAATGTTAGTGGTACTTTTTTATCCGCTTACCCGACCCGTACCGTATTCGAAAATACGGGTAAGGGTAAAGATTTTTTTTCGTTATCATAACGGGTACGGGTATGAAAATATCTCCACCCGACCCGTATCGTACCCGTTGACACCCCTAATCTAAACCATTTGTGTGAATTTCGACCCGAATCAGACGATTTAGATCTGATTTTGAATAAAACTTTGTCTTTAGCTTTTTGATAAAAAATAACCCACCCATCAAATAGACCACAGACCCTCTGGAATTATCAAAATGTTTCCATTTTTACGATTATCAATTAGATTATTTTGCTCCCAAAATGGCGCAAAGTTAGAATTGTGATTAACAAAGAAGTGTGGAGTTTAGAAAAAAAAAAACCAAAATAATTATAAATCAAATGACAGTTCTATACGTGACACGAGGTGCAACTTTAAAGATTTTGTCCCCCGCACTTATGTCCCTTAAGTATTCCTCTAACAACTAACTAATTAACTGTCTTTAATTAACTCCATGAAAAAAAAAACAATGAAATTTAGGCGAAAGAAATGGAGGAAAAGGGAAGATAGACATATCGCTATTTCGTGCCAATCTTTCCAACCCTAGGTCAAATTTCTCCGATATGAGTTAGAATTTGTTCTCCAAACCTAGAGATCTAATGACGACGGGCTTTGATAGGTGGGAGAAAGACCCCTTCTTCGCGGTGGCCGAGGAGGTGCAAAAATCATTTGATAGGTTGCAATTTGATCTTCTTTTTTTATTTTATTTTTTCATTCTCTGATTCTTTTTTCTAGTTGAAAAATTGGAAATTGATTGTTTCTTTATTGTTGATATTCAAGTCAGTTTATTGGAGATCAATTTAGGAGAAAGATATATACAGCGTTAGGAAAGTTTTTCCTCTTAAAATTGATTGATTGATGTGAGTAAAGAGCTCTATACAGCGTTAGGAAAGTTTTTCCTCTTTACATTGATTGATTTGATTGAATTCTTTTCTCCATGTGTGTTGGGAATTTAAATCTTAATGTTCACTAAAATTGTTGATGAATTGAGGGTAATAAACATTGATTTACTTTCTTCTTTTTCACATTAATTTGGTGCTGAATGAAAACTGCATTATACCAATGTTTTTTTCATTATGCCAAATCAATTATGATATTTTTATGCATTCTAAATTTTGCTACCAATTGGTACCAGCAAAAAAAATCGATTCTGGTACGTTCAAGGCCAGTTTTGTAATTTTGTAATTTCATGCACTATTTTGGAGTAATTCTGCAGTATTATAGGGTATCTTCTATAAATTTTAGTATTTTATACACTGTGTGAATTTTGATGAATAACATGGTCTGTGGTGTAAAATTTGACCAAATAGATATGAATACTTGTCTTAATTATTGTTACTTACTCATTACATAGTTGTTTACTTTTCGTATTCTTGCTGCTGATATGAATGCTTTAAAATTTGGTCTTAATATGTGATTTGTAAACTGTCTGTTTTGCTAGTTGTTACTGTGATCATTGGAAAAACTGTCATTTGTTGTCAGATATTATTTCATAATAATACACATCTTCACGCATAAGTATGAATACTAAGTATTTTTAGATATCAATAATTCAGATAAAGTATGTATGAAAAGAATAATAACATAAACAAGTAGATATGAATAATTCATGTCTTAACTATTGGTAAAATAAATGCATTAAAATAATACTAAAATTGGACTAAATAGATATGTATACTTATTGTCTTAAAAATTAGTAAAACATATGCTTCACAGTAACAACAAAATTTAACCAAGAAGATATGAATACTTGCTATCTTAACTATTGTTACTTACTGTTTTATATATTAATAGTTTGAATATTGTCAATTTAAAATAATGTTAAATTAAGATACTTTACAATGTAATAATTTATAGTTCAGTTATTAATATGAATATTTTTCTTAGTACCTATTAATATGTTCAAGCACAAAATAATTAATTGATTTAAGTTACTTTACAACATAACAATTAACACTTCAATGTGTAAGTATGAATATTTGATATGTTATATATATATATATATATTTAAATACAAATGTCATTTAGAAAGAATTCATACTTTACTTATAAGTATGAATACTTTATTCAGTACCTATCAATACATTTAATCACCAAATAGATTAACTGATTAATTAATTAAGTTACTTTACACCATAGCAGTTCACATTTCAATGCGTAAATGTGAATACTTAAAATTTTAGATATTAATATTTTTACAAAAACTATCGTGCCGGTGATTGTGCGGTGGTGGTCTCCAGATAGTTAATTCACGAAGCACGTTTATGAATTTTTCATAAATGTTTTACAACATAAAAATTCTCACTTTCATGTGTAAGTATGAATACTTCACAGTGTGATCCTTATCATAGTCGCTTTCAAGCGATGCTTACGCCCCCCCAAGTCGGTAGTGATCCCTCAGGTAGTTAATGCCAAAAACACATCGTGGGTTTCTTATAAATACTTTACAACATAAATACTCACACTTTACTGAATAAGTATAAATACTCGGTATTTTAGAGAAAAATACTTGACAAGGTATGAATACTTGAACGACAAAGGACCAAAAAATATTTTATCACAGATCTCATTTGAAAGAAAAAATTACGTAGAAAATGTTTGTGATTTTAGATTCGCAAAATTCCTCACATATTGTTAGAAATATTGACGAGATTAAATTGAAAAAAAAAATCGCTTCTAAAAACGTGTAAAAGATGATTGTATAAAAGAAAGTTGATGTCCATTTTTTTTTAATACTTAATGTCTTAGGTATGAATACTTAATATATCATATGGTAATACTTGCGCGTATAAGTTGATGTCCAGTTTTTTTCAAATATAAATGGTCCCCCCAAGTAGTTAGTATCCCACTATGTAGTTAGTGGTCCCCGTTATACTTTATACATCAGTTAGTTAGAGGGACATTTAGGGAACTATTAGTTGATCCCTAAAAAAAATTCTGATTTTCTTTTCGCCAAGTAGGTATGAAAATTGATCGTGAACACAATTCATAATTTTGGATCATGACATTTTAATTAATATGCGATTTTATCAAACAAAGTTGAAACTATCCTATTCATGTTTTTATTTAGACGGCTGGATTTTGTGTATATTCCATATATATATATATATGAGAAGGGATCAAATGACACCATTTTTTGGTGACATCGAATGGCACCGTCCATTTTCAAAGTCCAAACAGTCGATCCAAACCGTTCAACTTGATGAATATGTTAAAATGTGCTTGCAGATCAAATTTTACATTTTTCTGAATTTTTTTTGGGTTTATTCAGAGGGGTTCAAAAATTTAACGGTTTGAATATAGCGATTTTGTTAAATACTTAATAAATAGTAAAAAAATTCAGAAAAATGTAAAATTTGATTTCCAAGTTACTCTTAATATATTCATCATATTGAACGGTTTGGATCGACTATTTGGATTTTGAAATTTCGAAAATGGACATTGTCACACAATGTCACCAAAAAAGTGGTGTAATCCGATCCCTCCTCTCTCTCTCTCTCTCTCTCTCTATATATATATATATATATATATATATATATATAGAGTTAGGCTGGGGTGCTATGGATAGCATAGTGACCTCCCGTGCTACGGCTCAATATTCAAGTTTTCAAAATCCAAATGGTCGATCCGAACCGTTCATTGTTTAATCCATATTGAAATGTGCTTGGGGACCAAATTTTACATTTTTTGGAATTTTTTTGCTATTTATTAAGATAGTTTCAAAATCGTTGTTTTTATTAAAATTCTGCACCACTGGAAAACAGCGGTTTCAAAAATGCTTAATAAATAGTAAAAAAATTCCAAAAAATGTAAAATTTGGTCCCCAAGCACATTTCAATATGGATTAAATAATGAACGGTTCGGATTGACCGTTTGAATTTTGAAAACTTGAATATTGAGCCGTAGCACGGGAGGTCACTATGCTATCCATAGCACCCCAGCCTAACTCTATATATATATATATAGAGTGAGTCTATGGTACTATGCATATCACGGGTTGTTACTGTGTTACGGCTCTATATTCGAGTTTTCAAATCCTAACGGTAGATCTGAACTGTTCATCTCGTTCTCCATATTAATATGTGTTTGGAGACCAAATTTTACATTTTTTGAATTTTTTTTACTATTTGTTTAGATTTATTGAAAATTGATACCACCTTATTAGACCTATTATTTCGACTTGTTTCCATACAAAAATCTGTGTTTTGAACCAACAAATAGTGCCCTTTACATTGAATATCCATAGAATGTGGTACTGCTTTGTTTTGGTTCTTACTTTGCAGGAATCAGGCGAAATTGGGCAAAATCAGGCAATTGGCAGACTTCAGGAACCTATGATGCGACCCTCATTACAGCCTTGAAGACCAGGTGATGCGACCCTCATCCCAGCCTTTGCGACCCATATGATGCGAATCGCATCCACCTGATGCGAGTCGCATCAACTGTTGCCGCACAGTTCAAATTAAACCTGACAAGTCCAAAGTCAGCTCTGTTGCCTATATAAGGAGGTCCTATGCCAGAATTTGGGGAGCTTTTCCCTCTACATTCCAGATCACTTAGAGAGCAGAGATCAAGAGAGAAGAGAGAGATTGGAGATTGCTTGGAAGAGGATCACTTGGAGAAGAAGAAAAGATTGCAAGATCATCTCCAATCCACCTTGGATCTTCGAGCTTCATCATGATCTGCTTATTTTCTCTCTCTTTTATGCTTTCTTTTACCATGTTTGAGTAGATCATTAGTTCCTAGGGTTAGGATGTAGTCTCTAAACTTTGTCTTTGAATTGCATGTTGTTTTGATCTAAGTTTGAGCTTGTGTGATTCTTTGTTTGAGTATTCATTTGATTGCTTGATCTTGATTGCTTGATTGATTCTTGATTGTCTACTGTTAGATGTCTATAGCATCTCTTCTAGTAATTTGACCTTGATGTATCTTGAAATTGTGATTGAGTATTTGAGGTAGATCTAAGATCAATAGTAGCCGAGAGGTGAACTTTCCATTATCGAGAGGTTGTGGATACCTCTAGCAAACCAGACAATCAATTTAGGTTAGATACCAGTAGGTGAAGCCACAGGTTGAAGCCTCGCACAAGAAATCAACTTAGATACGAACATATGTCAGCTCAGCTCGAGGGCGATGCAACCCTCATCACATCTGATGCGACCCTCATCAGAGATGATGCGAGTCGCATCATACAAGTCGCATCAGAGATGATGCGAGTCGCATCATACGGGTCGCATCAGAGATGATGCGAGTTGTATGATAGGTCCAGAGATGACAAAGTTTGGGATGAAACCTTTCATCATTGTTCAAAACCAAAACCTTTAATTGCTTTCATTTACCATTAATTGAATTGTCACTTGAAATTAGGAAATATAAACAACTCAAACTCAACTTTTCACACTTCTAGTACCTAACTCGGATTAGTAAGAATTTAGAGTCAAATTATACCGTCCCTGAGGATCGATACCTTATTATACTATACGGATAGGATTGTGCACTTGCAATCTTAGACGAGAGTAGATTCAAGGTTTAAACTGGTACAGCTAGCTGTACCTGAAACTTTGTAGCATACTTTCACGCGAACAAAAATCACTCTTTTTGGATGGTCCAGAATTTTCAGATCAAGTGATTTTCTAAATATCTAAAAAAATAGTAAAAAAATTTCAAAAAAATGTAAAATTTGGTCTCCAAACACATATTAATATGGAGAACAAGATGAACAGTTCGGATCGATTGTTAGAATTTGAAAACTCGAATATAGAGCCATAACACGGTAACAACCCATGATATGCATAGTACCATAGACTCTTTAGTGAGCACAACTCCAAAAGCTCATCAGATCAACTTCAAATGCCAAATCCAAACCGTTGAAATCCATGTGCTTCATGAGTGATGCATGTGCATGCAAAATTTTGAAAGTTTTGAGTTTATTTGCTACACGGTCAGTGGTCAAAGAAATTAATATTTTATTAAGTTAATTTATAAGTTGTTTTATATAATCAATTTTTATTATTTTTTTGACCGCTTGACTATGTAGCAAATAAATTCAAAACATCCAATGAACCTTTGGAGTTGTACTCACCAAACTCTCTTGATGAGCACATCACATCCTAGCTTTACTCATACATACATACACACACATAAATATATATAAGTTAGCGTAGAAAAAAGGTGATATATTAAATAGTAAGTAATAGTAAAAAAAATTAGGAATAAAAATAGAACATGTTATAACTAACAATAACAAAATTAAGGGAGTGACCGAGTGAAGCTATGGTGTTTTGCGTCCAATGTACTGTACATTATGTACACCTATCTAATGTGCTTAACGAACATTTATTTTAATTAGCATATACACATTGTTGAACATGAATTAACACTTACCAATTCATTTTTTATAAAAATTTCAGATAAAACCTACGTGAGAGATATTTCGATGTCAAAAAAACTCTTTTATAATTACAATTCCATAATACGTTTAGATAGAAGCTAGAATAGTAAATGAAAATAGGAAAAAAAAAAAAAGTAGTGATTTTCATATTGGTATGAAAATTGTGCTATTTAGATTAGTAAAAATGTTGTTTAGATTGTACATGTTGAATAGTGAATAGCTATAACCGATCAAAAATAGTGTTAAGATGGTGTTATTTAAGAGGAAAGATAGATAAGTGGGGTCTCAAACAAGTTGTCACGATGTGGAGATAATGGAAGTAGTGTCAATGTTGTCATTTCAAAACTGTGTTGGCGAAAATCCGAGAAAGAAACATTTTTTTTTTCTCTTTTTTCGCACTTTCAAATAGTAGTTATTCCAACATTTACAATAAATAAAGAATAACAACTATTCTAACTATTCTGAATAACAAAAATGTTGTTTTGATGCACATTGCTCTTCCAAATATTATCTATTAATTCTCGAATAGCCCCCTATTATAGCTATTCTCACTTCATCCAAACATACCCCAAGCATTTTTTTCATTTTACATTTCAATATTCCCAATCTAAATTTTCCAGTTCCATCTCTGTCACCTTGAAATTGTAATAGCCTGTACCCAAGGCAAATTTAAGTAGAAAGACCTCTATTTTATTATAGATGATTTTCTATATAATTTAGAGTAAAATATTATAAAACTATAAAATTGATCATTATTCTCTGTAGAAAAAAATAATACGATTGACCTCCAACATTATATGACTCTCATAATTCAAAATTCTGACTTTGCTCCTAATATAATCAATTAAGATTAATATAAACTAAGAACTTTACCCTTATTTTTTCTCTCAACGCGCACAATGTAATGTAAATATTACACAGGATTTGTAAAACTTGTTTCAAATCTAATATGACCAGTTTAGATCAGGAGTTATAACTACGTGATGCGATCGCAATTACGAGAGAGAATGTAATTCACTCTTTTTCGCTATTTGTGACTTGCCCCCACAAAATAACTTTATTTCCAAAAATTTAAACAAAATAACCTTCTTTTTAAAAAATTCAAACAAAATACCCTCTCATGAAAAATAATTGCAAATTAAGATAATTTTGTTGTTCCGTATATCAACACAGACTGATACATTATACCACGAGAAAAAAATCTTCTTGTACATGTTTCCATAAATGTAGGCTGCCACAGCCTGACAGCCAAGTGTTTCAAAAAGAATTAGTTTCCAAATATATACCTTCAATTTTTTAATATCATATATTTTTTTCTTTTCTTTACAAATTAACATTCTTTCTAAAAAGATGGGAGTAAAATGAGGGGAGAAAAAAGTTTTATATTGGTGGGTTCCACAAGATAATTTTGGCAAAAAGAAATTAAAAAGAGAATATTTTGTTTAAACTTTTTGAAACAAAAAATATTTTTGTAATAAATAAAAATGAAGAGTAATGCAATAACCAATAAGTCAATAAATTATTTTGTGTGCTGGATGCAGATCAATACTATGAATACCGTTTGATATTCAACCTGTGTTGTCACTTGTCAGTAGCTTGGCACACAATTTCTTTTATTTTTAAAATATATTCAAAATATTTGGCGGGAGATGGAAAAACTTTTCGATCTTATTTAATAATCATTAATTCTTTTAGATATTTAAAAAAAAAATATGTATTTGTAAAAGATTGTAGGTATTCTAATTTGGGAGTAGAACTAGGAATTCAGATCCAGTGAAGTAATCCAATCTTTGGGTTTTAAATCGGGACCGTCCGATTCGAATTCAAGATGATCTATCCGAAGTGGAGTGCACATATCTCGAGACGTGAATTCAAATCTCGAAGCAATCTCGATCGACGGATTCGAATCGAACGGTCTTGATCCAGAACCCAAAGATTGAGTTACTTTAGGGGATCTGGGCCCGTAGAACTAGGGTGTTATTAAGTTCACCAAGTCTCTTGATGAACTCAAGTCTAAAATTTTTCTAATCGGCTTTAAACAACGAATCTGAACTGTTGAAACCCGTCTATCTTATAAGTGATGCATCTACATATAAAAAAATTTAATTTTAAAATTAATTTTACATAAAGTCAAGTGGTCAAAAGAATTAAAAAATGAATGCATTAAAATTAATTTATTAACTTTCTAATTTTGACCGGTTGACTTTATATTAAATTAATTCGAATGTTTAAATTTTTTACATTACTCGTAAGATAAACAGGTTTTAGCAGTTCAGATTCATCATTTGAAACAAATTCGATGGATTTTAGACTTGAGTTTACAAAGGAACTTAGTGAACTTAAAAACACCTAATTTGGTTACAGAAAATTTAAATTTAAACGAAATTAAAATATTGCTTTCGTTCCTTTAACATAAATGTAAAAAAAACATGCATCAATGCATGAAAAAGATCGAAACAATGCTGTAGTTCTTTTACAATATCAACAACAATATCAAAGCCTTTTAAGTCCCAAATAAATTGAAGTAGGTTCCTTTAAATTTTGAAATTTTTTGAGACCAAATTTGAAAACCTTTATCAAGAAACCAAATTATTTTTTTTTTATGGAATCGAAAAAAGTTACCATCTATTTTCTGAAAATATATTTATTATATTTTAAAAAATAAAAAATTTTGCGCGCCACTGGTACATTGTTGGCTCTATATTAAAACATGATCACATAAAAGATGTTCACTTGAACATTTTTTACACATTTTTAGTCATGTGCTTGTGTTAGAGAGGATTGCTGTCGTGAGAACTCAGGCGTACATGCAGTCACGAAAACTTTTACAGGTGCACGCGAGAGATGTCATCTAATTGGAGGGAGGGATTGGATTCGCAGATTCCACTGGTAAACCAGACTTTTAATTTCAAGTCAAGTTAACTTTTTTTTAACTGACTTTAGATCTTATTGATCATCTTCGGCAATAGGTACAATAGTATAAGAATAGGAAATTCTGATCAGAGTAAATGTAACAAAAACTTTTGAAGTATGCATGGAGAAGAAAAATGGGAGAAGAATTTTATTTAGAGAAAATAATATTTAATGTTGGAATGGAAAGGATTGAGATGAATTTTCGAAAAAGAGAGAACCGGAGCAAATATCTGGTGCAAGGAGCTTACACCGTAGTAAAAGTTCGGTGTAGCTTTTTTGAGATTGGATGTGAAAAAAGATTACAATGAAATTTTGTTACAGTGTAGAGTACTTCGGCGAATATTTGCTCTAGTTCTCTCTTTTTTCTCAAAAATTTACTCCGATCCTTTCTTGCTAGTATTAAATATTATTTTATTTATAAATAAATAAATTCGTGGGAAAATATTACGAGAGTATTAAATTACAATGAGACTGCCAATATATAGATAAAAGTAGTTATTTTTTATTCCTGTCTCAGTTTAATTCTCAATTCCAACTTCCTACTAAAATTGAGAAAAATGAAAAGGTGATATATTTTGGCTCTTCTTTTCCAGTTGTTTTAAGTTTTGTTAGACTGGGATACAACTTTAATTCTGCTCAATTTCTCTATTCTACCGTAGGCGAACATAAACACTAGCAAGTATCATTTAGTATGGTCAATTGGATGATCTGAGTATTGCTATCAAACAAATTATTTTTGGACGTGTCTGGAAGTTTTCGAGAGGTTTGGAGATGGAGTGGAGAAGGAATTCACATCCTCTCCAATACCTGATAGGAAACGTATCTTCTGCGGAGTTTTTAATCTGGTCTGTTCGTTTCGGATCGAACGGACCCGATTAAAAGTTCCGCAAATTTTGATTTTTTTTCAATTCGGGTCAGATCTGATCTGGTCCGTCCGATCCGAAATGAACGGATCAGATTAAAAGCTCCACACAGTTCCGCACAGAAAAACTCTGCAGAGGATACGCTAGGGAATCTTTTACAACTGCTAGATCTGGATAGTTCTTTTTAACTTGGCACGAATCTCAAATCCCAAAAATACTGCCTCTTATAGTGATCCGAATTTCAAACCAGTTGAGATTTAATTTCAAATCGTAAAGTGAAGGTGATCCTCTGCAATACAACGGATTCGTGGAGAAGTTGCTCGGCAAGCTATTTATAGACATAAAATCATAATTGCAATTTTCAGAATTTTCGGCTTGTAGTTATTAGTTTTGGGCCTTGGCTAGTTTTAGCACATGTTATATGTTGAAATATTCCTTTTTTCGGTCTAAATTTAATTTTTAGACCTATCATAAAGTTGGATTTTTACCGAATTTTTTTATTAATAGAAAATAAATAAATAAAATATCGAAAAAGGGATGGCTTTTGAGTTTTATCGATATATAGGTACATCGGGATGGTTTATCTCATCCAGCTACAGTATTATGGACAGGATAAACCATCCCGTCTAGATAAGTGCTCCACTAATTTTGCTTAGCAGAAATTTTTTTTTTCTTGGACGGGATAGATTATCCTGTCCGGTACTGTAGCATTAATTTTTTTTTTTTCATTATCTAAGATGAAACCAGAAACCAAAAATCAAAAAAAAGAAAAAAAGAAAGAAAGAAGCTACACTGGACAAGATAATCTATCCCATCCAAGATTTTTTTTTTTCTGCTAAGCACAATTAGTGGAGCACTAATTTGGACGGGATGGTTTATTCAGTTTAGAATACTGTAGCTGGACAGGATAAACCATCCCCTTTTTCGATATTTTATTTATTTATTTTCTATTAATAAAAAAATCGGTGGATTTTTAACTTCTTGATCTCTATAGCTTCCTCTCGGCCTGACTGTTGTACATAACTTATCATAACTTTGTCATGCAAAGTCCGATTGAGGTGAGATAAAATTTAATAGAAAGCTGACAACGAGATCTATAATTTCTATGTTTCTGTTAGAAACTCAAGAATTTTCTTTCAGAATACTTTTGCTTTTGTGCTAAAAAAGGGGTAGATTAAATAAGAGCGAGTCTATGGTACTATGTATATCACGGGTTGGTTCGTGCTACGGCTTAATATTTGAGTTTTCAAAATCCTAATGGTCGATCCGAACCGTTCATCTTGTTCTCCATATTAATTTGTGTTTGGAGACCAAATTTTACATTTTTTGAAATTTTTTTACTATTTTTTTAGATATTTAGAAAATTACTTGATCTGAAAATTCTGGACCATCCAAAAATAGTGATTTTCAATAAATCTAAAAAAATAGTAAAAAAATTTTAAAAAATATAAAATTTGGTCTCCAAACACATATTAATATGGAGAACAAGATGAACAGTTCGGATCGACCATTAGGATTTTGAAAACTTAAATATTGAGTCGTAGCACGAACCAACCCGTGATATGCATAGTACCATAGACTCACTCGATTAAATAATATTGTTGAAAACACAAATAATGTCGAGCACGTATTTTAGGATAAGTCAGTATTGATAATATAAAAAAGTTAAAAATTACCAATAGCTTTTGATAGGCGAAATTTTATAATATAAATTAATTTCCTTATTCAATCAAAATGATGTGTCGCACAAACTTACTCGGTCATGTCATACCACGTTATGTGATCAATTTTTTTTGACATCGTTTTTTATTTTAATTTATTTTGCAAAAATTTATAATTTTTAGCACCTTTTTTGTTGTGTTCTATTAACTAATTTAAAATCTGAAAGATTAATTAAGCATGACAAGTTACAAGTTAGATTATACTTGATCAACCTCATGTTATTTGACTATTCATTTGATATAATTGTCATTTATTATCTTAATCACAATTACAAAAAAAAATTAATCACGTACTGTGACATGCTTTGATAAAATCATGACGTACGTTTTAATTACGCTTTTCCTTCATTTACTCCTAAAAACACATGCACATAATTATTTTCCAAACTAATACTTCTATTTCAAATCATAAAAATACACAAGGAAGGTTCAAATGTCTCATGTTTTTGGATTCAAATCTAAGCATCCTCCTATTCTTTCATCCGAACCGTTCAAAATCGATCGCATGATTTCAATTATATCTGATTCGTTTTAATAGATTATGTTGATACAAAAGAAAAAAAAAATAATTGAAGCCGTTTGATCAATTTTGAATGGTTTGAATAAAAGAATAGGAGGGTACAGATTTGAATCCTATGTTGTCATATCTCATCTCATCATACTTCATATTTTATATTTTCGTTTTTAAAGTTCAAATTATCGATCCGAAGTGCTCAATATGATATCCATACTAAAATATGTTTGAGAATGAAATTTTATATTTTTTAGAAATTTTTATATTTTTTAAGATTGATACAAAATCACTTCTTTTAATTGTTTATAAATAATGATTTTGTACATATCTTAAAAAGTATTAAATAAATTATAAAAATTATAAAATTTTATCTTCAAATATATTTTAGTATGAATATTATGTTTGAGAATAAAATTTTATATTTTAGTATCGATATCATATTGAGCACTTCGAATCGATAATTTAAACCTTAAAAATAAAAATATAAAATATAAAAAGTATGAGTACTACAAGTTTACAACCACCCTCAAAATACATATCTTAATTCATATAGCACATAATAAAGAAAAAAAAGTTGATAATTGTACCCAAACAAATATCGATCAAAAACTTGTCCGACCAAAAACTCTTAACGATCGGGCCCCACCGACAGACCCATCTCCTTCTTTTTAATTAATTAACGAAACATAGTTGACGCAACCCAAATCTCTCTTCCGATTCCGATCATCAATCCCATCCACCTTTGCCTTCAATTAAAAAAAAAAATCCGGAGAATCAATCGGTAACAAATTGAGGAATCGGTGAAACTCAGACGGTGAGTCGGAGGAATCAGCCAACCAGCCGGTGGTCTACCCCCGCCTCGATTCAAGCGTCTCTAGGGAAGCGAATCTGGTAAGTGGTAACTACAGATCGAACGTAACCTTTTTTGTTTCTTTAAATAAATCAGTGTATGGCATTTATGCTCACAGCTGATTTTGCTTCTCTTATTTTTGGTCAGGTAGAACTCGAGTTATATCGGTGTGAAAATGTGCTAGAGGAAATGGGTTAAAACGAGAAATGGCAATGACCTGATGTAATTTTTTACAGTGTAAATATACTGAGGTAAAATTATGAATATAGTGAAGGGGGTTGCTGACCTCATCAGGAGGTCATCAACTGGTCAACCAGGCGAGGGCACTCAGTCGGGCCCACCTGATAGGCTATCAGCTCCTTCTCCTAGGATTCAGTTCGAGTAAGTCCTCTTATCATGATACTATATACTGCACTCTGGTATGGTTCCAGTATTTTCCAGTGGCAGGCTTTTACTAGTGCCGGTTTGATTAATAGTATACTGTTTACTGGCCTAGTTGAGTGATTCAAGTCTTGGTTGATACAAAAATGATAAGTGATGCCTAATGCTGCAAACTGCAAACATGGGGATGCTGTTAAAGTACCAGCTGACTTTGGGCTTATGGGTTGAAATAGCAATCTCTACCTTACTTAATAAATCTGTGTTTATAATATAGGTATGTAACTCATTATTAAGCTTTGATTGTCATTTTTGTTCATCTGCCAGGGACACTGGTGAGGAGGGTGTTCTGAGTACTCTATGGCAGAGATATGACCATACTATGGACAAGGTACTTAGTACTTACAAATAACCTAGATTAATTGATACCAGTTGGGTTTTAACATTGAAATATTCCACTATTAATCTGCATTACCAAGGTACATGTACTGGGCAGAGTTAGGTATGTATTACTATGCTCAATACAAGTAACTGACTGTCCTCTCAAGTATCTTTCTGAAAACATGATAGATTATCACTACTCCTTCACATAGACTTTTTTTCAAAAATTCCAGTTGTGCCCTTTTACACACTTATTTTCCGAAATAAGTAGTGAAAAGAACATTCTAAGATATAAAGATAATGTATTGGCAGTTTGGGTACATTTTGAAGAGAGGAAACGGGGGAAGTTTCTCTTCTAATGATTTCCAGAGATACCAAGATTTTTATTGCGTTTATCAGGAAATTGTTTCTATTAGTGCTCTTCTGTTGGGTATTTTGAATATTCTCCTTTATGCATTTGTCCATCACATAAGAACTTTTATGCAATTCTGTCAGTTCTCACTTTTCCTTTTTGTTTTCTATAGATAGAGAAGAAGAAATGCTTACAAATATTTCTTTTGCACTTCATACAAACATACAATAACTGGGAGCCAAGGAATCATGGGATATTAACCGAACGAGAAATAGGAACTGAAGATTCTATTGCTGGTTGCTCCTTCGGTCACCCTTCAGAGGTGATGCTTATTCTTGTACAGGAGCTCACTCGTATAACTTCGCTTGTTAGTGACAGTAAGTAAAAAATTTCTTTACTTGAGTAATTTTTTTAGTAAGCCTAGGCATGAGCATATTTTCATGGAAAGGAAGTAAAAAGGTTTTGATTATAAAAATGCTAGTTTCCTAACATCTTCAAGAATATTTGTATATAAAAGTGGTATACAACACTAAAATGTTATGTTTTATACAAATGTAGCAAACTATAGAAATTGTTTTTTTAATACATAAAATGGCATCATTCAATAAGTGATGTGTTACATATAAGAACAACACAAGGAAGAAGCAGTTTGATTGATGATCAAAGTCATTTTCTGAAAAATTACAAAAATAGAGGCGTAAGAATACCATTGCATATGCAAATGTGTTATGTCTTTATTCTTAAATCTAACGTATCTGTTTAACTATTTCTCTATAGTTGGGAACAGTGGATCAGATGACCTATCTGAGCAATCAACAAGCTTAGGATTAAACACAGAGGGGCTGTATGTTTTGAAGTGCCTAATGATCATGGCACGCTCTATGCATAACTGCCGTGTATTTACATACTATGGAGGCGTACAGAAAGCAACTGCCGTTCTGAAAGGTGCATTATTTATGCTGAATCTTGATATGACACCTGTCAGGTTTTATACTGAGAATGTTAGCCAACAGGCAACAACTATTTTAGACACTTGTTATGGGTACATGTAAAAACAAGCCTATCTAAAGGTTTCTAAATGGGAAGACTGGCTAAACATTGTTCAGTTACCAATATTCATTCTTTTGTAATACTATTTAACACCTTAAATTTCATTCCAGCGGCGGTTATACAGCTGAAAGGGTTGGCTAGTACTCTTGCTGCAGATGAACAGCTGTCCAGTGCTGGTGCAGAGAAAACTCGTACCTTGCAATCTATACTTGTATATGTCATAAACATTATTTCATTATTTATGGATTTCGACTCTTCTCCTATCAATGCCACACACACTGTAAATAATAACACCAAGGAACAATCTTCTAGTAGTGCTTGTGCCGGCGATACCACAAGCCCGACTGGTACAAAAGGAACTGTACCTGATTTGATGCTGCGGTGGCAACAGAAAGCCATTGTTTTAGTGATGGAAGCTGGTGGTGTTAATTGGCTTGTTGGTATAGCCTTCCTCTCTATCTCTTTCTCTGTTTTTTTTCGAAAACTTGACAGTGGCTGCCAAGGTTCTCCCTCCCTCTGTGAGTGTGTGTGTCTTCTGTCAATCATTGCAATGTTACAACTCAGTATTTATGTGCAATCATAAAGAGGTACCAACTAGGTGGTATACCGCTCAATGCATACAGGTACCGCACTGTGCAAGTTTGCTGTGGAGACTAGAGAGTACTTACAACTGCTCAATAAGCCTTTTTATGCAAATATGGTTGTCCAAATATTCTGCTTCCCATATTCTTCAGCTGGTCTTACGAACGACGATTTTCTTGCAGAATTGTTGCGTGTGATTAGGAGGCTGAATATGAAGGAGCAATGGACAGATTTGTCTCTCCATTTTGTAACCTTACGTACTCTCAGATCAACCTTATATCAGAATGTCAGAGCCCAGAACCATTTTAGAAGCATTGGTGGTCTCGAAGTTCTTCTGGATGGCCTCGGTCTACCCACCAGTAGATTTTCATTCTCTAAAAGTCAAATTAACTCAGGGGATCATAGGTATAGGTTTTTTACTTTTTTTTTTTAGTTCCTGTCCATTTTCATTTATTGTCCTTGACATATAGTTATGGATGTGTACCATAGATATTTTTTGTGGAAATAATTTGCCATGCCTTGATATTTAGACATCAAAAGCGAATAGTAACATCAATCATTGAAGTTTTTAAGCAGCATGCAACTGACCTTAATTAAAGTTTGGCTGACATGCTGCTGCTGGATAAGCAGAAATGGTACTAAAATTGTGGACCAATTTCATTGTTCTTGTTGTACTAATGCAAGTTTCTTTTTCAGAAGTGAAATATTTCAGCTCCAGACTCTATGTTTGGAAGTTCTGAGGGAGTCCATGTATCCTATTTGTTTACGCATTTATTTCCGTTGTTTACATAAAATTTACATAGGCCCGCTGTAATGCACACATGTAGCCACATGCATCCTGAGAGGAAATTAGGGGTGTTGATTTTGTACTTCCAAATGATATCTAAAGCTTAATAACTGCCTAATTATACCAGAATAAGATATCACAACAGCCATGATATCAATAGTGCTGCCTTAACTAGGGTTTTTCAGATTCGGTAATACAAGCAACCTCCAATTTCTTTGTGAAAACGGGCGTGTACAGAAGTTTGCAAATAGCATTTGCTGGCCGGCATTTGTTCTTCAGGAATTTCAAAGACAAAGAACAAGCGTCCCTGTTATGATTCCCGTTTCTGATTCTGATTTCGACTCAGTTTCTGGTGAAACTCAAGCCAACATTCCCAGCTTAACTGAGTGGAATGAGTACTCAGTAGAGCTGTGCATAGCTCTCTGCTCCTTCCTACTTCCCCATGAAGATATCAGATTTCACGATGGTGATGTCAGCCCTGTTAGAAGTCAAGGTCAAAGTTCTCAGACAGTGTCATTGGCATATTGGGAGCTTGCTGTTAGGTGGATAATAAAAGTGTTGCTTACAGTGTTTCCATTGATCAAGGCTTGTGTAAATGACAGCGGGTTACCTAACCACATAAGGTTTGAACTTCTCTTTTTTCGTCTCCAGAAATTAACACAGTTGAAAATAATTGCTGCGGAAAGCAGAGATATTTTTTTTCAATATAGACACACATAAACTTGATCCCAAAATATATAAACCCTAAGACACTTAGTTCATGTAAACTGTATACAAGATCAGACATGTTAGCTTAGTTCATCCCAAAATGTATTGTAAACTTGGTTCATCACAAAATGTATATTCAAGATTACAAGATACATGCATAACATGGTTTAGAGTGAAACTTATGTTGAAGATTACACCAATATGTTTATGGATTAGTATTATAGGTACAAGGTATATGTTCCCTTTGTACAGCTTTTGTTTGGTTTTTGTGGAAAGAATCTATATAATTGCAGAACTTCTTTGTTCATGGTACAAGGTAAAAAATTTCTGTAAATCAAAGCTGTATCACTCATCTTCTTTCCCACTCTCCCGAGGTGAACTATGCAAACAATGTGGTTTATTGAAGATTGTACTTCTTTTACAGGATTTTGGGCAATACATTGCAGCACTACATCCTTTGTGCATTCCGTAAAGTCCTGGTTTCTTCACCAGCTCTTCTCAAAGTCTTTCGAGAGGAGGGTGTGTGGGAACTTGTGTTCTCAGAAAAGTTTTTCTATTTTGGGTTGTCTCTTGAAAGAACAAATATTGTGGATTACAACAAAGAGAAAGATAGAATCAGCCCCACCATGCTATCTCAAACAGACATGGATGAATTCCAAGTGGAGGCTATTTCCTTCTTGGAATTTGCAGCGACTCACAATGGAAATACGAATAACTTGGTAATATTTTTTCCCATTTTCTTCTTTTAAGGCAGCAAATAGCTGGTTTCTAAGAATCTTTAATTACAGAGAGCAGCATAGGTAAATTTATGCACAATTTTAATTTTTAGTGTTCAGTCTCCTTCAGTGCCATAGAGTGCAAATTGTGGAGATGTCTATCAGCCCCCTCATTTGATAATGAAGGATCTGAGTAGTTATGTTTGGTTTAAAATTTGTATTCTTAAGAGGCGAATGAAACAATTGCTGATAGCATCGTATTAGGTATTAGTATGTTATTGGTTAAAACTGACTTCCTGATATATGATTAACATCGTTTCTCTTAATATTCTCTCTACTTTCAGTTGCAGATTGTATGAAAATTTAATTGCACAATTCCCTGGGCTTAAAATAAAATTTAAGTACTCCGGTTGGTCATTCAACAAATGCAAATGGTGATTCATAAAGGTTTGATATGTATTGTACTGATGTTAGGTCTGTACTGAGAATGGCATAAAATATGCAAAACAGCATCGTACAGGTGAAAAGTTCTGGACATTAAACATCAATACTGACACTAAAACCCACTTACACGCAATGAAAATCAATAGAGTTCTCCAGTTGGCAAATGAAAATCAATAGCAACTGATGCACTTCTTTAATTCTTGCAGCCTGAGTGCTCTTTTCTACTATCCACGCTGGAACAATCCATTCTAAATCCCAGGGTATCCTCTTTCCTTTTAAAAAGTCTCCAAAGAGTTCTCCAGTTGGCAACCGAGCAAACTATCTCATCCTTCAAGGCCCTCAATTGCATCTCACGTGTGCTTCAAGTTGCGTGCACTGAGGCTCAGCAGTTGAAGAAGTTGAGTATCTGTGAAGAAGAGCCACGGGAAGGAGTAGCTACCAATTTAGTGGCATGCATTGAGTCGGCTTTTGACCTCTTTGAGGCCTACCTGACGATGGCTGAGAATGGGAGGATCTTGGTCTTGCACAGTGCTAGTTGTATTGATTCCTTGTTCGAGTTATTTTGGGTTGAGAGTCTCAGAAGACATGTCCTTGATCAGATATTTGAGTTATTCAGGGTAATACTCAAATCCCCATTAATTTTTTGTACTTTGATAAGAGTTCTTCGTACCAGAGCTAAGAATGAGTTGAATAAACCCAGAAGCATTCGGTGTTTACTTGGTGCTTTCTAATCAAATTTTTTATTAATATTGATATTCTGGACTAGCTTAGTGACCAAAACTGACTTGACTAGAGCAACTTATATTGTGCTAGCTAAAAGAATTAGAATTGCCAGCTCATGAACTAATGCTTAGAAAATGGATGTTAAGATTTATCTCACTGATTGTCTCCAGCTGCCAAAGGCAACAACTCGGGACCATACAGGAAAAATGCACTTGTGCTCAAAGTACTTGGAAACTTTCACTCGTGCTAGGGAGAAGGACGCGTCTTTTGCTGATCTTTCAATTATTCTCTTGGCTTGCATGAGAGAGATCATCATGCTGGATCAACCGGTACATGCCCCTTGCTCTAGCATGACTTTTCTATTAGGTCTTTTTTAGAATCTTTTAGTGGCTAGCCCACAAGTTTGACCATTGAATTTATATAACCTACGTTTGACAAAGACTTTTATTAGTCACTGAAATGTCTGTGCACGGACTTCCCAAGGTGGGGCGCTCAATTTTGGTTATATATAAGCAATTGTCTAACCCTACCATTTTGTCTACAAATCATATATACCAATCATGTTTTATTTCCTATTTGCTTCATACATCTGCATGATAGTTTTGTTTCTGTACAGAATATACCATCTTGCATCCTTGTACAATTAGTGGATGCAGTTTTTGGGGGACTTTCTTTCAGGCCTATTGTATAACCTGTTGCTGACTTGAGTTCTTATGTACTTTTGTTGTGGTCTTTGTGCAGTACTATCAAGATCTGTTCTGTAAGGGGGAGTGCTTTCTTCACGTTGTGTCGTTGTTGAATGGGTCAGTGGATGAAACGATTGGAGAGCAACTGGTGCTTAACATTCTTCAAACCTTAACTCTTCTCCTGACTGGAAATGATGATTCCAAGGCATTTTCTTTTCTCTTATAGAAATACCTGTTGTTTCCTGCTAAGCATTTTATCATATATGAAGTCCCTTGTATAACAGAACAAAAACAATATTGCAAGGCAAAGGGAAATAATGAAGAATATGAGAAATGGAGTTGTATAATTAAACAGAAATATGACCCTTCAACATATTTCTCCAGTGTGGTATGTGCTGTTATGAGACTAGTATTGATATTTTAACTCAAGTTTATAATACATGTCACTTCAGATTAGTTGGGTTCCAGAATCTTGGGAGCAATTATTCATTTTGCAATTAAGAAATATAGCTCTGAAAAATGCAGTTCATTAATGTAGTTTTTGCTTGAATAGTACTTGGTACATACTGTCTATGTGCTTTATATGGTGCTAAAAGTATCAGCCTGGTAAGCAACCGACTCATTTTTATCAAGCTTGTGCATTTCATTCTCTTAAAATGGTGGTTTTTACTCTAGTTTGGTGATTGTAGGTTGCCTTTAGATCACTTGTAGGCCCGGGGTATCAGACACTGCAAAGCCTACTGATGGACTTCTGTAAATGGCTACCAAGTGAGCGACTCCTCGGTCCTCTACTTGACATGCTTGTTGATGGCAAATTTGAATTCAATGATAAAATTGTGATAAAGGTATGAATTATGGACCCTTGATTTCATGCAGATTTTTTTGTGCGGTGCTGATGATTCATCTACTTAAATTTTTGGATAGCATTTGAATCTTGCTTATTCACAGATAAAACATAACAACACACAAACATTGGTTCTAACTTTCAGAAATCAGATGCTGATAATTCAGCTACTGAGGTTTTGAATGGCGCGGGAATCTTACTTGTTCAGAAAGAAATATAACCCTCGGATCTTTGTTTTAACTTTCAAAAATATATATTATCTGCCTCCATGCTATCTTCCTGGACCAAAGCAGTTCAGCTGCAGTACACCATGCTTATAACTAATTATCATTTTGTTTCTTATAGAATGAAGATGTGATTGTGCTTTTCCTAAATGTCCTACACAAGGTTAGCTCTCTCTCTTTTTAAATACTTGGCAGTGGCTGCCTAGGATAGGTTCTCTCTCTCTCTTGAAAAACTTGGCAGTGGCTGCCTTCTCCCTCTCTCTCTCCACTTGTCTATCTCTTGCAAAAATATGAGCATGTCTTTACAGAACATAGGAATACTGAAAATAAGACGTGCTCATTTGTGAAAATTAGAACTACTGCCTATCATGTCCAATTAAATCGAAAGATGTCCCAGACTACCCCTACTTCAAAAGAATATAGTCCATTCTATGAATTTAGGAATGGAAAGACAAGTGGAGCATGGGAGATATTCTGGTTCTGCAGGGAATCATATTTTAAAGTTTTTAGGGGCAGCGGCTAAACGATCCATTTTATAAAACCAAAAATGTTTCTGTTGGCAGAGCAGCACTGGGACACAACATCATGGGCTAGACATCCTCCAATCGTTAATAAAAGATTCAATCACGAATCGAACTTCTTGTTTCAAAGCTGGTGCCCTCAGCTTTCTCCTCGACTGGTTCTCTGTTGAAGAAAGAGATGATGTGACTGTGAAAATTGCACAGCTCATTCAGATTATAGGTGGCCACAGCATATCCGGGAAGGATATCAGGAAGATATTTGCCCTTCTAAGAGGAGACAAAGTTGGCTCAAAGCAGAGGCACAGTTCACTGCTGTTGTCAAGTGTTGGCTATATGCTCAAGGAAAAGGGGCCTGAGGCATTCTTTGAGTTTAGTGGCCATGATTCTGTAAGGCTCTCTCTCTAAATATTCTCTCACAAATATTCACACATTATTTTTTTTTTTTCTGAATTACAAAATAGCATCCCACATTTTTAATATTTGAAAGCTGCAACTAAGATCCAACCCCACATTCTTGAGATATTTTCAACCAATAACAAACTCCTAGCCCTTTATGATTTCAAATTTGAAAACATGCTCCAAATCTTGTTATGATATATGCACTATAGAGATCATGCTTATAATATTTGATTTCAAATTTGAACTTTTTAATAGGCACGATATATGTACTATTAGTTGATGGTTCATCCTGCTCAAGTATTTCCTCTTAATGAAATTTTAGTTAACTATTTATTCATCACTTTTATGATTTTATCTACATCTGTTATGTTTGTTTTCAGGGGATTCAGATAAGAACACCAATCCAGTGGCCATATAACAGAGGTTTCTCCTTCTCATGTTGGCTAAGGGTAGAGAACTTTCCAGACAGGGGAATAATGGGTCTTTTTTCTTTCTTCACCGAAAATGGAAAGGGTTGTCTAGCGATGCTTGCTAAAGGGACTCTCATTTTTGAGGTAACTCCTCTGGCCTCTGTCAAGTCAGTACTAAAGACAACCCAGTATGGTTTGGTCAGTGCTTATGTGGGTGGCCTTCTGAGATGAGGCTTTAATACATGTAGTTGGGCGAATTGAGTAAAAAAAAAAAAATGACATAATCTGACTGGAAGACTTCTTTGGCACCGCCCTGGTTGTTACCAAACCTACGAGGGAGGTGCAGGTACAATCCTGCTGATATGATAATATCTTGTTAGCTTTCTACTCCCAGAAAAATTCTACTGAGACCGAAACCTTCAGATTTTAACTGGTTTCTTGTGGAACCACCGAGGATTGCTGTTAGTAGATACCGCTGGGTGGTGTGGTACCAAGTATCAATGAACCATTTTGGTGAAAAGTTCTTACTGAGAGGTTATTGCTACTTTTGCATGGCATACAAGCTAATGCACAATTTTTTGCTTGCTTAATTTCTTTTCTTTCCTGACAATTTCAGTCAATCAGTCAAAAAAGGCAGTGCGTGATGTTACCTTTGAACATGATGGCAAAACAATGGCATTTTGTGTCTGTTACACACAGCATAGGAAGGGCCTTCTCTGCTGGCAGCCAGCTCCGTTGCTATCTGGATGGCAACCTCATTTCTTCTGAGAAATGCCGGTACAATATGACTTTCATTTTCAATGAATGGTGCTATACCTTTTGGCATCAAGTACCTGGCCCCTTCATGTTGACATCAAAACCTGGTTTTTCATTTGAGCCAATCTAGTACCCAGCAAGTCAGGCTAAGTGCTGGTATGAAATCATGGCAAAGACGACGCAGCGCTTTATTACCAATAATGGATGACAACCTTGAGGAGTTTGAATTTAGTTTAGGAGAGTATTTTACTGATCCATCTAACTCTGAAGCACTGCTAACACAGAGTATCATTTATGTTCTCATAACATAGAACAGAGTAAAATAAATTGTGTTCCTGGTCTATACATCAAAGGCCCAAATCAACTTAAGCACCAGCACTTTTGTTATTAATATTTCTGCTATTTCCAGGTACACAAAGGTTACTGACATAATGACCCGGTGTACAGTGGGGGCTGAACTGATGCCAATTAGTGAAGAGCCAGGAATGCTTGGTTTTCAAAGTACTTATCCATTCACTGGCCAGATGGGGCCTGTTTATGCCTTTTCTGACACCCTCACTCCTGAGCAAATAAAGGGTATATATAGGCTTGGGCCGAGTTACATGTACTCTTTTGTCGGTGACCAGAGCCTCCTCTCTACCGATGATTTGTTGCTTAATGGGATACTAAGCACACGAGAGGGGCTCTCTTCAAAGATTATTTTTGGTTTAAATGCGCAGGTTAGATGCTTTGATGGATTTGTATTTTTGGTTCTTTTTATCCAGGTGAAATTAGTCACAAGAATCCAAAATCGGATATGGCTATTTGAAGCTAAGAAAGTTGTGTGCATAGTTCTTGTAGTAGTGATAATTGTAACCTGTTCCATTTCATTTCGGAAACTCTAGAAAATAAAGGTCCGGTACAAGCAAAAAGAAAAAGAAAAAAGGATGACCAATATTTACAACCTCCTCCCCTTCTTTTAAAAGAAAAGAAACCACTTCCCAAAAGTGAGCAGAACTAAACAAGTCTATAAAAACATAGAGCAAAAGGCCGAAACTGTGGGCAAATAACAAAACAGTCAACAAAACAAGCCCCTAGATCAAGACCATCCATCATCAACCACCAAGTTGATCTTCATTCGTAGACTCCTCATCACTATCTCCAATGTGTATCATAGCATCTGACATCTCTGATGGGGATGCCTTCACATGTCCAAAAAAGTGGGAGAAACTGCATTTAGTAAGAGAGCTCTGGTATTAGTAAGAGATCTCTAATGTTTTTGCACCGGCATCAGCTCTTTTTCTCATAATCTTTTAGGCATGGTTGAATTAGGATTAGAAAGAAATGGTTCATTAGTAAACTGATGCTGCAATGTCTCTTCTGAAATTCATTATTAGTATTTCACTATTTTTGGCAGATATTTTGTAAACTTTACACTGATTTTTCTCTCTCATCTACATACAATTTAATTTCAATCTGTTTCTGTTTGTTTTTCAGGCAAGTCATAAGAGAACGCTGTTCAGCGTCTCATTTGCACCAGAAGGTTCTGACAAGACAAAAATTGAAGCAAAAGTGATGGATGGTACCAAGCTATGCTCACGGCGCCTTTTAAAGGAGATCATATACTGTGTGGGTGGTGTTTCGGTCTTTTTCCCTCTTCTGACACGGTTTGATAAACTATCAACAAATGCTTCTGTACCAAGTGATGATAGACTAGCAGCCGATGTTATAGACCTTGTTGCATCAGTTTTGGATGGAAATGCTTCCAACCAACAACAAATGCATCTCCTGTCTGGGTTCGCAATTTTGGGATTTCTGTTTCAGTCAGTCACACCTTGTCAGTTAAACATGGAGACTCTCAAGTCTTTGAAGTATATGTTCAGTGTGCTAAAGGGCTGTGGTATGTATACTAGACCAATTAATGCAAAAGATCTCTTTTATATTCAGTTTGCTTTTGTTGCATTGTTGTTCTTTGCACAAACTGTTGTGAAACCGCAGAGAACTGGTCGCCAGATATACATTTGACTCTGAATTTTTCTTTCTTATTATTTGTTGCTTTCTTGCGCAAAATAACTTGAGTTGCTGAGTTGTATTTTTACTGATACTATGCCTGTGTTAGTAAGCCAAACCCAACAAACAGAGGTTTAAACAATCAAGACAAAACTTATTGGTTAAGATAATCCTGATAATGTTTATATATAAAAAAGCGCACCTGTATATGAAATCTGATGCTAAGAGTGCTGGAGGGAAAACATCAGGAAAGTGGAAACATATCATAAATAGAAATAACTACTCATGAACCTTTGGTAATGTAGAAGCAACATTTAACACTCCCAATCCTTTTTTGTTAGGCATGTCAGAAGAACTAACAAAAGAAGCTTTGCTACGAATCTACCTGAATCCATATATATGGATGTACGTAAATTATGAAGTGCAAAGAGAACTCCATATGTTTCTTATCGAGTATTTTGAGAGTTACTCGAGTTGGTTGCCAGAATTATGTGGCTTACCTAGGATTTTGGATGTGATCCGTCAGTTCTACTGGGATAAAGCCGACACCAGGTTGGCGTTTGGTACCAAACCACTTCTACACCCAGTGACGAAACAAGTAATGGGAGAGAGGCCTTCTAGGGAGGAGATTTGTAAGATTCGACTTCTCCTTTTGAGTCTTGCTGAAATGGCTATAAGGTACATATGCCATCTCTTTGAATTTACACTTATTATAATTACTGATATTTATAGTTTTTTGTGGTGGTATGCCTCCCGAGTTGCCTGGTTATTTTTTTCTGGGTTCTGGGTGCAATGAGAGCTTATTGTAGGTTAATGAATAATAAGATATTGCTAGTGTGAATATAACAGGCTGGTTTATCTGATTGGTTTCATGCAATTTAGGTTTATTAATCTTTGTATAAGAGCTCAGGACTCACTTTGGTTGTATTTTTCTCTAAATCTAAATCTAAACTTTGGTACCATTACATTTTTGTTTTTTTTTAGGCAAAAGATAACAGCACCTGATATAAAGGCTCTCATATCATTTTTCGAGAGAAGTCAGGATATGGCATTCATAGAGGATGTATTGCACATGATTAACCGAGCCCTTTCTCAAAACTCCTTGCTGAACTCATTTCTTGAGCAAGTCAATTCCCTCGGTGGTTGTCATCTTTTTGTCAACCTTCTTCAGAGGTCAGTAGCCTTTCTGCCAAGTTATAGACTGTAATGATATTCCAGGCTGTGTTAGCATACCATCGTTATCGGAGTGAAATTTGATGGAAAAGAGATCCGGGTTCTTTCAGGATTACTCAGAAAAATAAAAATGATTACTTCAAAAAAAGAATGTGTTGGTTCTTTATTCGAGGCTTGAAAATGATTGCCATGATATTCTGCCTATCCACTAAAGAAAATTTACTTCATATAAAAGGGGAACTGCTTATAACAAAAAGGATTTACGGTACAGAAAGGTGCAATCACATAAATTAATGGGCATACTACATATATGATTATACAAGAGTGTTTTTTCATCCTTTCGGTGGCATTTGAAAATGAGTATTTATTTACATCATGGCTCAGAAAATTCACCAGGTTACCGTTGCAGTGTATTTTCTTCTCAATTTGTACGGCGACCATACCAGATTAATGGTATTTCTTCTATTTTAATGTAATAGGGAAGTTGAACCAATCAGGCTTATCGGGCTACAACTGTTAGGAAAGCTTTTGGTTGGGCTTTCATCTGAGAAGAAAGGTGCCAAGTTTTTTGCACTTGCTTCAGGAAGATCTAAATACCTCTCTGAAATTTCAAGAAAAGGGACCAGTCCAGTGCCAAATCTTATTTTCTCGGCAATTTCTGAGCGAATTTTCAAGTTTCCTTTGTCAGACAATCTTCGAGCAACACTGTTTGATGTTCTTCTTGGGGGAGCTAGCCCTAAACAGGTGTTATGATGTTGTTATGTTGATGTATATTACAACCAAGGGTTTGTTGTGACCTGACGTGGCAATTGTAGTTATAATAGCAAGGCTATAGGAGTTATATTAATTAATTACTGCTACGACTTTGGTGGTACTTAAAAGCCAGAAGATGATAATAATGAAACAGGATAAATAATAACTGAAATGAAATGACTGTGATTTGATATATGTAGTTTACCTTCGTTGCATGAACAGAACCTGCCAGTACAATGGTATTGGACCTGAGATGTCTGAAACAGAATCAAATAAAAAAAAATAGCATATATTGTGATAGAATTGACAGCAATGCTGTAACGAAGTTTACGGTTCAGTGAAAAACATTCCTGGTTCAAAAGGACGTACTGGAACCAAATCATCCTTGTTTAAAGAGCTAGCTTTGGGTAATGTTGACTAAGTCAAAGATCTTTTTTGACTGGTCAACATTACCCTAAGCTAACTCTATTATTGTTGCATTCAGGTCTAATGCATGTTCTTTTATTTTCCCCAATAATATTCAGGTCTTACAGAAACAATCGCAAAGTGATGCTGCCAAGAACAAAAACTATATTGGACCATCTTTCTCCTCCCATTTTGTGCTTCCTCAAATTTTGGGGTGTATTTTCAAGTTTTTGCAATGTTGCAAGGATTCTTCAGTTCGTGTAAAGATATTAGAGGATCTTCTGAGCCTCTTAGTTTCAAATCCATCAAATATTGAAGCTATCATGGTAAAAGCCTTAATAACTTCCGTATTTTTGGATTGCATATACACATACCCCTAAAATGCTGCCTGTTTCATAAATTGGTTCTCCCCCTTGTAGTATGTCAAATAAACTGCAAATTTTTATTTTAATTCTCTTATTAGGAGCATGGTTGGAGCTCATGGCTAGAGACCTCAGTATCTCTTGATGTACTTAAGGAATATAAACCAGTACAAAATGACGAAGAAGAAAGATCAGAAATGGCTGAATTAATGCTCGTCAGAAACTTGTACACAATAGTCCTGACACACTATATGTATTCGGTAAAAGGTGGATGGAACCAGCTGGAAGAGACCATTAATTTCCTAATTTTGAATATTGATCCGGTAAATATTTAAATCTATTTACGCTGATGACTTTAAGATGGATTGGCTTTTCTGTTATTGAGAGTTTATCTTCAAATCTCAACCAATTGTTGAATCTATGGGCTGGTCAAATGTGCCATACCCTGAAATGCCATGATAAAAAATGAATATGCAATTGATATACTTAGCTTTTAAATTAAGACATTTTTGTCATTGTCAGGACAAGTTGTCAGACTTGCTGAAAGACATTTTTGAAGATCTTTCTGGAAGCCTTATTGAAATATCTCCAGATGAGAACATCTTCTTGCTGCAGCCATGTCGTGACAACACCCTATATCTTCTTAAACTCATTGATGATTTGCTCGTCAGTGAAAGCGGCATCAAACTATTGGTAAAAGATGATCTTTTGATTTATCTCGTGTCTGATCTTTTTATACAGAATGCGAGTACTTTGTACATATTTGTCAGGGTCAGCAGTGAGCTGTTATTGCTGGGTATAAAATCATGATCAAGGTCGGCATTGTTGAATTTGCCATTATGTCGTCTTATGTTAAAATATGTCAGTTCCAGAGTTCATACTCTTGAGTTTGTGCACTGTCAGTAGATTCTGGTGGTTGTCTTCATTGAATTCTTTCATGGTTTTAATTGGTGATTTTGGGGTTGTAACTTCAACTACACTGAAATAATTTATTGTTTCCCACTGAAATTCATATACAACCTATGCTGATAGTTCCTTGATTATTTCTGTATTTAAGCTGTCTGGTGAGGAGGTACTAACAGAACATTCATCAGAAAATACACCAAAAGCAAGCAACAATGACATGAGCTCTGCTGTCATGGCAATTTTTAATGCTGAAAGCGGTGACCAACTTCAAAGGTATATTTCCTTTTTCTTTTTATTTTTTTATTTTGCTCTGATGATCTAATGCTACAGAAGTTATATCTAGCCTGTATGTAGCCTTATAAATACATATCTACATTATTATTTTTAAAAATTCTGTTAACCTTAAGGTTATTTTGGAGTCTTGGCTCTTTCTCTCACATATGGTGGAGCTTATATGACAAGACATGGATCCTAATATCTGCTATTAATGGGAGGGGGCCTCACAGGGTTCACCAGCCAAACAAAATCCCAAATGTGGCTCCTGCCCCATCTTTCGGTCAGAGAGCGCGAGATCTGGTTGAGTCCTTGAATATACCAGCTGCTGAGGTGGCAGCTGTAGTTGTTGCTGGAGGTATGTTTAACTCTCATAGGAAGAAAAATGTTTTGCATGTTATACATTGAAATGCTGATTGACATGGCATTGTCCCTTTCCCTTGATTGGTTTTTATAGCCCTAAGCAGCACTTGATGCTCAGTCATGAAATCACATCTAATTGTGCTGGTTCTTTAAGCTGTCAACTTATTTCAAAATTTGTCATTAATGATCAAATGTGCCAATATGAAGCAGTGAAAATGTCAACTTTGGGGTCAGCTAAATTGTAAATTTCTCCTTCATTAATACAAATTGTTAGTGGACCAATTCACCTGCTAACCTTTAAAAAAAAAAAAAACTTAGGCTCACCATAACTTTCATTATACTTTGATAGTTTACCTAATAATCTAATATTTATTTACTCTACTATTAACTTCATCTATCAGTCTTGCGATTAACCTTGATTAACCATCAAATTGTGCTCAATTTAAATGAATGCCTTGATTAAGCACTATTTTCCATTTTATCTTCATTTGCTTCTTAAACAGGTGCAACAATAACAAGTATTGGGTCAGCACTGGGGGGAGGAAAGCCAAACAAGAACATTGACAAAGCTATGTTGTTGCGAGCAGAAAAGTGCGCCAGGATATTATTCCACATCATCATCATGTACCTCTGCAAGGCTGATTTGGAGAGTGCCTCTCGGCAAGTGCAGCAGTTCATCTCCCTTCTCCCTGCCATTCTTGGCCAAGATGATGACCAGACCAAGAACAAACTCCATCATTTCATCTGGTACTGTCCCTCCCCTGCCCCCAAAAGAGAAAAATAATCTCTCTCCATTGATCTTTCCCTCCATTTTTTGAACGAGTTGTCACCCATTAGCAGTTTTGTAGGTGCAGTTGTTATTAGGACTAGATATGCACTGATGCCAGTTTAAGTTTCTTTTGGCAATATTAGATATTTAAATTAATACATGAGGTGCTATGAAACAGGTCATTATTGAAGGTAAGATCAGAATACGGGGGGCTAGATGACGGGGCCCGCTACCACATCATCTCTCACTTGTTACTAGAGACGGTCATAATTGGGAAATCAATGCTCGCAACAAGTATGCTTGGCTATGAAACAGTTGACACAGGAAATAACAACAAGGAAGAAAGCTTCATCCTTAACCTACTTCAAAAGGAACGTGTGCTCTCTGCTGTATGTTCTCTCCTCTTAGTTTTTTTATTCGTTAGTATGCTAAAAGCTATTTTGGGATTCTTAAATGAGCCCCTGCAAAACCACCAGCATGCTACCATTTTTCACTCTAGCAGTTTGATTCTGCATATTTTGTCTTGGCTATTTAAGTCTTTTGATGTAGTATATTTTTGTATGGCATAGTATACTTTTGACCAAGAATTTTTAATTGGGTGGAGCTTTGATCATTTGTTGGGTCATTAACAACCTTCAAGTTTTGGATGAAACTACTTTCATGTTGGAATCTGATCCAATGATAACAAATTTTTAGATTAATCTTGTAAATAGAAGTCAGAACTCACCAAAGAAGTCAAACTTTCTCAGTCTCTGAATTGCAATTTGAGCTTTCTTTAGGAGTGGCCTTTATCTGCATCAACCTTTACACCTGATCAATCTAACTAATTTCAGGCATCTGATGAGGTGAAGTACATGAAGGTTGCTAAATCAGACCGACTTAAGCAAATTGAGGAGCTTCGTAATAAGCTGAGTGAGCAACTTCTAGAAGTTCAAAACCAACTACACGGGTTTGAAGAGGAGATGCAATCAAGCAAGGCAACAATTCTCTCATCAGATGATGCCAGGAAGGCAGCTTTTCAGCTTGCTTATGAGGAAGACATGCAGATTGTCAAGGTAAACAGCCAATCAAAGGACACTATCTCTTTGGTTTAGTAAAGAACATATTGATAACGATGTCAAATCCCTAGCAGATGCCATCCCAGTGTTACCACCACCATGCCCCTTTCGTACCAATATAAATTGTTTTTTTTTTTCATTTTCAGCTTGAAAATATAGCTGATACCACATCATTACATGCATTTCCTTTTTATACAGGATAAATGGGTGCACATCTACCGCGCGCTAACTGATGAGCGGGGTCCATGGTCCACCAAACCATTTCCAAACAAAATGGTAACACACTGGAAGCTCGATAGAACCGAGGACAAGTGGCGCCGTAGACAGAAGCTGAAGAGAAATTACAAGTTTGATGAGTGTCTGTGTCACCCGCCAGCCATTAAGTCTAGTGATGAAACTAGTGAAAATTTAAGTGAGTTAGAGTCCAGCTTGGGGCCCAGCCTTCCTGATAAGATGAAGCGGTTTCTCTTGAAAGGGGTTAAGGGAATAACTGAGGAGAGCTTGGAACAGACTGAGGATGCTACTGGCAGTGATGTAAACAATTCACAAAATGAGGTTCTAAGCAATAGTCCAGAGGATGCAAACAACATAATCAGTTCAGCAGAGTATCTGAGTGATGTGCATGAAAAGAAGGAGTCTGTTTATACTCCCATGGAGATTGATTCCAGTGAGGTAAAGAAGAGATCTTTCTGTTAATATTTTCTGCTAGATGTACTCGTACCACTATACACCTGTTTTCTATGAAGCTTGAAGCTTATGGTTGCATCTTGATACCTTTAAAGAAATAAAAGGATTTATGTAAAATTGATCTAGTGCTACTGCCTATAATCTCAGGTAATTATATGCTATTGTAAAAATGAGCTAGTGATTGGGATACTTATAATTTTTCTCTCCTTCTCCATAGGTGGTATCGACACTTCCTTGTGTGCTAGTGACAACTAAATGGAAGCTTGGTGGGCATTTAACCACAAGGAGGAATGTTTTGCATTTTTCTAGCGAGTTTCTGGTGGAAGGCACTGGTGGATCATCAGTGTTCAACAGCTTCCAAGATCACAAGAGCAACGATTTAAAGAACGAATCAAAGGACAAGATTGGGAATGAAAATTCTGATTATCTGACAAATAACAATCAATCTAACAAGATCAAACGCCACAGGAGATGGAACTTAGTCACGGTATGTTTTTCTTAGACTTTTTTACGGAAGTTTTATGTTTGAATGTTAATTAGTATTGGAGTGTGACGTATAGAATGGGTGAGAGGTATTAACAAGTGGATCTACAATCTGCTGTTTGGTAATGTACGATCCTCCTGCAATTTAACTACTTTTTATGTTAATTAAAAAAAAAAAAAAAACTATCTTTGATGAACTGGTGAATAAAACTGAGAGACATTGTAGAATAATGATGCCACCATTAATGAAAATAATTAACTCTAGAATAAATATGTATGCATTTTCACTGGTATCAGAGGTACGACAGTGAAAATAAGAACCTGATCAGTATTTTAGATTATTTTTTCTTGATTTGTTTGACAAATTTTTTTTTTCTGTACCATCAGATAAAAGGTGTACACTTGACCCGATATCTGCTTCAATACACAGCAGTAGAGATATTTTTCAACGACTCTACCCCACCCATATTTCTAAATTTTGCGTCTCAAAAGGAAGCAAAACAAACTGGCTCTTTGATTGTCTCTCTTAGGAATGAGTGCTTGTTTCCCAGGGGGAGCTCGAGGGATAAAAGTGGAATTCTTTCATTTGTTGATCGACAGGTGGCAGCTGAGATGGCTGAGACTGCAAGAGAGAGCTGGAGGAGGAGAGAGATCAGTAACTTTGAGTATCTCATGGTCTTAAATACCTTAGCAGGTCGATCATACAATGATTTAACCCAGTACCCAATATTTCCATGGGTTTTGGCTGATTACACGTCAGAGAAGCTCGACATAAACAAGGCATCCTCTTTTAGGGATCTTTCTAAGCCAGTCGGTGCTCTAGATGAAAAACGATTCAAGGTAGGTGTCTTGACTTGAATTAGTTGCATGCACATGTGCACAGGCGCACCATCCCATTTTATAATGAATAGGCTTGATGCACCATAACCTCTGGAGGGTATACCACAAGTTAAGAAAAGATCTAGCAAAGTTAAAATGTAAGTTAGATAAACAAGGTATACTGGACCAAAATATATTCTACTAATTAAGTATACTGGACCAAAAATATACCACTTTGAGAAGTTCTATTTTGCCAATTGGTATGCTTTAAGATGTTTTGTGCAAAGATCACATCTGTTGATGATTTTGGGCTCTGTAGGTTTTTGAGGACCGTTATCATAACTTCAACGATCCTGATATTCCAAGGTTGTCATTTTTCACTTTTATACAAAAAAATTCAGTATCTTGCTAACTATTTTTTCATTGAAGTTTTGATTATTTTTTAAATATGGTCTTTTTGGTAATTCTTTCCTTTTCCTCAGTTTTTATTATGGATCCCACTATTCAAGCATGGGTATAGTCCTTTATTATTTGCTGAGGCTCGAGCCTTTTACAGCTCTTCATCGTAATTTACAGGTAGCTTACCATAATTTCTATGCATTTCTGTACCATCTGACTTCCATTCTCTCTATTGAATGAATATTTTAAGAGATTTCTGGGAATATGGAGTTTGGTTAATTTGAACTCTGTTTCATAAGCTGTTTGTGATGTCAGGGTGGTAAGTTCGACCATGCTGACCGGCTCTTCCAAAGCATAGAGAACACTTACAAAAATTGCTTGACAAATACAAGTGATGTGAAGGAGCTCATACCAGAATTTTTCTACATGCCTGAATTTCTCTTGAACTTGAATTCATACCACCTTGGTGTTAAACAAGACGGTGAACCCTTAGGCAATGTTACTCTTCCCCCTTGGGCAAAGGTGTGTAAATGCTTCCCCCTTGGGCACAAATTTGATTAGTTTTTGTATGGGTTGGTTGACAGTAACTATTTATCCTGCATGGATGTTTAGTTATTTATCTTTTCCCCGGGAAGGGTGCTAATTCTGTGACTGAGAAAATATTTGTCGTAGGATTCTACTGAGGAATTCATACGATTGAACCGAGAAGCCCTAGAAAGTGAGTATGTGAGCTCAAATCTCCATCACTGGATCGACCTTGTATTTGGTTATAAGCAACGTGGCAAGCCTGCTGTAGAAGTACGCCTTTAAAAAAATTGGCTAAATAGAATGTCAAAATGAACTGATGTGCCACTACACACTCAATTGCACCATCTCACTTTACTTTCATACAGGCTGCAAACATATTCTACTACCTGACGTATGAGGGAGCAGTAGATCTAGAAAACATGGATGACATGCTACAGAAATCAGCAATTGAGGACCAAATTGCGAACTTTGGTCAGACGCCGATTCAGATCTTCAGAAAGAAGCATCCAAGGCGGGGCCCACCAATTCCAATTGCACATCCCCTATATTTTGCACCAGCCTCTATTGCACTTACATTGTGTGTCAACAATGCAGTCAATGCTACCTCCGCATTGTTGTTTGTTGGTTTGGTCTATTCAGACATAATTCTGGTCAACCAGGACCTCACATTGTCGGTCAAGATCTGGCTATCGTCCTCTCTGCAGTCCAATGGGAGCCTCACATTTTCTGGGAACCTGGTAATATTCTAAAGGAAATATTGCAACCTTGTGATCGATAGAGTCAACTGTCTGTAATATTTTTGCAGGTTTTAAGTCAAATAATTCCCAAATCATGGAAGCTCCCCATCTCCACCCATGTAAATGAAGGAAAAAGGCAAACGTAAATGGGACTTACAATTTCTAGCATCAATTTAGACCATTGCAAGAGAAACTAACTGCATGTGGCTGAACTTGTTTTTTCGGTTACCTCACTCTATAAATTACCAAGCAAGATGAGAACCAACACCAATAGAAACGTAGTTCAGGATCTTGTCAGGAATGAAAGCCATGTTTGTGTGTTATTGACTGATATATTTTAATACCTGATTTAACTGGTAGTGGTACATCTTTACAACCAAACTGTAATTTTTAGCTGTGTGACCTAATATTTCTTCGCTGTAATTTATAGGCATGTCAAGTATTTCAATAGAAATATGCCTTCATAGAATGTACTAATTGTTGTATTTCTGTCGCAGGATCCTTTGTTTGGTGTTGGTTCTGATGTATTGTCCCCACGAAAGATTGGCACCCATCTGGCTGAGAATATAGAGTTTGGCCGACAGTGCCTCACCACGATGCAAATCCACAATGACAATTATTTGATTTCAGGTGGCAACTGGGAGAATAGCTTCCAGGTTATTTCTCTAAGTGATGGGGGCAGAATTGTACAGAGCATTCGCCAGCATAAAGATGTTGTCAGTTGTGTAGCAGGTAATATTATCTGTAAAAGTTTGCTGAGTTACAAAAAATTCAAAACTATTGGTATATCAAATTTCACAAAAAAAAGGGCTCAGGACCGTGCAATGTGGGCATCTCATTAGAAAATTTGTTTTCATGAGATAGTTGCACAAAGATATTTACAGGCTAATGCTACATAAAATCACAAGTAGATCAATCTGATGGAATTGGCCACAACTAGTATCCTGCTGTTATACTGGTGCCGTTTTTGACATAACAGCCCCTATGTCTTGATTCCTGCATGTTGGTGTGGGTCCCATAGAAAAACTTTTGCCTGTTGGAGGCATTCATGCATGGAACAAAATGGCTGCAAATTGTTTTCTGTTATGGAAGAACCTGCTTACATCCCTTTAAATTTTTAATACAGTTTCATCAGATGCCACTGTTTTGGCAACGGGTAGTCATGACACAACAGTGATGGTGTGGCATACCTACAAAGGCCGCCTGATGGACAAAAAATCGCGTGGCCCTACTGACCCATCCACAAAAGATCACATCATCATTCAAAGCCCCTTCCACATCCTCTGCGGTCATGATGACATCATCACATGCCTCTTTGTCAGCACAGATCTCGATATTGTCATCAGTGGCTCTAAGGATGGGACTTGCATCTTCCACACATTACGGGAAGGGATCTACGTCCGGTCCATTCGGCACCCAACTGGGAGTTCTATATCAAAGCTAGTTGTATCGCAACATGGGAGAATAGTTTTCTATTCTGAAAACGACCTTTCCTTGCACATGTATTCAATAAATGGGAAGCATATAGCTTCATCAGAATCAAATGGGCGACTCACTTGTATGGAACTGAGCTGCTGTGGGGAGTTCTTGGTTTGTGCTGGGGACCACGGGCAACTTATTTTGCGATCCATGCATTCACTTGATGTGATTTACCGGTACGAGGGGGGTGGAAAGGTAATTACATCATTATGTGTTACTCCAGAGGAGTGCTTCTTGGCAGGAACAAAGGACGGCTGCTTGATGGTGTATGCCATTGAGAACCCTTTGCTTAAGAGAAATGCACGAAATACAAGGTTAAAATCAGCTGTACCCGGGCAATAAGATCAAATGGCGACTTCAATTAATAGGTATACCTTGATTAGAGACATACAGTAATTTTCTTTCTTTTTCTATTCTTGTTATGGTAATTACTCTAGTTACCTCTATTTTTTTTTCAATTAGGCATATGATAATTTGCTTTAATTCTAAATAACCTGTTCACATACTTTTGTTGCAGTAATTAGCTTGGTGATTAGAGTTATTCATGTGTCTAGTTAGACCAATAGAGAAGGCACATTAGATTAGCGACTCAGGTTGTAAATAATAATTTGCTAGAGGGTGGTGAAATTTCACTATGAATTGAGTAAGCACTCTTATTCTTTTTTTTTTTCTTGTTCCTAATACTTTAATTAGAATTTTTCTCATTGGTTTACTGAATTTGGTGGGTTTTACTCTTTTCTTATGTGTTGCTGTAGGTTTCCGTTGCTCAAGGGAATGTGGCTGTAGCTGTATATTGATTCGCTAAGTTCGTCAACTACTTATTAGATTATTTGCTAAGGCCTATACTAAAAAAAAAAATGCAGTTTTTGCATTTGCGGCTCAGATAAATTAGTTTGGTTGATGAGGAATAAAGAACATTGTCATAGATGTATTTTAGCTTTTCTTTTTTGTTTTTTACAAGGGTTGGAGACCTTTCTCTGAGTACAGCTTTATATAGTTATTCTAGAATTTAGACCTAATGGCGATTGTGTGCTTTGTGCTGTGTCCAAGTTCCAACTACAATCCGTGCAAAAATTACACTGATGTTTCCATAGTGGCTTTGCTGTTTTTGTAAGTTGTATTCCAAAGTGTTTATCGCAAATGGCAATCCAATCAAAACCTTTGTCACCTCTTAAATTTTTATTCATAGGAAAATGGAAAAAATTAAAATTATAAATAGGAAATGTTGTATGAAAATTTTAAAAATAAGAAGGCAACTAGGACTTATGGCATCTCTACGGACATCATAAGGCACTGAAATTTTTATTAATAGAAAATGTATTAAATAAATATCGATATTAAAGAATGTTTTTGCGTTTTATTGAGATATAGGGAAATCGTTATGGTTTATTACGGTCTCTGGCCGTTATGACTTATCACGGCCAGAGTTAGTACTTAATTAATTATCATCCATTCTAACTGAACGGCACAAGAAAAAAACCTAAAAAAAATCCCTGACCGTTACTATCTATCACGGCCAGAGGCAGAAAGAAAGAAAAAAAAAAAGGTTTGGTTGTGATAGCCCATCACGACTGGAGGTGAAAAAATATATATATATATATATGTTTATTTATTTATTTTCGCACTTGGCTGTTACTGTTCATCACGGACAGAGATTTTTTTTTTCCTCTGGCCGTTTCAATCTATCGCGGACAGGATTTTTTTCGGTTTTTTTTATGGTTCAATTAGAATGGTTAATATTGTTAATTAAGTGCTAACTCTGACCATGATAAACTATAACGGTTTCCATATATCTCGATAAAACGCAAAAGCGTTCTCTAATCTCGATATTTATTTAATATATTTCCTATTAATAAAAATTTCGGCCATAAGGCATCTCAAACCAGGACAAAAGCGAGAAAAAAAAATAATATTCGTGAGACGTTATGACCCATCCAAACTAGAAAATAAAATAAAATAAATTAATTAATTAAAAAATTAAAAAATAATAATAAAAATAATAAAAATAAAATAATAAAAATAAAATAAAATAAAAAATAAAAATAAAAAATTAATAAAAATAAATAATAATAATAATAATATTTGTGAGACGTCATGACCCTAGATGCATAACTAATAGATAAAATTATCAGTAGAAGTACTTTTCCTTAGAAAAAAACATTTATTTTTTTGGTTGAAATGGGTCATGGTGGCTTAGGGGTGTCAATGGCACCCTTTTACCCGTTTACCTGATCCGTATCGTATCCGAAAACACGGGTAAGGGTAAGATTTTTATTTCGTTAGCTAATCGGGTACGGGTAAGGGTAATTATTTTTTTTCGTTATCTTACCCGTTTTAGTGTAAGATAATTTTTAAAAAATAAAATTACATATATAAATATATATTTGTATGAAGATGATACATGATACAATAAAGTTTTTGTATTTTATTAAATTTTTATAATACAAATTAGTTATATGCATTATTATTATTTTCTTATTTTAAAAATTATTTTATTGAAAACACAAATTGATATGTTAATGACACTTTTTTATTCGTTTACTCGACCCGTACCGTATTAGAAAATACGGATAAGGGTAAAGATTTTTTTTCGTTATCATAACGGATACGGATATGAAAATGTCTCCACCCAACTCATATCGTACCCGTTGACACCCCTATGGTGACTCATTTTTTTTTTGCTCCCTTTTTTCAATTTTTAGTTGAAAAAACATCCTATGATTTTTTTTTTCTAATTTGAGATATGCTATGACGTCTGTGCAAGATGTCATGCTCCTTCCTGCTTTTTTATTTTTTAATTTCCCACACAGTATTTAAACTAAATGATTTAAGCGAAATAATAAAACATTTAAACTAAATGATTAAGGACAGGTTGAATACGTAAGCATTTAAATTGAATGACTAAATATTAAGTATTTAAACTGAATAATATGATACATAAATTAAATACTTTTTTTTTAAATTCTTTTTTAAATTAAAATTATACATATATTAAATACTAAAGCATTAAATTGAACGACGTATACTAAACACTAAAACATTTAAACTAAATAATAAAGTACTTAGACTGAATATTAAAGTATTACAATGAGGCTTGGATCGTTATTGGCTCGTCTAAAGTCAAACTTGACTCGACACGTTCTGACATTAATCGAAGGCTCGTTAGGACTCCAAATTCTCTGCCCCCTTGGGTGCAGGAATTTTCTGCTTCCCAGTTACTGTGTGTAGGGTCAGTCATTGTTAAAGGAGTCAGTCAGTTTAAATACTTAATATTTTTTGCCTACCTCGTACCCACACACAGTGAACTCTGGTAACAGAGGATTCGGTTCCGCTCATTAGAGCCTTAAAACACGAATTTGTATCCCCTCAGGTTAACTGACTGAGTAGAATTGAATCAGACGGTCCGAAAATGGATTGACACGCATCTCAAAGCACAAATAATCCTGCCCCTTCTGTCATCCTGAATCCCAACCGACTGAGAGTAAATCTGAGCTGTCCGTTTCAATTGTGTTGAGTCAGGTACCTGGGAGGATACGGATCTTTAAAACACTCTAGATATGTTGAAGGATTGAAGGATTCTAACATCCTGTTCTAAGATAGAGAGAGAGAGTGAGGGCAGGGAAAGTATTTTTCAATCATGTGGATTTTGAAATGAGTTGTCTCTATTACACTTTCCTCGTATGTACGGCATCCTCTGAGACAGACCGGATTGTTATCGGTACAAATGCAGTGTGCAATTTAATTGTTATCCTCTTTTTTTTTACTCTACAATTTTAATTGTAGGTTTATTTGTTAATTTAAACTGTATAAATTAAATTCAATTAAATTTCTATACATATAATTAAAAATTTCAAATCATAGGGTAGCTTAACCACCTTTGACTAAGCCTTAGATCCACCGTTCTTGACTGTCCTCCTTAAAAATTCAAATATGTAATGGTCTACTTCGCAAGGAAATTGTAGAGTATTATTTATTATTATGGTAAATTGATGACAAGTAGAGAACAGAAAAAAAAAAAATTAAAAATATAGAGGATAGGCCCTTATTGTTACGTAAATCAATTTAAAGCCAAGAATTTTTGTAGGCCAATTTATTTCTCTTTCATGAAAAGCCGAAGAAGATAAGCACGGGAACACTTTTTTTTTTCACTTTTGCGAAATTTTTTTTTTACCTTAAATAATTCTTTAATTCGAGTTTGTGATTATTATTGGTACTATTATTGCTATTGCTGTTGTTACTATTATATTACTATCTGCTTTGACTTTGTGATTTCAGTTGGATATTATTTCTAATTTATCCTAATTTATTTGAAATTAAAGATTTTTTTATTGTTGTTGTTCTAATCAGTCTCTGAAATTTTGAGTTTTGTTCAATCAGCTCCTTTCAGCACCAATATGTTAATTTTTCCATTAGGTCTATAGATGTGTCAATATGTATATTTTTTATTCTCATCAGGGGCAGATGATAATAAAAATAGGTTAAATCCCCCCCTATAAATTGAAAATATACAATTGTGTTTAATAAATTTTGTGTTTTTTGTATGCATTTTTTTTAGTTTTCTTTATAAAAATTAAATTACAATGCACTGAATTTTTCAGTTCCCAATCTCAATTCAAATTTTGTTATGTGTGAACAATATCCCAGTTACAAAATAAAATATCAACTTATTCACCACTAGAAACACACCTGCCACCACACATCCACTATGTACAAAATTAAACATTAACTTTTCTTATGGTAAATTTGAATCGTATACAAATTTATTCTGCACCTCTTGAAGACATTACGTATTTATTATTTAATGAACAAGCTCACGAAGTAAAAAAAGAATGATTTATCCTTGTTTTAAATCCTTTCAATTAATATTGTTCACACAGTCATTTGCTAACTTCCAACTGGAGGACGACGTCTCGATGATTTGTAGCGTTACAAGGCCTCTAAGGCTCTAACAACAACGATTACCCTTTTTATAGGGTTGTCTCTTTAAATGACGAAAAGGTTAAAAACATCTTTTTCATTAAATCTTAATAGATTACAGTAATGCAGGTGTCAATATATTCATGATGTGTGTGTTTTCTTTAATTAATGCAATTTCAGTTGTCATAAAAAGAAGGGAGTATATGAAAATCTCCTTTTGACTACAAAAAAAAATCTCCTTTTGAAATTTCCTCGGTTCTCTACTGAATCTACTCTTTTGAAAATCAATGATAAAAAGTAAAAATGAAAAATGAAAAATAAAGCATAGTGGAATTGTTGTGCGTGTGTGATTGATGTGCCTCTTTTTGCATGCATGCAAAGTAGATTGTAAAATTTTAAGTGATTTTTTTTTATAATTATTAAAATGATGGGGATCAATAACCAACTGATTAATTTTGATAACTTCAATAATACTTTCTTAAATTACTTCAAAAAAGTGCTCTTTTGTATCTAGAATAACATAGTGTATCATGGGTAAGTCGGATACCCCGGAAAATGTAAATACTTTTCTTATTTATACAATCGTTAGTAGGCAATCAGCCACTAACCTTAAAGAAAAAAAAAATACTTCAAAAACATAAAATAAAGTTGTTGATATGTTGTTTGGTTATAAATTGGTTGCGTATCAATTTTGACATGATTTAAATATTATTTGATATTTCATCAAGTGTAGTTAAATATTGAAGTTATTTAATAAGCAATAAACTTGCATCAAACTCTAACAATTTTTATGTGTATGTATACATAATTTATCATATTTTTTACGAATTTTTTTTTTTAAGGTCAGTGAACCTGACATTTCGATTAAGATGAAAAAAGTTATTTACAATTCTTTTACGAATTATTATCGACAAGTTAATTAATTTGTTGTCAATAGACAAAACGAATATCCAGAAATAGAAAAGACATAATTTTTTTTCCGTCTCTTATTACTTTTCTTGATGCAAGCAGCAAAATAAACTAGAAACAAGAAATCTCGTTGTATCCCAAAAATTAGAAACAGCATATCTGTATTCTTAAAATAAAATAATTAAGTTTCTTCTCTCCTGCAAGCTCTGTCGGAATTCACATCCTCTCCAATACCTGATAAGGAAAACTTTTACAATTACTAGATCTGAACCGTACTTTTTAACTTGGAACGAATCTCAAAGCCAAAAAATGGGGCCCCCTACAGTGACCCGAATCCCAAGCCGGTTGAGATTTAATCTCAAACTGTAAAGTAAGTGATCCTCTGCAATAATGATGCAATACCTGAGAGGATACGGGTTCAGCTCTGTCGAGGGCTGTTTTTAAAAAAAAAAAAAAAGTGGAGATGAAAAAATATTATCCATTTTTAATTATGAGAAACAATAACCCGGGTTCTTTTCATAAACTCAACCTTTGTAACCGAGCATGGTTAATGAAAAAAAAGTGCTAAATCCTTATTAAATTTCTCAAAAAATAATGAGAAGCAATAACATCTACAGGAGTGAATTTTTCATTCCGATGTTTGGTCTAAGTCGTCTGATTTGTATTGAGATTTATGCAAGTAACTACCGTGTACATGTAAATTATTTGTATGAATTTCAACGCGAACCAAACAGCTTAGATCGAATGCTACACAAATATCAACAGAGACGGAACATAGTGATGAAAAAAAAAAGGTGCTAAGCCCTATTGTAAATTAAAAATTTGTAATTTGGTCCATTAGATTTTGTAATCTTCTTATGCATTAATACTTTTTAGATCTCTTTATAAAATAAAATCACATTATTGATTTTAAAACTCCCTCAATCTCTATAGTCTAGTCCCATCTCTGAATGTCAATATGATACCATGAGTAGGGGTGCCAACGGGTACGAAATGGGTTAGGTGGAGATATTTTCATACTCGTACCCGTTATATAAGGAAAAAAAATCTTTACCTTTATCCGTCTTTTCAAATACGGTACGAGTCGGATAACAGATAAAAAAGTGCCATTAACATTCTTTATTTATGTTTTTGATAAAATATTTTTCAAAATAAGAAAAAAATAATGAATACAACTAATTTGTATTATGAAAATTTAATAAAATACAAAATTTTATTGTATCATGTATTATCTTCATACAAATATATATCTATATATATAATTTTATTTTTAAAAATTATCTTATATAAAAACGGGTAAGATAACGAAAAAAAATCATTACGCTTACCCATACCCGATTAGCTAACGGAAAAAAAATCTTATTCTTACCCGTGCCATTGACACCCCTAACCATGAGAACCCTCCTCTCCTTAACATTTCCAATAGGTTTTCTTATTTGTTTAGAATTAAACAAATAGATTTAAAAGAAACAGGCTCCTTTGGTGTGAGAATTCTGAAAAACAGCTCCATCATAACTTTGATACACTGAAAAATGGAGAATTGACGTTTAAAGTTCATGGCATGCTTCCACCCTCCACCGCTACGGTGGAGTTGTCTTCAGAAATCCCACACAAAAGATGTTTGTTTCGTTTAACTGAATTTATTTATTTCTAAACAAAATAAATAAATCTCTCCAATAAGTCTAATTTGTATTTTATTTTTTTATTAAAAAAAATGATATCTTCTTCAATGTCTCACACCGAATATGCTTGTTTCGTTTAAATGAATTTGTTTATTTCTAAATAAAATAAATAAATCTCTCCAATAAGTCTAATTTGTATTTTATTTTTCAGAAAAATCCTTCAATGTCTTCATTTAAAAGTTAAAACCATAAATACCAAATGCACTTCTGAAGAAATCCAAAAACAACATTAGCATCTGCATCATTAAATCTCAAAAGATTTTAGTAATAGTACGTGTCAATCCACAAAATGAAATGCATCGCTATCGCAATTAATTCAAAAGGTTTTGGGGCGGCAAGTGAAATGATGCACTCAAGGTCCAAAAATGCCAACTGTTGCTCATTTCTTGGCATTTTGCTTCCCCCGAAATTGACATATTTTACCCCTCCAGATAAAAAATCACTATTCACTATCCCAATGTATGTAGGGGATAATTTGATTTTTTTTTTTTTTTTTAATATCATAATTGTCTCTTTTTAGAGGATAATTTGAGCATTTTTTTAAGAAGTCTCGATATATTGAAAATAAACTACTTGAATAAATAGGAAGGAGGTGCCAACTTAAATATATAGACTTGAAGGACTTCTTTTTATCATCCTATTTTGATTTTTCTCAAGTGCAATTTTACTATTTTTGTGTATTAAGTTGTATCTATCAGTCCCTTTTATTGATTTGGCCTGTGGGTTAAAGCCCTCCACAAGTCCTTCTCAAGCAAAGGAAAATTTCTCAACTTGTAAAATATTTTCAATTGATGTTGTACTAGAATCGTACAGGGTCACGCTCAAAACCAAAGTTCTTTACCTATATATACACCTCCAACAATTGAGGGATGCTATGCTTATCCATACCAAAAAAAATTATCACATGCACCACAGTCATCTGTGTTTGTAGAAGGAAAAATGTCTTCCAACGCAACGAGAAAGGCAGCGCGAATCATAACAGAGGTTGCGCCGTCACAATTCACCTCGATCATGAGGAGCAGAAAGGTAAAAACAGTGCTTGATACAATCAAAGAGGAGGAGAAAGATGCTAAATTAGAGATCCAAAGCAAGTCATTTTTTAACAGCTCATCGGCAGCTGTTGTATACATGAGAGATCTAAACTAGAGAGAGAGAGATTCATTATTGTAAAATAATGCCATGAGCAAATCATGTTGTATTAACAATATTATACTGATAAAAGACATGGTAATAATCATCTGGAGCAAAATTATTTGAGTTTATCTACCAACAAAATACCATTTGTATTTATGAAAGATCTAAACTAGTGAGATACAGAGAGGTGGGAAGGAGAGAGGTTCATTATTGTAAAACAATGCCATGAGCAGATCCTGTAGTTGTAATTACAGTATTATATTGATAAAAGGCATGCTAAAAATTATCTGAGTTTGCCCACCAAAGTGGAGCTTACACATTCCGAGCAACAAATCCGAATTTCGAAGCAATCTCAAGCGACAAATTCGAACTAGACGGTCCCGATCCAAAACCCAAAATTTGGGTTACTTTAGGGGATCCGGACCCCCAAAATGCAGCACGTGCATGAACCCTGCCACAAAATATTGAATTCAGGATTCACACTTTTCATATTTTATACATAGTTCACACACGTGTCACCATGCTATTGATGAACAGCTGAAGACAATTGCCACAGGTGAAAAAATCAATCCACTGTTGATAAAGCCCATAAATGTAAAGCTAATTATCTACTGGAGGAAAATCTATTGTTTATCTGTTAAATTATTTTCATTTGGATACATGCTGTCAAGTTTCGCTTCAAACAGGAAATTCAAAAGGCCTTGTTAGATATAGCCAAGTTTATAAGATTTTGAAATTTTCTTAACGACCGTTTAGAGTGATCCCTCGTACAATCATAAATCAAAGAGACCAATAAGTCGCTAGCTCTTTGTTCAAATTGGCCTAAAGCTATCTGGCTTGTACAAAAATTTGCTGCCAAAAGGAGATGCTTTAGCACATTATAAATTCACCAATTTAGTGGATACGTTCCGAGTATAGAATCTAGGAGCAATTCACCCTTATAAAATCTAGTGGATAAGTTCCGAGCACACAAGGCACCTACACTTGTAACTATAAAATGGTATTACATAAGCACTAACACAGATGTCAAAATTTTGTAACAAAATTTTCAAAGACTAAAGAATAACATGAATCATCCCTAATAGTTGAGCTCATGGCCAGGATACAATTTTCACTAGCAGATATACAATAAAGAACAACTTGTGCAAGGAAACAAAATTGGTATACATGGTTAACACGACTCGTTATATTTGTTTAATCAGGACCGGCCATCCTCTACCTGCCTAACAAAATCAAAATCATGGAATTAGTCCCAAGGAGACTATTTGCCAATTTAACAAAAATGCAGCTACAATAAATCAAAGATAACTACAAAGTGCACCAGAGCTAGCAGTGCCTGCACTCTTAATAGCAGGTGCTACCACGACCACCACGACCGTGTCCACGGCCACCACCACGTCCCCTGTCGCCGCCGCCATGTTTTCTGCGGTTGCCCTGGCCACTGCAGTGAAAACGTATAAAAAAAATTTAAAATGATGTATAAAAAGGTTAAGAGTTAAGAGCCATTCTTACTACAGATCCTCTCAACACAAGATTTTTGGTAGACGCAAGGAAACAATATATGCTCAGACAGGTACAAAGATAAGATATTTTATTTGATATTGAAATATCAAGCAAAGTATGTCAAAGGACTCAAAACGAAAGGATTGGCATACCATAGACTGTAAAATCAGATCCAGGTTGAACAGGTAATATAAAGAACTTTCTAGTGTGCAGTACTATAACACAATAATAGTACCTCCTGTGAGTAGAGGAGACTTTTCGGGTGCCCATGTCAAGTTTTATTTTAAGGCCCATGAATTCATGCTTCATTTCAAGCGCCTACAAGCAATTTAGAGCAAACCTATTCATCATTTGCAAATTAATTATAAAGTTAATCAAATTTGCAAATTAATTATAAAGTAATCAAATTTGCAAATTACAAGCAACAGCCTGCAACTTGCAACAATCACCTTTTCAGTCATTTAACACCAAAAGAAAACAGTGTGTAACTGGCCTGATTTCAATTTTTAAGTTTGTGCTTCTAAATTACATGTTAGCATAAGTCAGGCAGAACCGGTCAATACATAACAGAATATATGCCTAATAGATACACATGCCTCCACCCTGATATAAAGTTTTGAGAAGTTGGGAAATGGAGAAATATTAGGTTCTATTGGCAACATGAGAGAACATAGTAGATGGTTGCTGACTACCCAAAATCCATTGTACCTTTTGTTCCAGGCTTGTTTTATTTCTCATAAGATTATTGTATAAAATTATACAAGTCAAGTTTCTATAACAAGTAAACAAGTTAATTAGATTACTCTTTTAGCAGCTTCTTCGGTGGCAAATTTCACATGACAATATCCTCTGGACTTGTCTTTATTTTTAGGCATTCTCACTTCAATGACCTCTCCTGCCTCTTTAAAGAAAGCAGCTCTACATTTTCCACAAGAGAAAGTCCATAATAGAGTTATTATTGTGTATCAATCAATCACAAATTACACACACACATTCCTCAGTACACCAACAACAACAAAAAATGATCATATATGCAACAAAAATGGAAAGTTAGAACTACCAATTGCGCCCTCCTTTCCAATAGAACAAGTGAAATATCCACTTTTTTGTTTTCTTTTCAATTAACTATTGAAGGATTATGGGGGATAATAAAGAAAATTAAGAAATTCACTTCAAAATTGCAAGTGCCCAAATGACACTAAAAAATTCAAGTTGACACAACTACTAATTTGCTTCACTTGAATGGATTGGTTGCATGTGAGTTGCTTATTATGTTGATAGGTTGACACCCCACTGTACTAAGCTATGCCATCAGCCTAACACATAATTAGGTCTGAGAGGTCAGCACTTCTTCAAATTTTGCATGATCTCAACAGGACAACATTTTCAAAACCTTAACAAAATTTTGCAGTGACATATATGGGAAAATTTCTAGGTTTGTAATGTTGCATTATATATTTTTAGTCAAATAAAAACATACATGTCATGTTCGATAGCTATAGACGGTAAGTTTGTGACACGGATCGTAGCCATTCCATGCTCATTTTGATTCCCAACAAGTGTTTTAGGCTGCAAATTTATGTTATATTTAAAATGAGAATTTCCAGGTTCACATTTTAAGGTCAGAAAAAATGGGGAATACTGTAGGGGAGCAAGGGGAGCAAGGGGAGCATTACCTCATTCTCATTAGATTTGGCTTTACCATAGGATTTATCCAGTGAAGGTGTATCTTTCATCATCACAGCAGTATTCTTTATTTTTCAAATAAAAAAAAATAACAATAGACTGCCCTGATTAGAAATTTTGTAGTGGTTATAAAGAGAGACATTAAAATTTAAGATTTTTAAGTATAGCCAGGTTACACACTAAATAGTTTTAAGTTTTCATTACATATTTTAAGACTTAAGATAAACTAAAAGAACACAAAAACTACCTCATCTTCTCCCATGTGGATTCTTGATTTTTTTTCCCTGTTTCATAAACATATCTTATCAATCTAGCAGATGTATAAAGACATTGTAGTTAAGACCCTTTTCTGCAACACCAAATCCCCTTGTCATCATTATTGGTAGATGAAAAGAAACAAGATACACATGGACAGGTGTATAGGAAGAAAATATTTTATCCGATATTGAAACAATTTGTCAAAAGCAAGGATTGTCATACCATAGACTGTGATATCAGGTCCAGGATAAACTGGTAATATGAAAGAACCTTTTATTGTGCAGTAGGATAAGAAAAATAATAGTACCTCCTGCAAGTAGAGGAGAAATTTGGGATGCCCATGTCAAGTATTAGTTCACGGCCCATGAATTCATGCTTCATTTCAAGTGCCTACAAGCAATTTAGGGCAAACTTATTCAAGTCATTTGCAAATTAATTATATAGTCAATCAAATTTGCAAATTACATGCAATGGCCTGCAACTTGCAACAACCACCTTTTCAGTCATTTAACACCAAAAGAAAACAATGTGTAACTGGCCTGATTTCAGTTTTTAAGTTTGTGCTTCTAAATACATGTTTGCAAAGTTAGGCAGAACCGGTCAATATATAACAGAATATATGCCTAATAGATACACGTGCCTCCACCCTGATATAAAGTTTGGAGAAGTTGGAAAATGGAGAAATATTAGGTGCTATAGGCAACATGAGAGAACATAGTACTTGGTTGCTGACTACCCAAAATTCATTGTATCTTTTGTCCCAGGATTGTTTTATTAATCATAAGATTATTGTATAAAATTATACGAGTCATGTTTTTTATAATAATTAAATAAGTTAGTTAGATTACTCTTTTAGCAGCTTCTTCAGTGGCAAATTCCACATGACAATATCCTCTGGACAATCTCACTTCAATGACCTCTCCTGCCTCTTTAAAGAAAGCAGCTCTACAATTTCCACAAGAGAGGAAGTTCATAATAGAGCTATTGTGTATCAATCAATCAATCACAAATTACGCACACATATTCCTCAATATACCAACAACAAAAAATTGACCATATATGCAACAAAAAATTCAACAAAACACCGATGGAAACTACAATTTCCACAAGAGAGGAAGTTCATAATAGAGTTATTATTGTGTATCAATCAATTAATCACAAATTATGCACACACATTGCTCAGTATACCAACAACAACAAAATTGACCATGTATGCAACAAAAAATTCAACAAAACACCAATGGAAACTACCTCACACATCAAATCCTGTAAAACTTATTTGTACCCTCCTTCCATAGAATAAGTAAATATTCACTTATTTGTTTTCTTTTCAATAAACTATTGAAGGATTATGGGGGAAATAAAGAAATTTAAGAAATTCACTTCAAAATTGCAAAGTGCCCAGATGACACTAAAAAATTCAAGTTGACAGAAAACTACTAATCTGCTTCAATAGAATGGATTAGTCGACACGTAAGTTGCTTATTATGTTGATAGGTTGACACTCCACTGTACTAGGCTAGGCCATCAACCTATCACATAATTAGCTCTACAGGTCAACACTTCAAATTTTGGGTGCTCTCAATAGGATAGCACTTTCAAAACCTCAACAAAATTTTGCAGTGACGTACATGTGAAAATTCCTAGGTTTGTAATGCTGCATTATAATATTTTTAGTCAAATAAAAACATACATTTCATCTTCGTTAGCTGTAAACGGTAAGTTCGCGACGAAGATTGTAGCCATTCCATGCTCATGTTGATTCCCAACATGTGTTTTAGGCTGCAATTTTATGTTATATCTAAAATGAGAATTTCCAGGTACACATTTTAAGGTCAGAAAAAGATGGGGGAATGCTGCCAGGGCGCATTACCTCTTTCTCATTAGATTTGGCTTTACCATAGGATTTATCCAGTGAAGGTGTATCTTTCATCATCACAGTGTATTCTTTATTTTTAAAATAAAAAAATTAACAATAGACTACCCTGATTAGAAAATTTTGTAATGGTTATAAAGAGAGACATTAAAGTTTAAGATTTTCAAGTATAGTCAGGTTACACACTAAATAGTTTAAAGTTTGCATTACATTTTAAGAAGTAAGATAAACTAAAAGAACACAAAACTACCTCATCTTCTCCCTTGTGGATGCTTGAGTTATCCTTCCTGTTTCATACACATATCTTATCAAACTAGAAGATGTAAACATTGTAGTTAAGAACCTTTTCTGTAACACCAAATCCCCTTGTCATGAGATTATTGGTAGACAAAAGGAAACGAGATACACTTGGACAGGTGTACAGGGAGAAAATATTTTATCCAATATTGAAAGAATATGTCAAAAGCAAGGATTGTCATACCATAGACTGTAATATCAGGTTCAGGATAAACAGGTAATATGAAAGAATTTTTACTATGCAGGAGTATAAGAAAAAAGAAGAGAACCTTCTCTTTTCTGGCTTGGCCAACTGAACTCTTAGTTCACAACCCATGAACTCTTGCTGATTCATTTCAAGTGCCTACAAGCAGTTCAGGGCAAACATATTTAGCAACAATTACCACTTCGGTCATTTACTTCAACAAAAAAATCACGTGCCAATTTTACTTTACTTTGTGCTCACTAATATGGGTTAACAGAACCGAATGGAAAATTGGAAACAGCCAATATTAACAAAATATATGCCTATTATATACCAGTTACCCTGATATGACGTGAATGTAGTTGGAAACTGATGAAATATATGCCTAATAGATAAATGTGCCTCCACCCTGACATACCATTTGGAGAAGTTGGAAAATTGAGAAATATTAGGTGCAATTGGCAACATTAGAAAACATAGTAGTTGGTTGCTGACCATCCAAAATTCATTGTACCTTTTGTTCCAGGCTGTTTTATTTCTCACAAGATTATTGTATAAATTATAAAGGTCAAGTTTTCTATAATAATTAAACAAGTTAATTAGATTACTCTTTTAGCAGCTTCTTCAGTGGCAAATTCCACATGACAAAATCCTTTGGATTTGTCATCCTTTAGCTGCTTCCATCTAGCCAATCTCACTTCAATGACCTCTCCTGCCTCTTTAAATAAAGCAGCTCTACAATTTCCATAAGAGAGAAAATTCATAAAAATAATTATTGTGTATCGATCAATCAAACTATGCATAAATTCCTCTGTATACCAACAAAAAACAAATTGACCCTCCGCAAAAGAAGATCAATGCAACACCAATGGAAACTAAGGCACACATTGAACCGTAAAAACCAGTTTTTGTTTTATTTTCATTGAATAAGTGAAATTAGACTGGTGTTGACTATTTCTTTTCCTTCTGCAAATATGATCAATGAAACGGAAAAAATAAAGAAAATTTACTGTAAAAATTATAATTACCCACATAGGTTAACACTTGACTCTACATAGGTTGATGCTTTAATAGAATGGATTGGTTGACATGTGAGTTGCATTATTTTATTCACAAGTCGACACTCCACTTCACTAGGTCATCACTCCACTTCACTAGGTTGACATGTGAGTTGCATTATTTAGAGGCAGACAATTCTCCAATTGGGTGATTCTTACAGGGAATGCCTTGAAGAGCTCAACCAAATTTGCAATGACTTACAGGGCAGAATTTCTAGGTACACGATATTGCATTACAATACTCTTACTTAAATAAGAACATACATATCATCTTCATCAACTTTGGACGGCAAGTTTCCAACAAATATCCTAGTCACTCCATGCTCACTTTGATTTCCAATAGGTGTTTTAGGCCGCATTGATACATCTTCTTCCTTAGACTCTGAGCATGTATCTTCCTTTGTGCTAGTAGATTCTTCCACCTTAGAAGGTGGTGCCTGCACCTTTTTAACCTCTGCTTCAACCTTCTGCATTGACAAAAACACAAATCACAAATTAAGTTGGCCCCAAATGGAACACTCGGTGTGGTTTTTCGTTCACAAAATTAGGATTTGGCATTTATACCTCTTCTTCCTCAGATTCTGAATATGCATCCTCTGTGCTAGTTTCTTCCTCCTTAGGAGGTGGAGTCTGGACCTTTTTAACCTCCGCTTCAACCTTCTGCATTGACAAAAACACAAATCACAGATTAAGTTTGACCCAAATGGAACACTCAGTGTGGTCTTTAGTACACAAAATTAGGATTTGGTATTGATACCTCTTCTTCCTCAGATTCTGAGTATGTATCTTCCTCTGTGCTAGTAGATTCTTTCTCCTTATGAGGAGGTGCCTGCACCTTTTTAACCTCTGCTTCAACCTTCTGCATTGACAAAAACACAAATCACAGATTAAGTTTGACCCAAATGGAACACTCGGTGTGGTTTTTAGTACACAAAAAAAGGATTTGGCATTGATACCTCTTCTTCCTCAGATTCTGAGTATGTATCTTCCTCTGTGCTAGTATATTCTTCCTCCTTTTGTGGTGGCGCCTGCACCTTTTTAACCTCTGCTGCAACCTTCTGCATTGACAAAAACACAAATCACAGATTCAGTTTGACACAAATGGAACACTCAGTGTCGTCTTTAGTACACAAAACAAGGATTTGGCATTGATACCTCTTCTTCCTCAGATTCTGAGTATGTATCTTCCTCTGTGCTAGTAGATTCTTCCTCCTTAGGAGGTGGTGCCTGCACCTTTTTAACCTCTGCTTCAACCTTCTGCATTGACAAAAACACATATCACAGATTAAGTTTGACCCAAATGGAACACTCAGTGCGGTTTTTAGTAAACAAAATTAGGATTTGGCATTGATACCTCTTCTTCCTCAGATTCTGAGTATGTATCTTCCTCTGTGCTAGTATCTTCTTTCTCCTTAGGAGGTGGCGCCTGCACCATTTTAACCTCTGCTTCAACCTTCTGCATTTACAAAAACACAAATCACAGATTAAGTTTGACCCAAATGAACACTCGGTGTGGTTTTTAGTACACAAAATTAGGATTTGGCATTGATACCACTTCTTCCTCGGATTCTGAGTATGTATCTTCCTCTGTGCTAGTAGATTCTTCCTCCTTAGGAGGTGGCGCCTGCACCTTTTTAATATCTGCGTCAACCTTCTTCCTTTTAGCACTTATCGTTTTTTCAAGTGCTTCTGCTGCTTTCCTCTTTTCTATTTATTTAGTACATAATAACAAAAGGGTCATTTAAAAATTCTAGTAAGGTTAATGCATTTAGCGAAATTCAACACTTGGTGAGTTGCAACTTATAACACATTTTTTGTTGCATAGGTCTTCCCAAATAGGAGCTTTTGTACGCAAACTGATTCTATGAACTGCTTAGAATTAAAATGTGGGGCATAGAATGCTGGAAAAAAATCTTTACAATGTAAATGTATTAAACAGAAAGGCATTTATTTTGATTGATAAACCCATCACGTATGTTGAAAGGAATGTTTCAAAAAAGTGTGTAAAAAAACAAAAAAAATGGTGCCAGATTTATGAGGAACTAGAGAAATCAAACCATTATTTCCAGACTTCTCTTTGCGCCTCACAACAGGTGCAACTGCAACCTAAAATACAACAAAATAACAATATTGTAGATGAACAAAGAACTGATTTAAAACAAAATAACAACATTGTAGATAAATCCATCCAAGCACCTGTTCGTTGGCGGTTTTGCTTCCCTTGCCCATTTTTACACTTTAAATTGCAAAAATAAAAGAATCTGGCAATAAAATTATAAAAAAGTTAAGATTTCAATATCATAATTGGACAATTAATCGGTTAATAAATAAAAAATATATATCAACAGCTTTAAAAATATTGATCAGATAATTAAAATGGACAACTAACAACTAGCAACTCTGCCTTTGAAGTTTGAAGCGAACTATATTCTTAAGAGTTGGTACCAATTGCAACCAAGAAACAAACTAAGTTATCTTGAGAAATAGAGATACTTCTGAGAGATTTTTTTTTTTTTTTTTGCCCTTTGAGGGATTAATAACTGAACAAAATATGATCATGAAAATCCTCAACCGGACAACTAAATCAGTAACCCAGAAACTCAAAACAAAACAAACAAAACACCGATACCAGGTGTGCGCGTGTGAGGAGAGAGAGAGCCTCTGCCAAGCTTTCAGAGAGAGAGAGAGTCTTACACGGTGAAGTTCGAGAGGCACAGGAGAGGGAGGGCGCGGGCTAGGGTTTTAGAAGGTTACTTCCTCTCCAATATCTAGCTGGGGGGTGATTTATGTTTTCATTGGATGAAGTAATGTCAGCCGTCAGATCGAAACCTACGGTCCCAAAGAATTCGCATCCCCTCAGGTTACTTGATTGAGTATAATTGAATCGGACGGTCCAAAATGAAAATTTTAACTTGGCACATCTCAAATCACAAATAATACTGCCCCCCTAATGCTATCCCGATCACCACCGGCTGAAATTAAATCTAGACCGTCCATTTCAATTCTGTTGAGTCAGGTACCTGGGAGGATACGGATCCGGTCCCAATTTTCACCGGACTACTCTTTTGTCATATTAGTCATTTGATTTGTTCCACTGAGTTACTCGACTTTTTATTTATTTTCCAATCAAATCATTATATTATTAACGGAATATATTTATTTTGTTATGAATTTTATGGAAATTTCAGAGTAAAATGAATTGTCTTTCTTCATTGTTCACATTGGACATATATATGCACCAATCTTACATTCAAGTCCTTATAATGTTCTATATTCCTTTTCTTACCAAAAGGTCCCTATAACTTCTATTAATAGATAAACATACAAATCTCAACACTCCCCCTCAAGATGGGCAAAAGATATCCATCAAACCCATCTTGTCACATAACCTAACTAAAATTATTGAGCTAAGTCCTTTGGTGAGACAGTCAGCTACTTGATCTCCAGTAGCTACATGACTCAGCTCCAATAGTCCGCTTTCCAGCTTTTCCTTTATGAAGAACCTATCGATCTCCACATGCTTTGTTCTATCATGCTGCACAGGATTGTTAGCAATGCTGATCGCTGACTTGCTATCGCACCACAACTTCATTTTAGCTCCGTGATTCACCTTGAGCTCTTCCAATAACCTCTTCAGCCACAGCATCTCAGCAACTCCCAATGCCATAGCCCTGTACTCAGCTTCTGCCGTCGATCTCGAAACAACCGGCTGCTTCTTGCTCTTCCAGGAGACCAAGTTGCCCCCTACGAACATGCAATAGCCAGATGTGGACCTTCTGTCATCTTGGCAACTGGCCCAGTCAGAGTCACAATAACCCTCAATGTTCATGTGCCCATTATGCCTGAAAATCAAGCCCTTCCCCGGTGCACTCTTCAGGTACCTCAGAATGTGATACACTGCGTCCATGTGGTCCCTTCTAGGGTCATGCATGTAGCGGCTCACCACGCTCACTGCAAATGAGATATCGGGACGAGTATGTGTCAAATAGATCAATCTGCCTACTAGTCTTTGGTACCTCTCACGATCAACCTGTTCTCCTGCCTCTGCACTTATCTTGGCCTTCACATCAATTGGAGAAATTGCAGGCCTGCACCCCAACATGCCTGTTTCTGTGAGCAAGTCTAGAACATACTTTCTTTGAGATAGAACAATTCCCTCTGCTCCACGAGCCACCTCAATCCCAAGAAAGTACCTAAGCTGTCCCAGATCCTTCACCTCGAACTCCTTCCCCAATCTTGCCTTCAACTGTGCAATCTCCCCCTCATCATCCCCGGTAATGATCATATCATCGACATACACAGCCAGCATGGTAATGTGACCACCATGTTGTCGAGAAAATACCGTGTGGTCAGCATTGATTTGCTGATAGCCCATACCTACCATAACCTTCCTAAACCTATCAAACCAGGCCCGAGGGGATTGCTTCAACCCATAGAGCGACTTCTTGAGCCTACACACCTTACCTATTGTCTGGTTTGTGCCAAACCCTGATGGAACCTCCATGTACACCTCCTCCAACAAATCACCATGAAGAAATGCATTCTTCACATCGAGTTGATGTAACTGCCATCCACCATTTACTGCCATGGAGACCAGTGTCCTCACTGTGCTCATCTTTGCCACAGGTGCAAAGGTCTCATCATAGTCAATGCCATAGGTCTGACTGTACCCCTTCGCTACCAATCGAGCCTTGTAGCGCTCAACCAGACCCTCTGGATTCTGCTTTACTGTGAAAACCCACTTGCATCCGACAGCTTTCTTGCCTGGTGGTAGTGACACAAGTTCCCAGGTTTTGTTCTTGCGGAGGGCACTGAGCTCTTCTAGCATGGCTGCTTTCCATTTTGAATCTTCTTTAGCAACCTGCCAACACTTAGGAATAGAGACAGTGTCTAATGATGCAATGAATGCTCCATGTACAGGTGATATGTGTGAGTAAGAGACAAACTGGGCAATATCATGTGGAAAACCATACCGGTCAGGAGGAATGCCCGCATTCTCGCGAACAGTTCGCCTTACCGGTAAGGGAGTGGGAGGAGTAGAGAGAGGAATCATATCACCTGTGTATTCTGGGTCTGAGGTGGATGGTGAAAGTGTCTCAAGAGTCGGAGTAGGCAGGGACAAGGGACTTGGCATAGGTGATACTGTAGGCACAGCTCCCTCATTCTGCTTTGTTCTCCTAACATACACTTCACGGTATCTCGACTCCCCCTGAGCCTGAGTTCTGCCACCTTCAGACTCATTCCTCTCAATTATCGGCTCAACCACAGCCGAATCCTCCTTTTCTGGCTCAATTACAGGCGAATTCTCAATAATTGGGCAACCAATACCACCTACACTCACCATCCTTCTCTTACCATCATTACTACTCTCCCCCTCTCGCCTCATACCTCCTGTATCGAGCGAGTCTCCAAAGGGTGATGTGTCCTCTGAGGAGTAGTATGGTTCTAGCTCTCGGAATGTAACATCCATACTCACAAATAGTCTCTTCTCCACAGGGCTCCAGCATACATACCCCTTTTGAGTACCCGAGTACCCAACAAAGATGCACTTCACAGCCCTTGGATCCAATTTTCCGACATTTGGTCTGTTGTCTTGCACAAAGCACACACAGCCAAAGGTTTTGAGAGGAAGAATATCTTTATTCTTGCCTTTCAACATCTCCATCGGGGACTTCCAATCTAGCACCCGCGAGGGTACCCTATTGATCAAGTAGGCTGCTGTCAGAGCTGCTTGCCCCCACAAGTACTTTGGAACTTTCATCGAAATCATCATACTTCGAGTTACCTCAAGTAGATGCCTATTCTTCCGTTCTGCTACCCCATTCTGCTCTGGTGTGTACGGGCACGTGGTTTGATGTTGTATTCCCTGAAATGACAAGTACTCTCCAAATGCCCTGTTGGTGTACTCTGTCCCATTGTCAGACCTCAATACCTTCACAACTGCACCGTATTGAGTCTGCATCTCTTTGTGAAAATCTTTGAAGCAAGCAAACACATCACTCTTGTTTTTCATCAAATAAATCCAAGTCGCACGAGAAAAACAATCAATAAAAGAAACAAAATATCTAAATCCATTCACAGTAGTTGTGGGACAAGGTCCCCATACATCAGAGTGAATCAAATTAAAACTACAAGAACTTCTACTACCAGAGCTAGCATAAGAGCTCCTGGTATGTTTGCCTAACTCACATGCATCACACATCAGTGTTCCTTTATTGGCCTTTTCAAATAAAGACGGATACAACCTACTCAAAACAAGAAATGAAGGATGACCCAAGCGCCTATGATGGAGCAGCAGTAAGTCCTCCACACTTCTTTCAACTCCTTCAGCACTCTCTACTATAGATGAGAGGGCCGAGTCCATACCCTTTCTATCCATGTACCACAGCCCGCTATCCCAAGTGCCAATCCCAAGCCGCCTGCCTGTCCCCTTCTCTTGGAAGATCACCTTAGGAATATCAAACACAACAACACAGTTTAGTTGTAATATAATGGCACTTATGGATAAGAGATTCACTGGAAAAGAAGGAGCATGCAAGACATTAGACAAAGTCAAAGAGTTGGTACATTTCACGGTACCCTTACCAACTACGGGCTGAGCCGTACCATCAGCAGTCTGAATGCTCTCTGGGACTGCTAGGCGAGTATAGGAAGAAAACTCCCCAACAGCACCAGTCACATGGCGAGATGCACCAGAGTCAACTATCCAATCTGGTGATCTCGTGGTGGGTATAGAGGCTAGAGCAAAGGTATCATGAGTACCTGTAGCTGTGTGGGCAAGAGAAGCAAAGTTACCCCTGGAAGAAGTAGAGGTAGACGCATCATCTCTCACACTCTTCCCATCACATGTCAACTTCTGCTTGCTTCTGAGCCCCTGTGAATAGGCTTCCACGAGTGCTTGATTTTCCTCGGTAAGTTCTCCACCGGCTTCTTCTTCCTCCTCTGCAACCATCAGATGTGCTCGGTTGCCTCCTCTTCCACCTCTCCGACCTCCACGGCCGCGACCACGACTCCCAAACTGCCCCCTCCCACCTGTGTCTCTCTCCTTTGGTGGCTTAGGGCAAGCCTGCTTCAGGTGACCTACCTCGCCACAGTTGTAGCACTGTCGAGTCTCGCCTCTGTACCCTGTGTTACCTGAGTTAGAGACCGCTAGTGCTGACTTCACTCCTGGAAGTCCTCCTGTCCCAGCCTGTAGCTTCATCCGACTTTCCTCCTGTATCATGGCTGAGACTGCCTCCGCAAGTGAGGGAATCCTATTCCCACTCAGCAACATAGCCACTCTCTGCTCAAATACTGGCGCCAGATGCTTGAGGAACAACATAGTCCTATCCTCCATGGAGACCTCTTTCTCAGAACACTTAGGGTGTGGGCAACATGGTCGGACCCTGAAGTGATCATGCTCTAACCATAAGCGCTCCAGCTCTATGGCATATTCCTGCACGCTCTTCTCTCCTTGTACCACATCTGAGATCTCCCCCTTGATCTGATACACCCTCATGATATTCCCCACACCATCATAAGTTTTTTTCAACTTTTCCCAGACATCCTTTACCTTCTCCATGCCATCCACTGTGGATGCAATAGACGAAGGCAACGAACTCAGAAGCCAGATGTACACCTGCATGTGAGTGGACTTCCACTCATCTCTCCCCAGTGCACCCTCAACTGGCTCCGCCTTCTCCCCAGTCAAGTACCCCTCTAGATTTTTTCCTTCTAGAGTGTACCTTACTCGACGTGACCAGCTCAGATACTTTTCTGGCCCATCGAGTTTCGTATCAATAGGTGGAAGATCCAACCTATGCTGCTTCAGCTCAACAGGAACTACAGGGGCTGCGGGAGTTTGGCCCAATCCAGACATGGCAAACTGTCGCATCATGTGTGTCATCATGGCACTCACATCCCTCCGCAGTCAGCTTCGCAATAGCCTCAGCAAAACGAATCCCTCTCCTTTTCCTCTTCGACATCGATTGACTCAGATATACGCCTCACGTATTGTTGTTCTAAGTCCGAATCACTTTTACAAACAAAATTTGAAGTTCTCGACCCGACTTAGATCACATCTCCCCCTCTTGATCCAATCTTTGATCTAGCGCATCAAGATTCGAAGTCAAGAAAAAATAAACCCATCAACCTTAATCAAATCCCGCTTCTCGGGTATCGTGGGGTATAGGCCCCCCCACGCCGGCCAAATCACTTAAAAAAGACCCAAACCTACCTTGGATGGCCGTACTAGAAAGAAGAGAAAACAAAAAAACGGAGCTGTTACTGTTTTTCTTCTTTTTCCTTTTTTTTATTTTTTTAATAACAGATCTAAGTAAATAAAAAACGACAAAGCAAAGGCGGATATCAATTAACTCCATCTGACTAACGGATCAACCAAAAGAAAGAAAAAAAACGACAAAACAGTAAGGCTGGCCAGTCAGGAGCGGAGCATCGCAGCCATCACTCAGCGGGGTCAGGTGACCCGCCTCCAGGCGCGGCGGAGCTCAGGCGGTCGTCGCCGGCTGACTGGCGGGGCGGAGCTCCTTGCTTGCTTGGCGGATCGGGTCTGTAGCAACAGCTACAGTAAAAACGGTAGAGAAAAAAAACGGCCAGAAACCCTAACCAGCTCTTGATACCATATGGAAATTTCAGAGTAAAATGAATTGTATTTCTTCATTGTTCACATTGGGCATATATATGCACCAATCTTACATTCAAGTCCTTATAATGTTCTATATTCCTTTTCTTACCAAAAGGTCCCTATAACTTCTATTAATAGATAAACATACAAATCTCAACAAATTTTGACTGAATATGTTTATTTGGTTTGTATTTTAGATAGAATGAATGTATTTTGTTAGCATTTTGAATGAAATTGACATGTTATGTTAGTATTTTGGATGGAAAAATATAGAGTGACTTGATTAGAATAAATGAAAAGTTTAGTGACATAATTAAAACAAATTAAATTCAAATGACTAATTCATACAAAAAACAAAGTTTAGTGACCTCCAGCAAAATTTACCCATCCCAAAAACAATATCGATCAATTTTACCACTTTGTCATCCCAAGTCACAAACCGAACATCTATTTGGATTGGATTTGTATTCTCCCAGGTATTGTAGAGGATGTTTCTCACTTTACGGTTTGAGATTAACTGTCAAACGCTTTGGGATTCGAGCTAGCACAAAGGGCAGCCATTTTTTTTATTAAAGAAAAACAAAATATCGATAATGAGGAACAATTTTGCTAGATTTTGAAAATAGGAAGAACGTTATGGTCTGTAACGTCTAGTACATTGTAGTTGGATGTTATAAACCGTAACGTTCAATTAATCTGATCGCTAATGGTCTCTAATTAACTAAAACAATGTAGTTGGACATTATAGACCATAACATCCAGCTACATTTTTTTTGTGTAGCTGGACGTTATGGTCTATAATATCCAGCTACATTGTTTTTGGTTAATTAGCGATCATTAACGATTGAATTAACTAGACGTTATAAAATATAGCGTTCTATTTTTTGAAATTGTACCCTATTATAAATACTTTTTTTTCATTAATAAAAAAAGTGGAAAGGGCAGTATTACTGGGCTTTGAGATTTGTGCAAAGTTAAAAAAAACGGTATGAATCCACTAATTGTAAAAGATTCCTCGTCAGATACTTGTGAGTAGGGGTGTC